>NIVC01000299.1:7500-120000 GCA_002269645.1 Macrostomum lignano | reverse complement strand
AGGGCCACCACTACAAGCTGCGGGTGCCGGCCGAGGGCCGCGACCTGGCCTGGTGCAGCTGGACTGGCGAGCTGATTGTGGCCACGGCCGGCCAGCAGCTGCACCGGCTGAACCTGGAGCTGGGCCGCTTCATGCAGCCGTGGACAACGGAGGCCGCAGTGGAGAACTGCCGGTGCGCCGAGTGCCCGCAGAATGGCCTGCTGTTTGTGGGCACCGACGATGCCAAGGTGCAGGCCTGGGACCCGCGGGCCAAGGCCGCCGTGGCCACTCTGGACGTCGGGCCTGAGGTTGGCGGCCTGTCCTCAGTCAGCTGTCTGCGCCCCAGAGATCACGTGACTTTAGGCGTTGGCATGGCAACCGGGCACGCGTTGATTTACGATATCAGAGAGCGCCGGCCCTGCGTTGTCAAGGACCACAGATACGGGGTGGCCGTGCACTCCATTGCCTTTCATGGCGACAAGGTGGGTTGCTTGAGATTCTGTCTCAAGAGGTGAGGTAAAAATCTCAGGGTGAGATTTTCCGAGAGCTTAATATCACAGGGTGAGATTATCTGAGAGCTGAATATCTCTGGGTGAGATTCTCTGAGAGCTAAATATCTTAAGGTGAGATTAAGTAAGACCTGAATATATCCTGGTGAGATTCTGTGAGACCTGAATGAATAATGAATAGAGCTGGCTGAATGAGATTATTTGAAAGATAAATATCTCAGGATGGGATTCTGTGAGACCTGAAAAACGGAGTATCTCTGGGTGAGATTCTGTGAGACCTGAAAAACGGAGTATCTCTGGGTGAGATTCTATAAAGATGTGAATTGCTCTGCAAGATTCCAAAACTTTTACTTCTTGGAATGAAAATTTGAAATTGATTTGCCCGCAGGTCATCAGCTCCGATTCGAAGTGCGTCAAGCTGTGGCACCAGGCTGACGGCTGCCCCTACACAGCCGTGGAGCCAGGCGTGAACATCAACCACATGCTGCACTTCCCCAATTCCGGACTGCTCATGCTGGCTTGCGAACAGCCCGAGGTTGTGCCGTTGTTCATTCCTGAGCTGGGCCCGGCGCCGAAGTTCTGCTCTCGATTGGACAATGAGGTTTGTGCCAGCCAGCTCTCTGACCCTCTGCTTCATTGTGACATTTCCGAGGTTGTAAAGTTTCGAGTTTCAGAAGCTTCAGGTTTGAGAAGTTTCGAGCTTGAGAAGCTTTAGAGTTTCAGAAGTATCGAGTTTGGGAAGTTTCGAGCTTGAGTATCCTGGAGCTTGAGAAGTTTTGAGCTTGAGTATCCTGGAGCTTGAGAAGTTTTGAGCTTGAGAAGTTTTGAGCTTGAGAAGTTTCGAGCTTGAGTATCCTGGAGCTTGAGAAGTTTTGAGTTTGAGAAGTTTCGAGCTTGAGTATCCTGGAGCTTGAGAAGTTTCGAGCTTGAGTATCCTGGAGCTTGAGAAGTTTTGAGTTTGAGAAGTTTCGAGCTTGAGAAGTTTCGAGCTTGAGTACCCTGGAGCTTGAGAAGTTTCGAGCTTGAGAAGTTTCGAGCTTGAGTATCCTGGAGCTTGAGAAGTTTCGAGCTTGAGAAGTTTCGAGCTTGAGAAGTTTCGAGCTTGAGAAGTTTCGAGCTTGAGTAGCTTTTTCTGCCCTTTCGGTAATGAGGAAAATTTTAGCTTATTAAACGCCCCCTCATTGCCTTAGACAACATCACGGAGTACTTCGCAATTATCCTGTTGCAGTTTCTCCTCCATATTCTTGTAGATTTTAGGAATTCATGCCCTCGCTTCTAGTGCTTCTGCCCTCACCTCTTAAGAATTCCTTCCCGTCTCAAGTATCCTACATCTCCGCGTACCAATCTGCTTCTTTTCCAGAATTTGTATCTGGGGCTCCATGTCCTTGCTTAAGCGCTAGGCTGCTTGTGAATTAACTAGCTATGATGCCTCCACTTCTTCTCCCCGCCTCTCTGAGCTGACATTGAGTCTCTCTCTGTGCTTGGTTGCTTTTTTCTTTTCCCTTTATCGATCTGCAATTGTGTTGTTTTGTGTCTTCTGCTGCTGCTGCTGCTGCTTGTTGAACACACCTGGGTTGTCAAGAAATTTTCTACTAATCAGCTGACTAACTACCCCCCCCACTTGTTTTTCTCTGCTGCGATGCGTTTTGGTTTGCTTTTGCAGAATGCTTTTTGTACTTTTTAATTTAGCTGGCGTGCAGAACAGTACTTTGCAGTTTTATCAGCACTCACAGAAAACCAGAAAAGCACTCCCAATGTCACCCAGAAAATTGAATGACATTTTAGTAGGATCAGAGTGCTAAAGTGACATTGTAGTAGGATCAGAGTGCTAGAGTGACATTGTAGTAGGATCAGAGTGCTAGAGTGACATTGTAGTAGAATCAAAGTGCTAAAGTGACATTGTAGTAGGATCAGAGTGCTAGAGTGACATTGTAGTAGGATCAGAGTGCTAGAGTGACATTGTAGTAGGATCAGAGTGCTAGAGTGACATTGTAGTAGGATCAGAGTGCTAAAGTGACATTGTAGTAGAATCAGAGTGCTAGAGTGACATTGTAGTAGAATCAGAGTGCTAGAGTGACATTGTAGTAGAATCAGAGTGCTAGAGTGACATTGTAGTAGGATCAGAGTGCTACCAGAGTGACATTGTAGTAGGATCAGAGTGCTACCAGAGTGACATTGTAGTAGGATCAGAGTGCTACCAGAGTGACATTGTAGTAGGATCAGAGTGCTAGAGTGACATTGTAGTAGGATCAGAGTGCTCCCAGAGTGACATTGTAGTAGGATCAGAGTGCTACCAGAGTGACATTGTAGTAGGATCAGAGTGCTACCAGAGTGACATTGTAGTAGGATCAGAGTGCTCCCAGAGTGACATTGTAGTAGGATCAGAGTGCTCCCAGAGTGACATTGTAGTAGGATCAGAGTGCTCCCAAAGTGACATTGTAGTAGGATCAGAGTGCTCCCAGAGTGACATTGTAGTAGGATCAGAGTGCTCCCAAAGTGACATTGTAGTAGGATCAGAGTGCTACCAGAGTGACATTGTAGTAGGATCAGATAATTGAGAATCTGCAGGCATTCGGCTGTCCCACAATTGCCCTGTATTTGCCTTGTTAACCTGTTTTCTGCACCTGATCCCATGCATTTTATTATCGAGCAGGTCAGGTGCCTTCTGTATCAGTTGTGGCTTCCCGAGCTTCTCCCGATATCAAATTTTGTTATAAATTTCCACGCTTTATCCCCAGTAGATTAACATTTTTCCTCTGATAATCCTGTCTTTCTTTGTATTTCCTACTCACCCCGCCTTCAGCCAAATCTCACTTCATTCGCAACTTGCCTTCAGTGCAAGCAGCGTGGCTGCCAGCTCTGGCAGAGCTTCACCTGCGTGCTGAGGACCTGTTTTTGATGTTGAACCTGTCCTTAAAATGCACTGAAGTTCTCATCTTTTTTTTCTACAGCTTCCTCACTTCCTTGCGTGTCCTCTTAATCCACTTCAATGTCACTTCTGATTAATTACTAACATCTACCTCGTGTGTGCTTATGCATTTGAACTGCACACCGAACTAACCATATAATCTTAAACTACACAACCGCCTGAACCCCATCTACTCCTAAAGTACACACCAGCAAAGTACAAAAAGTACACACCAGTACATAAAGTACACACCGACCTAAACCCATTAATCATGAAGTACACACCGACCTAAACCCATCTAATTATAAAGTACACACCGACCTAAACCCATCTAATCATAAAGTACACACCGACCTAAACCCATCTAATCATAAAGTACACACCGACCTAAACCCATTTAATCATAAAGTACACACCGACCTAAACCCCATCTAATCATAAAGTACACACCGACCTAAACCCATCTAATCATAAAGTACACACCGACCTAAACCCCATCTACAATTAAAATACACACCTGCCTAAACACTATCTTAAAGTATACACTGACCTAAGCCCCATCTACTCCCAAAGTACACACCTGTTTCATCCCAATCTACCTATAAAAGTACACACCACTCAAGCCCCTAAAGTACACAACAGAGTCTCTAAAAGTGCGCATTCTTTACCTCCCCATGTCTCCGCACTTTCCCTCATTCAGGTGGAAGAGCAGGAGCGCACGGAGACAGTTCTGTACGACAATTACAAATTCCTGACTCGAGAGCAGCTGACCAGCCTTGGCCTCTCCAGCCTCATCGGCACCGAGTATCTGCGCGCTTTCATGCACGGCTTCTTCATCGATTCGCGCCTCTACGAGCGCGCAAAGTTGGCGCTCAGCGGCACCGGCGCCGACACGGCAGCGCTGAGGCGCGAGCGCCTCCGCGAGGCGACTGACGGCCTTGCCGCTGGTCGGATTCGACGAACCGAGGCTGCCGCCGGAGCCGCCGCAGCCGCCGGCGACGCCGACGCGGCCAGGGTGAATCGCAGCCTTGTCGGCGTGGTGACCGACGCTCGATTCGGCGACATGTTCCGGCGCGAAGAATTCGCCGTTGACGCCGAGTCGGAGGAGTTTGGCCGGCTGGACCAGCTGCGTCGGGCGGCGGCTAAGAAGGAGAAGCGGCGGAAAATGGCCAGGGAGAAGGCCGGCCGGGCGGAGAGGCTGGCGGCCACGGCCAATCAGTGACGACTGGCTCTCTGATTGGTCCGTTCGTGTCTGTGTTGGACTGACTGCAGCCAGTCAGAGGCCTCCTATTTTATTTTAGAGGCTGCGGCCAATGACAGGCCTCCAATTTTATATTTGGGCGCTGCAGCCAATCAGAGGCCTCCAATTTTATATTTGGGCGCTGCAGCCAGAGGCCTCCAATTTTATATTTGGGCGCTGCAGCCAATCAGAAGCCTCCAATTTTATATTTGGGCGCTGCAGCCAATCAGAGGCCTCCTATTTTATAGTGAAGGGTGCAGCCACTACGAAGTTTTCTAGTCTATGTCAGTGAAGCTGCAGTCTGGAAGTCCATATGATGATGGGTTTCAGCCATAAACAGGGAGTTTTATTTAGTTTAATTTTCTTGAATAACAGTTAGCATGGTTTGTTGCTAAAAACCATGGGTTTTCTCTTGCATTTTTTCGTTGGATAATTTTAACTGATTAGCGATAATGCTCTGCTCTCCTGTTGTGCGTTTTGTCTCCTCGATTTTGCATTCTCTCCTTCCATTTCTTGTGTCTGCCTTTTTGCGCGCTCTTGTTAGCTAAAATATGATAGTGTCGACGCGAAAATGGAATCTGTCAATACAAATTCAATGCTTTCTGACCAGCAAGTGTTAGTGAAGAGTCTTGCTTTGTGATAATTTATGCCTTTTTGAATTCATTAATAACTTGAGAAGCCTCTGGAAGCCAGAGGCATGCAGGCAAAACTGACAGACAGGCAGACAGACAGACAGACAGACAGACAGACAGACAGACAGACAGGCTAGCAGACAGACAGGCAGACAGACAGACAGACAGACAGACAGACAGACAGACAGACAGACAGGCTAGCAGACAGACAGGCAGACAGACAGACAGACAGGCTAGCAGACAGACAGACAGACTTGCAGGCAGACAGACAGACAGGCAGACAGACAGACAGACACAGACAGACTGGCAGGCAGACTTGCAGGCAGACAGGCAGGCAGACTGGCAGGCAGACTGGCAGACAGACAGGCAGGCAGACTGGCAGACAGACAGGCAGGCAGACAAGCAGGTGTTCTCATCATCGCTCCCTGGCACTGCAGATTCCAGCCATGCTGCCAGCATCCCGGAGGCTGCTGCTCCAGCAGTTGCTAAGCCAGTCGCCGCTGCCCCGGTGCCGCCAGCAGCCGCTGTCGCTGCTGTCCCGGATATTCGGCGGCAGCAGGCGGACGGAGGTCGGCTCGGACCCGGCCGGCAACCGCTACTTCGAGGAGTCTCTCGGGCCGGAGCGGCGGCCCCGACGGATCGTGTGGGCGCCCGGCCAGAAGCGGGACGACGACCCGAACAGCTCGGGGGCGCCGAGCCTGCCGCCCGAGTGGGAGTCCTGGCTGCGGCACCGCCGGCCGGACCCGCCCACCGCGGCCGAGGTGGCCGCCAACGCGCGCCTAGCCGAGCTGAAATCTGTCCGCGGCGCCGAGATTGCGGCGCGCGATCGAACTCGGCGCCAAGAGCGACTCCGCGCCGGGGAGGTGCAGCCGCCAGCGGAGGACGCCAAGCCGGAGGGGATGCACAGCGCATCCGCCTTCCCCTCGTACGGGCGCGAGTTCGAGGAATACCCGGGCGCTGGCTGGGCGGACGAGCCGGAAGAGAAGAAGAAGAAGTAGAAGTTTTGCTTGGCTATGGTTTAGTAGTCCTTGGCGAGCGTATAGTTTTATGATAGTGTGAGTCTCCAATCCAGATTCTATTATACTTAATCCAGAACGATGAGTCTAAGGACTACCAGGCCTCTTGGATATAATAACTATTTCAGACTTTGATTGTTCAATGTTTTAGTAGTCCTTGGTCAAGTCCTTGAAGTACATGTATAATAGGATTTGGATTGGAAACTTTGAGAACTTTCAGCTCTCTTTCAGAACTTAAATAGATGCAGTTTGTTTGTACTGCAAGCTAATGATTGTCATCTGTACATAAATAAACAAGGTTAATTTTAATGCATTTTCATTGTAGTTTTTATTAACGCGTTTTCGCACTTTTTATTTATATATATATTTCTTTATCTAGGAATGCTACAGAGGACTTAAGGGAAACAGACACATTTAAAAATTAGAAAGCATGTACAATATATTTGTCTGCAGCAATGAGCTGGAATGCAATATGATGACAGGTGTTTTTATGCGTGATTTATAATATTATTCACTAAGCAGCTGTGACACCTGCGTCTCGAGCAATAAAGAGGCATATTTTAGGTCGGGGCGCCCCCCCCCACTTGCTAAACTATTTTCGATACATGTCGGTGACTGATCCGGCTCTCCTAGCCTAGAGAACCCCGTTAGGGCAGACCCGGGCAATGCTCGGGCTCAACTTACAATGGGACTCTGGTTGTATTCTGGTGCGAAAGCAAAAGAATGTGAATTACATAACACTAACAAGTTGTTATGAGGACATTAGCAAGCTGTCTGCAAAAAGTGTCAATCAGTCAATTTTCTTGTAAAAATTAAACTCAACAATCAATTAGCAATCATTTGCATTGGTACTGCCAGTCACTCTATTGTACAACTGTGGGTCAGAATTTCAAGCCTAATTTTACAATTGCCTTCGGATAATGGGATTTAAGAATTGCTCTTTAAAATCTGAAAATTATCGTAAAGATATTATATAGCTTCGAAATCACCTTTAGGAATCGCCCTTGAGAATCACCTTTAGGAATCGCTCTTTGGAATCTTCTTTAGGAATCGCCCTAAGGAATATCCTTTAGAAATCGTCCTTAGGAATCACCTTTAGGAATCGCCCTTGGGAATCACCTTTAGGAATCGCCCTTAGGAATCTCCTCTAGGAATCGCCCTTGCTATTCACCTTTAGGAATCTCCTTTAGGAATCGCCCTTGGGAATCTCCTTTAGGAATCTCCTTTAGGAATCCCCTTTAGGAATCGCCCTTGGGAATCTCCTTTAGGAATCTCCTTTAGGAATCGCCCTTGGGAATCACCTTTAGGAATCGCCCTTGCGAATCGCCCTTGGGAATCGCCCTTGGGAATCACCTTTAGGAATCGCCTTTGGGAATCATCTGAGAAATCGCTTTGAAGAATCGCCCGAGCGAATCAGCTCTAGAATCTAAAAAAATGGCGTTAAAGAATCTGGCATGAGGATCGGCCGCGCTGATCACACGGTGTCCACTGGCTGGCAGGGCGGGATGACCAGCACGGGCCGGTGCGCATGGTGCAGCACAAAGTCGGACACGCTGCCCAGGAAGGTCCTCTTGATGGCGCCGAGGCCGCGGCTGCCGATGATGACCAGCGAGGCGTTCATCTCCTTGGCGGCCTCGGTCAGCACCGACCCGGCGCTTGAGTTGCTCCTCAGCGGCTTGTCTACAAATCTTGTTGCCGCCCGGATCTTCAGCTGGGCGCACCTGTCCGAGATGCTGTCCGCCAGCTCGGCCACGCGCTTCTCCGACTCGCCGGCCTCCCTGACGTGCACCAGCAGCAGCTCGTCATCGTGGCTGTTGATGTTGGCGGCGTACCAGGCCAGGGCTCTGTCCGAGTGCTCGCTGCCATCCACCGCCACCAGCACCTTGCGGACCAGCGTCAGGCGGATCTCGATGTTGGACTTGGAGGACTTCATGGCTTTGGGAGGGATTTGGATTAGAGAGGGGGTTCTCTGTGTGTGTGGCTGTGTAAATCGGTTTTTTATATGTAAAACAGGCAGGGCGTTAGCTGGGGGGTTGGCCGACCTTCCTGTGCCCACTCAGGTCCACTCTCGACTCCACTGTTTCCTGTGCTCCCTCTACCCCTGCGCTGCCATCTGCCCCTCACCGCATGGAGCTCTGCATAAATCTATCACTTGGAAAGGGAAACTCGCGGCACTAACTGCTTAACACCTTACCACGTTTCTGTGTTTAACACTCCGTGGCCTTCTGTTCCCCTTGCCCTCTTTCCTCTTCCCCTCTTTCTCTTCCCCTTCTCGCTTGCTCTCGCAGTCAGTACTTTTCTAGCCCCCCCCCTGTGAATTCGCAGATATATCTGTGCAATAGTAGTAGATTTTTTGACACAAATTGTAATTAAAAATAATATAAAAATAAATCGCGAATTTCTGCTTTATCGAATAAAATTTCGACTAGAGTCCCCCCGGGGGAGGGGGTTGAGGGAGGAGCATATACAGCGTAGAATGGTCTGTTTTTAACGCATATTTTAACTTGCAGAACACATTTGCCAAGCTTTACTGACCTGGCAAGTTCTAAGTGGCGATATTCCGATGCGGATATAGAGGGGGGAGAGAAGGGGCTGCTCAGCCTATTTCTTGTTTTACACTCAGCCACTTCCCCGGATAGGGGCAGATGACAGCTCGATCGATCAAGTCTGCACGAGTGTGAAATTCTCGCTCTTATCTTGAGATAATTTGCACGCCCCGGTGTTGTTCTCGCCAGTTCTGAGCTGCTTTATGGCCGGTCAATTTGTTAGGGATTCGGTTTCCCTTGCTCTGCCGTCTCCCTCTGCTCTGTCTGTCATCAGTTTCTTCTTTTTGTGCTCTAATGGTTGGGGTCGTAAATCGATGGTCGTGTCGTGTGCGCGGTCTGGTTGAGACTGGTTTTTTTAGTTGATGAAGCTCATTTTTGCCGGTGATGCTGGGCGGGATTGAGGGGAGGCAAGGTGCAGTTTATGCAAAATAATTGTTTTATTGCTTGGATCGGCTGGCGCAAGGACATCTTTGCAAGGACATCTTCGATTTGATACCTGGAGTTGAGGCTGCTCAGGGAATTGAATTGTTTCAAATGCACAAGTTCAGCTGTTCATCTCGGCTAGCCCTGAGCCCAGAAGGGAAGCTGCTCCAATCCGAAAGTTCATGTTGGCTCTCTTCGGCTTTATTAATGATCAATAATTCATAACTTAGCCGTCAGCCAAAGCATAATGATTTATTTCAGGGTCTAATTTATACTGTTTGGGAAATTCTTAGTGAGACTCCCCATCCTGGCTTCGGTGATTAAACAAAATGCAACGTCACTAGCGATAAAAAAGTACCAAATGTACATTTATTATTCCCGATGCACTTTTAACAAGTGGTCATTTTGGATAGCGAATAAAATTACTTCTCTTCAACATCCCAGATGGTTACAGGGAAGAGTGGAGAGAGGTTACAGTTTATTGCGCCCTGCTCATCCACTTCTCCCGGGTTCATTATATTAAATCTGGCATGACTGTGCATTTCCTGAGCAAATTTCTGGTCTGCTGCTGACAACTTGATGAAGGGAATTGAGTTCTCATCATCCGCTTGCACAAGTCCGACTTCGCATATTTCGTGAAGTCCCTCCGCTCTCGGCGTCCTTGTGATAATCCGAGTGGAGCGCGCGGATTTCTCATCGGTTGGCTGGCTTTGCTGCTTTGGCCGGATTCTCCCCGACATTGCGGCCAGGCGGACCGGTTTGTAGCTCCCGATGCGACGCCGCTGCTAATTATAATAGGCTTGGCGGGGGCTGATTAGGATTCAAAAGAAGCTCAAGCCAACTCCGGAACTCAGCCTCTCTGCGGTTCATCAGTCATTTCTGACCGCTACTTGCTGGACAGTTGCTAGGCAGAGCCGAATGTGGGAGTCCATGAGAATACCTTGCGAGGTTGGATATTTTAATGTTCTATTCCTATCTGGTTGGGGGGCGCCACTTGTTATATTTGTAGGCTGTCGGGGGCGCCACTTGTTATATTTGTAGGCTGTTGGTGGCGCCACCTGTTATATTTGTAGGCTGTAGGGGGACGCCACTTGTTATATTTGTAGGCTGTCGGGAGCGCCACTTGTTATATTTGTAGGCTGTCGGGGGCGCCACTTGTTATATTTGTAGGCTGTCGGGGGCGCCACTTGTTATATTTGTAGGCTGTCGGGGGCGCCACTTGTTATATTTGTAGGCTGTCGGGGGCGCCAGTTCAACATCTTAGCTAATCGATTCGTTACAGTTTGAGCAGAACACATTGAGAGCCACACTCATTGCTTTGCTGCGGAGCGACCCGAACCCCAGCCCAGGACTGGCACAGCCGAGTGAGAGCCTGTGAGCAGCCATGGAGCAGCTGGTGCAGTCCAGCCTGCGCATTGCGGTGGCCCGCCTCTGCCTCGGCCACGGCTGGCATTCAGCCGACGCCGACTGCGTGCACGCCCTGACCGATGCCCTTCATTTGTACCTCCTCCGCCTGTGCGGCTCCGTGGCCGACCTGTGCGAGCTGCGCCGCCTCCAGTCGCCTCAACTGGCCGACATTTTGCGTGCCCTGTCCGAGGCCGGCCTGGACGAGCCGGACGCGCGCGAATATTTGACGGCTTGCGCCAAATTAGCGCCATTTCCGCGCGCCTTCCCGGCCTGTCCGGTGCGCCGGCCGGACGAGCTCAACTGGCCGAGCGAGGCCGAGCTCAAAGCCGAGTCCGAGGCTGGCGACCGACCGGAGCACCTGCCCGACCACCTGCCTCCGCGCCGCCGGGCCGACGCCGAGGATGTCGAAGCGTCCGAGTCGGCCGCCGACACGCTGGCCGTGGACGACGTGGATGAGCTGAATGTCACCGACGGCGGCAAGTCGGTCAGCGTGTCTTCTCAGGCCGCCAGCCCGCAGAAGCTGCTGCAGCAGCCGCGAGATTGCTATGGCAACCGGGTGGCTCCTTCCCGATTCGCTATGCGCACCGCTGCCATGACAACCGACGGCCGGGTTGTTCCGCTGAACTCGCGCCAGTCTGGCGTGGCGCCGAGCTCCCGGCCACCGCCGGAGACTTTCCGCAGCCGGCCGCGCCCGCATCCGGACAGGCGGCGGACGGCCGAGCCGCTCGGCCACGACTGGCTGAACAGCGGATCCGACTCGGAGCCCGACGTCGGCACCGGCCCTGGTGCCAGCGGCGTTGGCGCCGCCAGCGGGGTTCTGCGCCGCGGCGACCTCGGCACCGACTCCGTGGGCCTTGGAGGCGACTCCTTGGACAACCTGACAGCCAACGCGGCTACGGCTCAGTCAGCGACGGCTGCCAGCGACATCAGCGGCGGCGGCGGGAGCGGCGACAGCAACGATTCGGCAGACCGCGGCGTCGTCATCAGCCGGCGCGACCCTCTCGGCGGTGGCAGCGGCGGCGAGGACGGTGGCGAGTCGGCTGCTGGCGCGCTGGCCGCGGCCGCCGCAGCGCAGAGCCGCTTCGCCAACAATCTTGACGAGATCTTGGACAATCTGGACCAGGTCGACGTCGACTCCGACAAGGAACGAGACATTTTCGATTTTGTTCTCAGCGGCAAAAAGTCGGCAGCGGCGGCGGTGGCCGAGCCCAGGCCGGAGCCCCCGGCAGCCGCTGCCGCACCGGCTGCCGTATCAAGGAAACCGTCGGCTGCTCGCGGCAGGCGGAAGCAGGCGGCGATCTCCAGGGCGGCCTCCGCCAAGTCGCCGCCGCCGCCCGCTGCCGCCGCTCCGTCGCCGCCAGCCCCGTCGGCTCCGGTCGCTGACGCCCCGGGCCAGCCGTCCCCGCATGATCGCTTCGCCTTCATCGGCGGCGACGCCACGGATTCGAACTTCTCCGTTTCTGTCGGTAGGACCGGCGGGGGCAGCCCCGACTCCACTGACACCCTGCCCGCCGTTAACCCGGACGACAGCGGCCATCGGCGGTCCCCAACGCCGCCGCCTTCTCTGACGCCGTCTGCCGCCGCCGCGGCTGCCATTTCCCCTCCGCTACGCGTCAAGCTGAAGCTTCCGCAGCAGCCCCCGCCGCCGCAGGAGGAGCCGCTGGACTCACCTTCAGCAGTTCGGCATTTCCTGTTCGACTCGCCGCCGCGGTCAGATTCGAAAATCGAAGCCGACGACGCGGTGTCGCCACCTGCCGACGTGGATGGCAAAGGCGAGCACGAGGAGGCCCCCGAAGCCGAGGTCTCCCCCGCTGACAATCTGGGAGGCTTCGAATTCGATGACAACGCCGTGGACGAGCCGTTCGCGGATGCGCAGGACGCCACCACCGCCTCCGCCGCAGTCTCGCCGACCAAGCTGTCCTCGAAGTCCGGCAAGAAGCATCGGCACCGGTCGCCGTCGAAAACCCCGGCGCCGCCGCCGCCGCCGCCGCACAGCCCCGTGGCGGTGCCGAAGCTCACCATCCGGCTGGGCGGCGCCTTCTCCGCCGCCGTGGAGGCCGCCCCCGCCCCCACCCCCGCCGCCGTCTCGCCTCCGCTGCCGATGTCGCCGCCGCCACCGCCGCCTCCGCCGGTGTCCACCCAGTCGTTGAAGCTGAAGATCAGCATTGGCGGAGTTCGCGTTGTGGACGCGGATTCGTCCCTGCCGGGGGGCCTGAAGTCGCCGCCGCCTCCGCTGAGCCCGGCGATGCCCGTGCTGTCGGCGGAATCGATAGCAGCCGCTCCCGCAGTCTTCTCGACCTTCGACGGGCCGCTGACGGAAACCGCCGTGCCGCCGACGAAATTCAATTCCGGTCGGTCGCGCGCCGGTCGCAGCCGGCCGAAAACTGCCAGCGCCCGACAGTCGGCGGCGGACGCGGCCAGCCTCACCAGGGTGCAGCACGAGGCCTCGTACTACTTCGACGATCAGGGCAACCAGATCTGGCTGTGCCCGGCCTGCTCGGAGGAGGACGACGGCAGCCTGATGATCGGGTGCTCCCGCTGCGACGACTGGTACCACGCCGTGTGTCTCGGCTTTGCCCAGCCGCCGCCAGAGGACGAGGACTGGCTGTGCCCGAAGTGCCGCGGCGCCCCGGTGCACCGGGTGACCAACCGGGCCGAGCTGATGGCCCGGGCCGAGGCAGGCCTGCCTCTGTCGCCGCTGTTGTCGGCGACTTCTGCTGCCGTGTCGTCTGCCGGCTCGCATCGCCCGCCGCCGAATAAAAAGCGGAGACGATGAGGGCTGCTGCCGTGTGTCGTTGCTATGGCAACTAATCTAACAGGAATAGCATTTTAAAAGACAGTCAAAAATATTGCGCTTTATACTTTATCGGAAGTGAAATCGAAACTAGAACTTGGTATCAACGAAACCGCTCTTATCGCAAGCTTTTTTCAACCGGAAGTTAGTCCCTAGCGGAAGTTGGTCCCGACAGGAAATTAGTCTCAACCGCAAGTTGGTCCCAGCTGGAAGTTAGTTCCAACCGGAAGTTAGTCCCAGCTGGAAGTCCCAACCGGAAGTTAGTCCCAACGGAAGTTATTTCCAACCGGAAGTTAGTCCCAACCGTAAGAGTTAGTCCCAACCGGAAGTTAGTCCCAGCTGGAAGTTAGTTCCAAGCGGAAATTAGTCCCAACCGGAAGTTAGTCCCAGCTGGAAGTTAGTTCCAACTGGAAGTTAGTCCCAGCTGGAAGTTAGTTCCAGCTGGAAGTTAGTTCCAACCGGAAGTTAGTCCCAGCTGGAAGTTAGTTCCAAGCGGAAATTAGTCCCAACCGGAAATTAGTCACAGCTGGAAGTTAGTTCCAACCGGAAGTTAGTCCCAACCGGAAGTTAGTTCCAACCGGAAGTTAGTCCCAGCTGGAAGTTAGTCCCAACCGGAAGTTAGTCCAAACCGGAAGTTAGTCCCAGCTAGAAGTTAGTTCCAAGCGGAAATTAGTCCCAACCGGAAATTCGTCACAGCTGGAAGTTAGTTCCAACCGGAAGTTAGTCCCAACTGGAAGTTAGTTCCAACCGGAAGTTAGTCCCAGCTGGAAATTAGTCCCAACCGGAAATTAGTCACAGCTGGAAGTTAGTTCCAACCGGAAGTTAGTCCCAACCGGAAGTTAGTCCCAACCGGAAGTTAGTTCCAACCGGAAGTTAGTCCCAGCTGGAAGTTAGTTCCAACCGGAAGTTAGTCCCAACTGGAAGTTAGTTCCAACCGGAAGTTAGTCCCAGCTGGAAGTTAGTTCCAAGCGGAAATTAGTCCCAACCGGAAATTAGTCACAGCTGGAAGTTAGTTCCAACCGGAAGTTAGTCCCAACCGGAAGTTAGTTCCAACCGGAAGTTAGTCCCAGCTGGAAGTTAGTCCCAACCGGAAGTTAGTCCAAACCGGAAGTTAGTCCCAGCTGGACGTTATTCCCAGCCGGAATTTTGTCCAATCTAGAATTTAGTTGAAGCCGTTCTCTCAGGTTCTCTATGCAATGAATCATCAGTGCTGCTTTACAGCCTTGAGACAGAATTTGCTTCCTCCCTTGGCTTCAGTACTTGAAGGGTTTGAGCACAGCCAGGAGTTTGACAGGCTTCTGTCCCGCCTGATAGATAGCCAGAGAGAGGTCGGCGATTTTGAAATCAGGCAGCTGGGAGCGATGAAGCGATTGAAAGCCATCCAGCTGGCACAAAGAGGGTCGCTGAGTGGCTCAGGCTGGTGCCGTAGGAAATGTTCTCAAATTGTGAGCACTCTATATTCAAGATTGCCTGACTGCCACTGGGGAGCATGCGCACTCTTTTGCATTTTCCGACTGTGTGGCAACAGAAAGACGGTTGAAACTTGGGGTCATGCCTATTTATGAACTGGTTGCTGTTGTGCGTGCTTAATTGCGCTAATCCCTGCTCTATGCTTTATTTAATGTGTCCACCGTAATAACCCAGCTCATTTTGTTTGTGAACGTATTCCATCAATATTCGTATTTGTTCACTGTGCATGCCTGTTGGCTGCAAGCGCATTCGAATCTTCAGTGCGCCTGCGGCAACTCGGGGCCTTCAGAACTCACCGATTATGGCAGCTGGTGTGAGGCCTCATCTCCCTGTCTCCCTCTCATCCCTGTCTCTCTTAATCTCTCCTGTCTCCCTCTCACCCTGTCTCCCTCTCAGCCCTGTCTCTCTCAATCTCTCCTGTCTCCCTCTCACTCCTGTCTCCCTCTCACCCTGTCTTCCTCTCACCCCTGTCTCCCTCTCACCCCTGTCTCTCTTAATCTCTCCTGTCTCCCTCTCACCCTGTCTCCCTCTCACCCCTGTCTCTCTCTTAATCTCTCCTGTCTCCCTCTCACCCTGTCTCCCTCTTAATCTCTCCTGTCTCCCTCTCACCCTGTCTCCCTCTCACCCCTGTCTCTCTCTTAATCTCTCCTGTCTCCCTCTCACCCTGTCTCTCTCTTAATCTCTCCTGTCTCCCTCTCACCCTGTCTCTCTCTCTCTCCTGTCTCTCTCTTAATCTATCCTGTCTTCCTCTCTCTCCCTCTCTCTCTCTCTCTCTCTCTCTCTCTCTCTCTCTCTCTCTCTCCTCCGTCTCCCTGTCTCCCTCTTTTTATCCTTCCTTACTCTCGTCGGAGAAAGTGTGCCTCAATATTAAATTCCGCAATGTGCTGTATTTGCTGAGCGTTCAACATAACGCAGATCTTCATATAAAATTCGTTATGCATTACAATAATATAACTGCCAATGCCTCTGGGCTATGAACTTGTTGGTCCCCAAGTTTCGGGGTGAGCTGTTTTTATAGCATTAGCTAATTCCTTTTTTCGCTTATTATTACTCTTTTGTTGTCCAAAACTTACGTTGCCGATATGTATCGAAAATTACTTTTTTTTCTTACTTTGATAAAAAGTCAAAAAGAATTTTTTATTCAATCAATTCCAGTCGCATCTCGGCCAGAGTCGGGCAGCGCGGCCGCTTCCTTTCGGACGCGCGTATTGCCTGTTCAGCTGGGGCGCCAATTCCTACGGGCAGCTCGGCCAAGGCCATGCTATCGATTCCGGCCGGCCAGCCGCGGTGTCTCTGGCGTCTGGAATTTCCGATTGCACTTCCGGTATTATTTCTAATACAGATCTTGAAGCTAAATTGGAATCCACTTCCGGTGACGTGTTAGACATGAGTTCCGGCCAAACATCTGTGTCTACTTCCGGGCAGGCATCCGTGTCTACTTCCGGTCAAACATCCGTGTCTACTTCCGGGCAGGCATCCGTGTCTACTTCCGGTCAAACATCCGTGTCTACTTCCGGTCAAACATCTGTGTCTACTTCCGGTCAAACATCCGTGTTTACTTCCGGCAAAACATCCATGTCTACTTCCGGGCAGGCATCCGTGTCTACTTCCGGCCAAACATCCATGTCTACTTCCGGTCTAACATCCGTGTTTACTTCCGGCCAAACATCCATGTCTACTTCCGGGCAGGCACCCGTGTCTACTTCCGGCCAAACATCCGTGTCTACTTCCGGGCAGGCATCCGTGTCTACTTCCGGTCAAACATCTGTGTCTACTTCCGGGCAGGCATCCGTGTCTACTTCCGGTCAAACATCCGTGTCTACTTCCGGTCAAACATCCGTGTCTACTTCCGGTCAAACATCCGTGTCTACTTCCGGTCAAACATCTGTGTCTACTTCCGGTCAAACATCCGTGTTTACTTCCGGCAAAACATCCATGTCTACTTCCGGGCAGGCATCCGTGTCTACTTCCGGCCAAACATCCATGTCTACTTCCGGTCTAACATCCGTGTTTACTTCCGGCCAAACATCCATGTCTACTTCCGGGCAGGCACCCGTGTCTACTTCCGGCCAAACATCCGTGTCTACTTCCGGGCAGGCATCCGTGTCTACTTCCGGTCAAACATCTGTGTCTACTTCCGGGCAGGCATCCGTGTCTACTTCCGGTCAAACATCCGTGTCTACTTCCGGTCAAACATCCGTGTCTACTTCCGGTCAAACATCCGTGTCTACCTCCGGCCAAACATCCATGTCTACTTCCGGTCAAACATCCGTGTCTACTTCCGGCCAAACATCCGTGTCTACTTCCGGTCAAACATCCGTGTCTACTTCCGGTCAAACATCCGTGTCTACTTCCGGGCAGGCATCCGTGTCTACTTCCGGTCAAACGTTTGGCTCAATTTCCGTTGTTATCGGCGGCGGCCATTCGATAATTTTGGGCGGCGAACTGCGGACGCCACTGTCCTGCGGCTGGGACCAGTGCGGCCAGGCTGGCGGCTCCGGCGGCCTTCTGTTCGCCCCCGCGCCTTCGCTTGCCGCTGCGCCAAGAATTGTCGCTGCCTCGGCTGGCTGGGATTTCAGCCTGCTGTTGGACGCCGACGCCCGCCTGTGGGCGCTGGGGAACAACAGCCGGGGCCAGTGCGGACTCGGCGGTGGAGGCGGAGCCCGGGTTTGCCGCCAGCCCGCGTTGGTGCCGATTCCAGCGGAGGTCGGGGACGAGGGAATCGCCGTCTGCGCGGCAGGCATGCGGCACGGCGTGGCCTGCACCCGCCGGCTGGGGCGGGTCGTCACCTGGGGCTGCGGACGGCGGGGACAGGTGCGAGAGCAGAGCGGAAGTAGGGCGAATAGAGGGGGCGGAGCGTAGGTAGAGGGAGGATTGTAGGGGCGGAGCGTAGGTAGAGGGAGGATTGTAGGGGCGGAGCGTAGGTAGAGGGAGGATTGTAGGGGCGGAGCGTAGGTAGAGGGAGGATTGTAGGGGCGGAGCGTAGGTAGAGGGAGGATTGTAGGGGCGGAGCGTAGGTAGAGGGAGGATTGTAGGGGCGGAGCGTAGGTAGAGGGAGGATTGTAGGGGCGGAGCGTAGGTAGAGGGAGGATTGTAGGGGCGGAGCGTAGGTAGAGGGAGGATTGTAGGGGCGGAGCGTAGGTAGAGGGAGGATTGTAGGGGCGGAGCGTAGGTAGAGGGAGGATTGTAGGGGCGGAGCGTAGGTAGAGGGAGGATTGTAGGGGCGGAGCGTAGGTAGAGGGAGGATTGTAGGGGCGGAGCGTAGGTAGAGGGAGGATTGTAGGGGCGGAGCGTAGGTAGAGGGAGGATTGTAGGGGCGGAGGCGGAGCGGAAGTAGAGGGTGGATTGAAGGGGTGGAGAAGAGGTAGGGGGTTCACAAAGCAGGTATTGAATGTTGATTGAAAATTTCCAGCTCGGTCGCTCGGGCGGCCCGGAGCCAGGCCTGGTGGAGTCGCTGTCGGAGCCGGCGGTGGCTGCAGCAGCGGGCACCGGCCACACAGCCGTGCTCACCGCCGGGCCTGGCAGACTCTTCGTCTGGGGCGACAATCGGCACGGCCAGTGCGGCCGGCCGCCCGAATTGGGAATCGCGTTCGACAGGCCCGTGCCGCTGGGTGCGCTGGCGGCTGATGGGGCGGAGCAGACAGCGGATCAGGGGGCGGAGCAGACAGCGGATCCGATCGTGTCGCTGCACTCGGGCTGGTCCCACCTGCTGCTGCTGACCTGCAGCGGCCGCCTGCTCAGCTGGGGCCGCCGCGACCTCGGCCAGCTGGGCCGGTCTGGAGACGCCTGGCGGCCACTCCCGGTGGCCACGCCGGCCGGCTGGCGAGTCCTGCAGGCCGCCAGCGGCTCCGAGCACTCGGCCTGCCTGGTTACGGCTGGTGCCAAGCGGCTGCTGCTGTGCTGGGGCTGGAACGAGCACGGCATCTGCGGCGCTGACTCGGACGCCGAGTTCCTGCCCGAGCCGCGGCCGGTGGCGCGGATCCCGGCTGATCCCGCTGCCGTCTTCGCTGGCGGCGGCTGCACTTTTGCGCTGCTGTCTGAGCATCAAGGAGAGCCGGACTTTGAGCTGGTGGGAAACTCGGTTTGAGAAAGTTCAACTTGGGGATTGCGAAGTCTGAGGGATGGGGAAGCTTGGGGATTGGGAAGTCTGAGGGATGGGGAAGCTTGGAGATTGGGAAGTCTGAGGGATGAGGGAAGCTTGGGGATTGGGAAGTCTGAGGGATGGGGAAGCTTGGGGATTGGGAAGTCTGAGGGATGGGAAAGCTTGGGGATTGGGAAGTCTGAGGGATGGGAAAGCTTGGGGATTGGGAAGTCTGAGGGATGGGGAAGCTTGGGGATTGGGAAGTCTGGGGGATGGGGAAGCTGGGATTGGGAAGTCTGAGGGATGGGGAAGCTTGGGGATTGGGAAGTCTGAGGGATGGGGGAAGCTTGGGGATTGGGAAGTCTGAGGGATGGGGGAAGCTTGGGGATTGGGAAGTCTGCGGTAAGGGGAAGCTTGGGGGTTGGGAAGTCTGGGAACATGGAAAGTTTACGGATTGGAGATTTAGATTAGTGGAACTGAGAATATTTGTTAATCTCAGCGAGTTACAGATTTCAAGCCTAAAAGCCCAAAAAGCCTTGTAAGTCTCGTGGGAAGGGGTGTCAGAGCACCGTTAATCTGAGTCCTTCCTAGCTCTTACTAGCAGCACTGGAAGTCACGGAGCCAACTCATCATTGAGTCAGTGTTCGTGAAGCTTGTCAAGTGTTAGTCTGAAATGTATTAGTGTTGAGAAGCCAATGTCAATGATTGCCTATACAAACCCGTACCTGCTTGTTACTATATGATCGCATTTACAGTTTACTTCAATTTAAGTAATAAATCATATTTTGTGTAATGAGATGAAAACTGTAAAATACACTGGATTCTGTTTGATAAAATGTTATTTTCCTATTAGTTAACAAGTTTTTATTTACTGTGGACTTCTCACGCAGGTGAGGATAGAGAGAGTCATTAGCGGTAGGGGCTGAGCACAATTAATTAGTTTAATAACCGTTCCGGGCACGGCTGCAGCGGAGACTTTTTGCCATCCAGACGGGTTTCTCTGCCTCACTTTTGATGCGTTTTTTTCTGTGCCGTGTTTAATCAGCAACTGCCTCCGAGCTCTGCGAACTCGGCTTACTTTTTACACTTTCTCTCTGGCCTTTCCCGTTTGCCTCGCTCCCAGCCGCCCCCCTTTTGGGTCACACGAATCGCCCTTCAGTCCTCAAGTGCTGTGACACCTGGCCATTTTTCCCCTTTCAAGAATCGCCATTCACTCCACAATAATCGCCATTCACTCCTCAAGAATCGCCATTCACTCCTCTAGAATCGCCATTCACTCCTCAAAAATCGCCATTCACTACTCAAGAATCGCCATTCACTTCTCAGAAATCGCCATTCACTCCACAATAATCGCCATTCACTCCACAATAATCGCCATTCACTCCACAAGAATCGCCATTCACTTCTCAGGAATCGCCATTCACTCCTCAATAATCGCCATTCACTTCTCAGGAATCGCCATTCACTCCTCAAGAGTCGCCATTCACTTCTCAGGAATCGCCATTCACTCCACAAGAATCGCCATTCACTTCTCAGGAATCGCCATTCACTTCTCAGGAATCGCCATTCACTCCTCAAGAGTCGCCATTCACTTCTCAGGAATCGCCATTCACTCCACAAGAATCGCCATTCACTTCTCAGGAATCGCCATTCACTCCTCAATAATCGCCATTCACTTCTCAGGAATCGCCATTCACTCCTCAAGAGTCGCCATTCACTCCACAAGAATCGCCATTCACTTCTCAGGAATCGCCATTCACTCCTCAATAATCGCCATTCACTTCTCAGGAATCGCCATTCACTCCTCAAGAATCGCCGTTCACTCCTCAAGAAACGCCATTCACCCTCATGAATCGCCATTCACTCCTCAAGAATCGCCATTCACTCCTCAGGAGTCGCCATTCAGCCATCCTTGGTCCTCAAAAATTGCCCTAGTCAGCCTCTTAATAAAGTGATCGGATAGTGACACTCGTTCAAACTACTTTCAGCTAGTAGTGTAAAAGGACATTATTTTTTATTTGAACCATTACCGAACGCATTCATGGAAGCGACAACAGCCTCAGAATCAGCGGCAGACTCCGCAGCAGCGGATGCCGCCAGCCAGCTGTCCCGCTGTCTCGGCCTGCTGCCGGTGTCGCTGTACCTCAGCTCCGAGCAGCGCCAGCAGCTGAACCGCCTGGGCAGCGGCGGCGGCATTCGGCGGCTCCGCTTCGATCCGGACTTCGCCGACCCGGCCAAAGTCCTGACGGCCCTCGGCAAGCTCAATCAGGTGTCGAAGAAAAAGCAGAAGAAACTGAAAACTGATTCGACAGTTTCACATTCTTCATCCGTCGTTGAGCCAGTGATGAAGCTGGCTACTCAGCAGCAGCCATCGAAGTCGGAGAAGGCGGCGGCCACCAGGCAGGAGCTGCAGCAGAAGCTGCAGGCCCGCATGGAGCAGCTGCGCCAGCAGCGAAACGCGCAACCCACGGCTTCTGGCGACCGCGGCAAGAAGCGGCGCAGCCTGAAGCGCAAAGAGGCGACCCTGAAGCGCCGGGTGCAAAACCTGGCGGCCGCCAATGAGACTCAGCCGAACCAGCAGCAGCAGAAGCAGCAGTCGGGCAGCCAGCCCAAGTACAACAAAGACGGCAAAATCTTGTACTCAAAGTTCGACCTGGTTGCCAAGGAGGAGTTGCTGGGCTCGGAGACCACCGGCAGCCGGGCCGCCGCCGAGACGCGCAAGCGGCAGCGCAAGCAGCTGGAGCGCCGCCTGGTGCCCACCACCGCCGGCGCCGACCTCGAGCGTCAGCGGCGCCGCATCGAGGCGATGAAATCTTCCAATCCCGAGGCGGCGGCCCGCCTGGAGGAGAAGGCGCGGTGGGAGCGCGCAATGGCCCGCGCCGAGGGCGTGAAGGTGAAGGACGACCCGGCCCGGCTGGCGCGCACAGCCAAGCGCCAGGCGAAGATGCGGCGCGTGAAGGCGCGCAAATGGCAGGAGCGCCAGGCCGGCGTGGAGCAGCGCCAGACGGAGCGCCAGGAGCGCCGGCGCGCCAACATTCGGGCGCGCGGGGAGGCGCGAGTAAAGCGCAAAATCGAGCGCGCAAAAAAGAAGGGCCGAATTTTGCCGGAGCTGCACGGCAAATGAGGATGCTGGGTGCTTCTTCATCAGGCGGACTTTCCTGGAATACCAGCGGCAGGCCACCGCCCTCCCCTTGGGGTTTGCATTTCAGTCCCATATTTATTCAGCCTCGATGCAGTGCGAGTTACAATAATAATAGTAAACACAGATCTGCCAACCCACTGGCAGAAACCCACCGCCGGTTTCTCGTGTCAAATCGAAAGTGTTAGGTAAAAAAAGAAAAAATTAAAATCACGCGCTGTCATTTGGCTTGGTTAATTTTATACCTGGATGAATGAAAGCAGTTTTTATCAGTAGGATGTGAAGACCAGTAGTATATGTATACCTTGACAGTAGTATGACAAGTAGCAGCACAACCAAATAAATATTAATGACGCATTCACTACAGCATAACTATATATATTATTGTATTAAAAAACTCGCGACTTGCCTACTTCTAGTAGGCTGATTTGAACATTTTGATTAAATATATATTCACTCTAGTCAGCTTTGGCGGACTAGAAGCCGATATAAATTGAATTTCAATGCGGTTGATAGTCTGGAATCAAGGACCATTTGCTAAGGAGATAGGAAGACAGCTAAAAAGGAATTTTTAACCTCGCCGTTCGGACAACCCGCATACGCTTTGATTGGTCCGATGTGGCTTCACAATTTGATAGACTAGAGACCGGTTAAACAATGCAAATTCAAGACAGACAGGTCGCCTTGGCTTCAAAAATAACCTTCAAACATATTTCCAATGCTTCAAATCCTTGATTCCTTGATGCCATGCAGTAGATGGTAATAATGTACATGAAAATGAAGACTGCTTCATCTCAGTTATCTGTCTACAGCCTCCTCGCCGCCGCCCTCCGTCTTCTGCTGCCGCTGACTCAGCGCCAGCAGCCGGTCGGCCAGCTCGCCGAGCTCCGGCAGGCAGCGCAGGCTGGGGCTGCTCAGCAGGGATGCCAGACCGGCTTCCAGGCGGCTTCGCTGACCGACATTGTCCAGCAGGCGGGGCCGCCGCTGGCACAGCAGCAGCAGGCAGCGGAGCGCGTGCTCCAACCAGTCCAGCCTCTCTGCGGCTGCCGCTTCATCATCCTCGCCGCCTTCGTCGGCAGATTTCGCATCGTCGGTGGCGTCGACCAGCTCCGACACGCTGTCGATCAGGCTTGCCACGACAACGCCACCGCTGTCGTCGGCCAGCCGGTCGGCCAGACTGTCCGACTCTTCGCCGGCCAGGCTGGCCAGCAAGAAGGCTGCTTTTCGACGCAGACGCCGCCGACGGCGCTGCTGGTCGTCGCTGACGCCGTCGCCAAGTCGAAGGCAGCCGGCGATGGCGGGGAGGCCGCCGGCCTGGACGCAGGCGGTCTGCGCGGCCGGACAGTCGCGCACCAGACAGGACAGGGCGGACAGAGCGGCGAATCGGACATCGCCATCGTCGGAGCCGCCGCCGCTGTTACCGACGTCGCCAACGGCGCAGACCAGATCTCGGACGCAGCCGAGGCCGGCCACCTGGGCGAATGGGTTGTTCTGGAACAGGCCGGCCAGCAGGTGCAGCGCCGCCGAACGCAAGCGGCCGCCGCACCGCTGGCAAACGTATGCGGCAGCGTCCAATCCGCCTAGTTTGATGAAATCGTTGGCCACGTCCAGGTTGTCGCAGAGGTCCTTGGTCTCCTCTAGGCAGTCCAGGCATTTCTCTGCAGCCTCGGAGTCGCCGTCGGCGGCCGGGTCGGCGTTCTGCAGCAGCTTGGCGATGCGCTCCCGCAACTGCTTGCCGATGTCCACGGTCAGGCTGTCCATGGCCTCCTGCAGCCAGCGGGCCCGCTCGGGGTCCATGGAGGCCACATCAGCAGATGTTGGTGGATTGTCGCCGACTTGCATGCAGAAGCGCAGCAGGCCTTGCAGATTTTGTGGCAGTCTGGGCTCGCCCATTTAGCAGTCTTTGATGAGCTGGGGACTCCTGGATTGGAATTGCATGGATTTTATTAGGACAGAAAATTATAAATAATTCTACACAGGACCTTGCTCTAGCTATAATATGCATATATCCTTTGAAACAAGATGTCCAAATTTTACTTTTACTGTAGGGATTGCAATCCTAGGATCCTGAAAAGTGTTGTAATATGAACATAATTATGCCCCAACTAGCTTATTATACTGTGCTAATTTCTGTTAAATTCCTCACATTGCGCGGCACCTTTTTAAACCCAACATCATAGATTTAAATGTGAAATTTATTCCAATGTAAATTTTGATATATGATTAGCTTCTTTACTACTGATTAATACTTTTATACTACTTACTTAAATGTCACAAGACAATGCTGTTTTTCATATACAAAAAGAACATCTCTATAAAAATAAAAAATAGAAGCAAAAATATGTTTAGCACATGTTTTGCCTTAAAATTTCAACCCAGAAGCTTAAAAATCTGTATTTTTTATCCTAGGATTGGCCAAATTCCAGAATTAAATCTCAGATCCCCTATTTTATACAAATCCTTAAAAACTAAAAAAATTATCCTATTTGGTCTATATATAAACTGGTCCTATTTGCTATCTTAGCCATCTCTATATACCAATTAATATATCAAGGGGTACACGTACACCAGTTGCTAGGCCCTTTTACTTGCTAATAGTCTATATTAGATCTTTCTATATCGGAATTTTCTAGTATATACCACTGTGAGTCTAGGGTCTAGGCCATAGTTCAGATAGGGCAGCATGATGGTATCATAGTATATTAGAAATACCTTTTTTATTATAGTATACCAAACTAAATGTATGCCACTTTTATATTTACAAAAGATAATTACAATTTTAAATTTTCTGAAGAATGTTTCTTAAACAAAAACTTCTTATAATATATTAGAGAAAGCAAAAACATTATTCCCAACAACTTAATTATAGATTTTTTAAAGTTTGTTTAAAAAATACTATTACTAATAGTATAATTATTAAAAATAAAAATAAATTTTTTTGAAACTTTTATAGTGCATGTGGCATGCAGTGCATATATTCTTAAAAAAGAAAAATTATTACAATATATAAGTCTAATTTTGTCTAAAGTTATCAAAGTTTTGAAGTTTTGGTAAGTATAGGTTGATTGCATTAAAATTTTACTTGAATTTAAAGTGGTACCCACACTCTGGATCATGTATTATACACCCAAAATTTTGGGCATGCATTGGCCTTTGCATGCCAAAAGTAGATGCACACAGTTGCTGTGCATCACTCTTAAGAAAATAGTGTGCATGCACACCTGGCTTGCACTATAGAATTATAGAAAAGTTAGTTTTCAGTAGAAAAAAAGAATTTTTAAAAGTCCATTTTAAGCATAAATTTTAAGCCTTCTAGGTTTTTTAAGCTTGTAATAATGCATTTATACAAACCTTTGTATGTATTGATTTTTTGCTATATAAATGGTATTGCTAAAATGTATAAAAATCAACCAAATTATCTGCCAAAAAGTTCTCTTATGCAATTTAAAAAGTCATTTATTGTCTTAATATAAAAAGGTCATTTATTGTTCCAACACTGGCATAGTTTTGAGAATGGGCATGCACTCTATTTTTTGGCATGCATTTGTTTGTAATTATTTGATTTTTGTTTGGATGTGCACCCAGCATCCCTATAGGAAAAAGTTGTAAAACCATAGATGGTGTCCAGCGCACTTTTGAAATTTTTCTAAAGTGCAGTGCGCGCATAGGCGCAGCGCCTACGCACGCACTGCCCTTTCTTACTGGCTGCTGCTCTAGCAAATACATATACATGGAAATGGGTATAATACCTCTGTTGAAGGGGCTTATACACTTATAATTTATTAAGCTTAGAGATGTTCCAAAAATTCAATTTCAATTTTCCAAAATTTGAAATTTTTTAGAGCAAATTTCAATTTCGAAAAAAATTTAGAAGTGAAAATTTTGGTAGTGTCTAAAAAGTTGCTAAAAATAAAACTACTTTCTACTACATATACATGTATTTTCAATTCAATTTTAATTTTGAAAAGTTAACAAATTTTGATTTTGACAAAACTGTAGATCTTTTGGAACATCTCTAATGTCTGATAATTCTAAAGCGCAGTAAAATAGTTTGACTGTTCTAAAGCGCGCATCTGTGGGTTTTTAACATTTATTCCAATAGGGCCTAGCATGATCCAGACTATGGAGTGGTACATATACCAAAGTGGTATGCCAAAACAGTTAAACTAATAATTATTCAGTATGCTAGAAATTTTCAGTATACTAGTAAAATTCCAAAGTTTGAGTGGGTGTAGGGTCCAAAATGCATTTTGGATATTATCATAGCATATAAAGTCATTGATTGGCATTGACATATACATATAGATGATATAGGCCTAGCACAAAATTTTATGTCTACTAAAATAAATAAACAATTTCTTTTAATCAAAAGTGGTCCTACATAACATAGGCCTACTATACTCTATATAATATGCATATAGTAGGCCCTACTCATTAATTTTTAATAAAAAACCCTGACTATTTAGGCATTTCATTTATACAAATCATCATGTTTATTTTCTAGAAATAGTGTAAATTTATATTAGTGTAAATTTTCTAAAAATACCCTGACTATTCAGGCATTTCATTTATACAAATCATCATGTTTATTTTCTAGAAATAGTGTAAATTTATATAGGATCAGATCTATAGTATTTGCAAAAATATTATTCGAATGCAATGATGTACTTACAAGTAACAACAAGAATAGGCCTAATTTATAAGCAGTAGTGACTCAGTGAGTGAGTAGTATTCTCGACCTCCGAAGTTTTGTTTCGCTAGGGACTTTCCACTTATGAATCTTAATATTTTACTGTAGGCTACGGTACAGAGGAGTTAAAACAAGTGGGATTAACAATCTGACCTTATGTATCAATTATTTTTATGTATAATCTGAATTTTGGCAGACTTTACAAATCTTGAAATTGGACGGATTTATACATATATACGCAGACACGCATCGTAAGACAAATTTCTAGAAAATTCTGCACGTGTTTTCCAGAAATTTCTAGAAAAATTTATTATATATAATTAAGTTTAAACAACCAAATAAGATTTTGTTAATACACAGCGGCGGTTGCTAATAAAGTTCATCTAAAGTTATGTTTCATTTCAAAAAAATTGTTTTTTATCATTTTTATCCTAGCTCTTACAAATATTTTTGATGTCTCCATGGCTACAAAAAAAACCCTTTCGTATTTCAACTTTACAAACTTAAAGTGCACTTCACAATTACAAAAAATTCTGGATGTTTAAATAATTTAATATACCGGCCAAAAATTATATACATATGTGCCCCCCTTAAATTTACCCGTAATGATTTTTTCCAAATTTTCATCGTTTACTATAGTTTCAATCCTATTTCCTACAATCTTATATTTACCTAACCTTTACAGTGCCCCCCGCTCCAGAAAAAGTGGCTCCACCGCCCCGCAAACCCGCCTACCTAGGAAACCATGAACGGGCAACTGATCGCTATCAATACTGCAATACATGCGCTTTTGTTCTTTTTCAATCACGTGTCTGCTTAATATTTTCTTATAGATTGCAGCTAAAAAGTCCTAGTTACCTCTTAACTGTACATTAACGGTGAATACGAACGTATATATGCAGCAAATTTTTCGAAACAGTTTAAAATTGGTACCGAAATAGATAAATAATAATAGAGACTAAGTACGAGCCTAATTTATTCCTTAAATTATTTTCATTTGTAGATCGTATGCCAACTTTTACTTTTATTTGCGTGTCGCTTCATTTCACACAAACTGGACCACTATAATTTCTTAAATTTTTATTTTAGCTGCGTTACAACAAGATGGGAAAATAAAAAACACAGCTAGCGTTCTGAGAACTGAAAACATTGAGTCGAATGAACACTCCTTGATTTTTTGTTTTTCAAGCAATTCAAGTAGTCGGTCTTTTGAAATTGGATGTGCTCTCGCTTGAATCCTTGCCTATCTCGCACTGCATTGTAAAAGTCTTATAATTAGCTGTCCTTAGCAGTCGAACTTCAAGCGCTGTCAGTCTTTGCCCAGGAACGCCAGAATCGACTTGGCCGGGACGAACACCACGTCAAGACTGTATTCCTGGTCCTTCACGTAGGATGTCGAGCCGCCGCCAGCGTTGTACAACACCTTCAGCGTGCCGGTGGTCACCTTGGCCTGCTTGGCGAGTCCCAGGGTCGCCGCCTTGTCTCCGGTGTTCATGATGACCAGAACTGGCGGGAACCGCTCCGCCTCGCGCTTGAATGCCACCAGCGAGTCGTCGCGAGTGGCCAAAAACTCGATGCCGCCCCACTGCAGCGACTCGCTGCCTCCGATCAGCGTCAGCACCGATTTCACCAGCTCCAGCTGCGACTGCGCCTTCGGGTGGCCGGTCGAGCTGAGCAGGCGCAGGTTGTGCAGCTCGATGTCGGCGGCCCGTGGGCTCAGGTCCACCCAGGCCAGGCTGGCCGAGGTGTTCGACAGCCAGCCGGCGTTGGCGGCGCTGCCGGACCACTGCATCGGCGTCTCCGATGCGTCCGTTGATTCGTTGCCCGACAGGTAGCTGGACAGACCTTCGCCTAGAAGACTGACGCCGGCCACGTGAGCCATGCCCAGCTCCTGGCCGTAGTAGAGGCAGGGCACGCCCGGCAGCAGCAGGGACAGCGCGGTCAGGTGCGACTCCTTGGGCCGACGGAGATGCGACCAGGCGGTGGCGAACAGCACGCTGTCGTTGGACCCGGCGGCACCCAGGGTGTCCAGCACCACTTTTCTCGGCGAGGTCCATTTGGCTGGCGCGGAACTTAAAGAGGCGCCGAGTGCCGTGCTGATGACGGCGTGAGCTCCGTTCTTCTTGTCCAGGTAGGCAGCCAGGCGGTCGGGCGGCTGCGGGAAGCCGGTGTTGCCGGGCTCCACGAACAGCGCCAGCTCGCGGCCGCGCTTCTCAGCCTGGGCGTTGATGAACTGTCGAATCTGACGGACGAATTTCACGCTGTCGTTGCTGAACAGCAGCGCCGTCGGGTCCGCGTCGCTCCAGGTTTTGCCGTTCAAGCCGGGTGGCGCGTCGGCTGGCGGCGCTCTTCTCGGCGCCATGAAGGCCACGTTGGTGAGCACGAAGCCGCTGAGCCCGGCGTCAAGCCAGAAGCTGAGCGCCGCTTCGATCTTCTCGGCCACCTGCGCATCTGTGACGTTCAACGACAGGCAGCGGCTCCTCGGCAGGTGCAGCTGCGAGTCCCGCCAGGCCGGGCCGCCGTCTCGACTGGCCAGCGGCGCCTGCGGTTCGACGGTTGTCAGGAAGGCGCCGCTGCCCCAGGCCGAGCTCGCCTGGCTGGCGTCGAACTCCATGAGGAAGCTGAAGCCCTTCTTGCGGCCCAGCTTTGTCAGGCTTTTCAGCGACTCCAGAGACACCAGGCTGGAGTTGTAGGCCTTGAAGTCGGCGATGCAGCCGCTGGTGGGTTCGCGGGTCACCAGGCTGTCCAGGATGAAGTTGTTGAATCCCAGCGTGTTGCGCAGGTAGTCCATCTTCTTGGCGAGGCCCTCGACGCTGCCCAGAGCCGTCGGGTCGGCGTCCGAGGCCGGGGCGAAGGCCTTCACGGACAGGCGGTAGATCGGCTTCTGCCAGAACTGGCGCGGCGGCCTCGGCGGGCACCGGGGCGACACCACGATGATGACGACCACGGCTGCGAGCATGGCGGCCCAGACCGCCCAGAACAGAAAGAAGAAGATCAGCCTCAGCCGGCGCCAGAACGGGTCTTTGGCGAAGTGCTCCAGGTCCTCCTTGGTCAGGCAGCTGAATTCGGCGTCGGGCGTCGGCTTTTTCGATGTCGATTGGCCCGTTTCGTCGGCCTCGGCGATCTTGTCCCCTGGCGACTTGATCTCCACCAGAGGCGTGCCCTCGTCAGCATCCTGATCCTCCTTGCGAGCGAGAGCTTCGGCCGCGGCCTCCTGACTGTCCGACTCGGCCTGCGACTGCGGCAGATCGGCGTTGGCTTCCGGGTTCACCATGGCTCGGGCAGCAGAGAGATCGCGCTTGGCGCTGCGCAAATAGCTGTAATGGCTTGATGAGCCCCCACAGCCAGTTCAGCCAAGACTCTTTATGGCCCGAGCGATACAGGCTGGGTTTGGGGTTGGTTCCCTCCCCCCCCCGCTGACTCACCCCGTCACCTCAACTGGGCCCCCCTCCCGGGCGGGCAGAAGAGCCGCCGCGTGCTGCCTTCTATCCAGCCAGGCGCGCACATTGGACCCCCGCCCGCCACCCCCTCCCAGTCACGACCCTACGGTGTGGAACTATTTTTTGTAGATTTTTTGTACCAGTTCTGCTAACACAAAGACACACCGTGTTTAGAAGCGTATATGGGGTGCCTCTCATGAGACAGTTAGATAAGATGAAGTATAGGGTCTTCACTCTTTAGCAACACAATTACCATGCAAGCGTTGCTTTAATTGTGAAGCAGACTGCAGAACTCTTAGAAATGCAGGACACACACGACACGAGCCTCTCAAACGCCTGCCACTCTGACTGACTGACGAAACTCCGTACTAAGAGGTCAGTCAGAGCTGCAATGAGGGGGAGGGAGAAGAGTGCACAAGGCAGCAGGCAGTCTGGAATCGGTATTTCGTCAGCATCTCTGACCAATCATAGCCAAGCTTCATCAGTGCAATTTGCATTTGCGTTTTGTTCTCTGCGTGGCGTTGGGCCAGATGAGGCCTGCCTGCCCTTCGTCTCAACTGCAGCCACTTTATTCTGCCAGTAACCTGAAGAAAGCCGCCTCCTAAATTCGGGCTTTTTAAATAAAATATTCCAGTGCTAGCATGCTTGTGAATCAGCCAATTTAACATATTGTCAAGTAAAATATGAGTTTGTTGCAAAATATCATTCATATTTTGCTTCTCTTCGCGATGCGCCACTCTGACTCTCATTGATTTCTCCTCTCTCCCCCGCTCCCGTCTCTACTCTCTACCCCCTCTCCTCTCTCTCTCCATCTCCTTTCTGCCTGCTTTCTCTATCTCTTTCCCCTCACTGTCTTCTCTCTCTCCCTCTCCCCTCTCCTTCCCTGTCCCTACTTTCTTCATTAACCCCCTTAGACCTTTTCCTATCTTGCACTCTTCAAATAATTTCTTTCTTGATGCACGCAGTCCTCTGTGCTTCAGTGCCTGTTTCATCACACATAATTTATTGAATTTGCTTTTATTAAAAAAACTGCTTCTTTCACTCAACCTGAGCGAATTAGGCGGACTGCTGGGCCGTGTTTTCCTGCCAATCTCAACTTCCGTAGCAGCTCTTGGCTGAATGATCCGAGAATTGCCTTGCTTCAATCTCTGACACTTTCAATCAAACGAGGCTGGGACTGGGGCTGGCACCAGATTGAAATCCAAAAAACTGGTGTGGAGTTCCAAATCACAAAAATACAGGCTAAAATTCATTCTGCATGTAGAGATGAGGCAGTGGGTGAGAGATGAGACAGTGGGTGAGAGATGAGACAGTGGGTGAGAGATGAGGCAGTGGGTGAGAGATGAGGCAGTGGGTGAGAGATGAGGCACAGTGGGTGAGAGATGAGACAGTGGGTGAGAGATGAGGCAGTGGGTGAGAGATGAGGCAGTGGGTGAGAGATGAGGCAGTGGGTGAAAGATGAGGCAGTGGGTGAGAGATGAGGCAGTAGGTGAGAGATGAGGCAGTGGGTGAGAGATGAGGCAGTGGGTGAGAGATGAGGCACAGTGGGTGAGAGATGAGGCAGTGGGTGAGAGACGTGCCATGTTTTAGCTTCCTCAGTTTAAAAACTAGCCGAAGCCACTCCTATTAGAACCGCAGACGGAAAATCTCAGAACTGTCTTGGCAGGGTGAGGGTCACGTCAGACAAAGCATATCTCTGCATGAACGCCGTTTATTTAATGAGAGGAGGCTGATGTTTCTGTCTGACGTGTCTGCAGTGCCAAGGCAGTGCTGTTTAATTACTCAACTCAACTGCCCGCGGCTGCCGATTTACGAGCTATTAATAGCTTAAGGTGACATTTCTCCAACAATGTGTGCCTCCTGTTTACTGGTTACTACCTGCTTTCTGCAGCTCAAGCAGTTGTTTTTATAACTTAGACTGGGAGACGCCACAAAGAGACGGGGAGGCGCCATGAATGACAGCGAGACACCATGAGACTGAGAGGGGCGCCATGAGAGACGGAGAGAGGTGCCATGAGAGACGGAGAGAGTCGCCATTGAGACAGAGAGAGGCGCCATGAGAAATGAAGAGAGGCGCCATGATAGACGGAGAGAGGCGCCATGAGAGATGGAGAGAGGCGCCATGAGAGACGGAGAGAGGCGCCATGATAGACGGAGAGAGGCGCCATGAGAGACGGAGAGGGGCGCCATGAGAGGTGGAGAGAGGCGCCAAGAGAGACTGAGAGGGGCGCCATGAGAGACGGAGAGAGGTGCCATGAGAGACGGAGAGAGTCGCCATTGAGACAGAGAGAGGCGCCATGAGAAATGAAGAGAGGCGCCATGATAGACGGAGAGAGGCGCCATGAGAGACGGAGAGAGGCGCCATGAGAGACGGAGAGAGGCGCCATGATAGACGGAGAGAGGCGCCATGAGAGACGGAGAGGGGCGCCATGAGAGGTGGAGAGAGGCGCCAAGAGAGACGGAGAGGGGCGCCATGAGAGGTGGAGAGAGGCGCCATGAGAGACGGAGAGAGGCGCCATGAGAGACGGAGAGGGGCCATGATAGACGGAGAGAGGCGCCATGATAGACAGAGAGGCGCCATTGAGACGGAGAGAGGCGCCATTGAGACGGAGAGAGGCGCCATGGAGACGGAGAGAGGCGCCTTGGGAGATGGAGAGAGGCGCCTTGAGTGCAGAAGCGCGCAGTCTCGATTTCTGAAAGTCGGCAACTTTTCCACAATAATTGATTTAATTATTTCTCAAACACTTTTTGCTTTGACGAGTTGTGATTTAGAAAAGCTCTGATTGATTATTGACCCTGTTTTTTTACTTGAAGAGCCTTGGATTTGCAGGAAGCGCGGCTGCCGAGGACGAGCCATTTCTGCTTTCTTCGGTTTTCGATTTTCAAGAAGATGAGCTGCTGCTCGCAACGGCGAGTTTATTGATCAGCTGGGTCGATTCGAGTCTCAGTGCTGAGAGGACTTCTCACATCAATCTCGCGTAGGTTGGACCAGCTTCATATGACTGCTAGGCTGATGCCTATACTGACAACTATACTGACGCCCTAGCACAGCGAGAGGTGGGCTAACGCCCCCGACTGCCGGCAATCCCGCGCGGCTGTCCCCTGTCCTTCCTCCGCCCTGCGCAGGGCCCTGCTTGGACTCAACCGCAGGGACATCAGGGCGGTGACCATGGCCCTCTCGGGTCATGGCTGTTTTGCCAGGCATCGTTACCTCCAGGGAAAAATTCGCAGTGAGGAATGCCCTTTCTGCCTCTCCGGTGTCGAGAATGCGGAGCACTTTATCTGTGAATGCCCCGCCTTTACTCAGGACAGGCTCACCTACCTCGGCCTAAACCCGGACCTCTCCGACTTCTTCAGGCCCGAGAATCTCTGCCAGCTCGTCCGCTACCTAAGGGCTACCGGGCGAGCGACAATCCACCTCCTGGACTCTCCGTGGGGGGCCGCGCTGCGGACACCGGCGCCACCGGAACTCCCTACGCGACACCGCAGCACTAGCTGCCCGTGGTCGCCAGGGGTTAGCGGAATGGGCGGCAACGTCTCCTCGCTGTTTCCGGACGCACGGAGCCCCCTGCAGCTAAGTCAAAGATGCCCTCTCCTGACATTGACTCTTGACAATCGCTCCTGAGTCCTGACATTGACTCTTAGCACCGTCTCCTGACACTTTATCTTAACACCCTCTCCTGACACTTTATCTTAATGCCCTTCCTGACACTTTATCTTAATGCCCTTCCTGACACTTTATCTTATCACCCTCTTCTGACACTTTATCTTAATGCCCTTCCTGACACTTTATCTTATCACCCTCTCCTGACACTTTATCTTAATGCCCTTCCTGACACTTTATCTTATCACCCTCTCCTGACACTTTATCTTAATGCCCTCTCCTGACACTTTATATTAATGCCCTTCCTGACACTTTATCTTAACACCCTCTCCTGACACTTTATCTTAACACCCTCTCCTGACACTTTATCTTAACACCCTCTCCTGACACTTTATCTTAACACCCTCTCCTGACACTTTATCTTAACACCCTCTCCTGACACTTTATCTTAACACCCTCTCCTGACACTTTATCTTAACACCCTCTCCTGACACTTTATCTTAACACCCTCTCCTGACACTATCTTAACACCCTCTACTGACACTTTTTCTCAATGCCCTCTCCTGACACTTTATCCTAATGCCCTCTCTTGACACCCTCTCCTGCCTGCATACCCTGCCGTTCCAGACACTCAGTCAACTATAACAACTATAACCCATTTACCTTTCTTGTTGCGATCGCTACCCGCCGATCCGCGACTCCCAGCCTCCCCCGATCCCCAGGTGAGCAGCCTGAGATCCTTGATAAAAAGAACTCACTGCCCCTCAATTGCCCAGCCATCCGCAGCCAAGCAGTCCCCATTCGGCGTGAACTCAGTCGCCATACAGCAGTCTAATTACTGTCTCGTATCCGACAGCCTCCTTCAATTTCTCTTCATCAGCCGTCACGCACAGCTGCCCGCAGTTCTGCTGCACTGCAGTTTCCGTAGCGAATTCCTTCTAGAAGCGACTGCACTGCTCAGCCCGGAGAAAGGGGATCAGTCCCAGATGGTTCAGTCCCAGATGGTGACCAGGATCAGTCCCAGTTGGGATCGGGATTAGTCCCAGATGGTGACCAGGATCAGTCCCAGTTGGGATCGGGATAAGTCGGATGGCACTAAAGCAGATAGGGGAACTCGAAGACAGACAGACAGACAGACAGACAGACAGACAGACAGACAGACGGACAGGCAGACAGGCAGGCAGACAGGCAGACAGACAGGCAGACAGACAGACAGACAGGCAGACATGCAGACAGGCAAACAGGCAGACAGGCAGGCAGACAGGCAGACAGACAGGCAGACAGGCAAACAGGCAGACAGGCAGACAGGCAGACAGGCAGACAGGCAGACAGGCAAACAGGCAGACAGGCAGACAGGCAGACAGGCAGACAGGCAGACAGACAGGCAGACAGGCAGACAGGCAAACAGGCAGACAGGCAGGCAGACAGGCAGACAGGCAGACAGACAGGCAGACAGGCAAACAGGCAGACAGGCAGACAGGCAAACAGGCAGACAGGCAGACAGGCAGACAGGCAGACAGGCAGACAGGCAGACAGGCAGACAGGCAGACAGGCAGACAGACAGGCAGACAGGCAAACAGGCAGACAGGCAGGCAGACAGGCAGACAGGCAGACAGACAGGCAGACAGGCAAACAGGCAGACAGGCAGACAGGCAAACAGGCAGACAGGCAGACAGGCAGACAGGCAGACAGGCAGACAGGCAGACAGGCAGACACTTCACCTCTGCCCGCACCGGAACTCCGCGCTCTCCCGGCTGCCGTCCAATGGCTGAGTGGCGAGGCCGCTGACGACAGGGGAAGACAGGGAGAGCTGGGGATTAAAGTAGAGAAAGCAGGAGGCGGAACCCGTTGTTCAATAAATTCTCTTCTCCTCGTATTTGCACCTATAATTACCGCTAATTTCCTGTGCTTTAGGAAGCAGAAAAACATAGAGAAGCAACTCGAGCAGGATGGGCTGCGCGCTGACGAAGTCCCAGCAGTCCTTCGCCCCCTCGCCTAGCCGCTGCCTCAACGATCAGATCGGCGACTGCCTCAGCAAGTCACAAATCGACCTGGTGCGCCACACTTGGGCTGCGGTCGGAGACGACCTGGCAGCTGCCGGCCTCCTGGTGTTCAGCAGGTCAGTGGGGATCTGCAGTGCCGCTTTCTGCTGCCTGCTCCACTCACTTCCCAACACTTTAGCGTCCCCTTGTGCTCCAGCTTTGCCTCTCTACTTATTCTCCCTCTCCCTCTCCCTCTCCCTCTCCCTCTCCCTCTCTCTCTCCCTCTCCCTCTCCCTCTTCCTCTCCCTCTCCCTCTCCCTCTCCCTCTCCCTCTCCCTCTCCCTCTCCCTCTCCCTCTCCTTCCTCTCACCCTCTCCTTCCTCTCACCCTCTCCCTCCTCTCACCCTCTCCCTCTCCCTTACCTTCCACTTTTCTCTATCCTTCCATTTTCCCAATCCCACGGCTTTCCGCTCCTGCTGGTCTTTCTGAGAAGGCTGCGCTCTATCGGCTCTCCGACATCAATCAAATGCTTTGGTTTAAAAATACTCCAGTCATTGGGGGCTGGTTTACTTGGCTGGTACTGCAAGTCATGGCTAGCTTCTGGACTTCCGCTGCCTCTGGTGCACAGCCAGCTTCAGTGCGGCACAGCCCAAGTCAAAGATCGCAAATTTAAAATAGGATTTCAGCTGCGCGAGTTTAAGTACAATCACACGTTAATTTTATCAACCAAATGCAGAGCTGCAGGTGCTCTTTGAGAATTGCGCCAACAATGCACTTATGGAAGCTGCCCTATGTGTGTGTTGTGCTTTTGATTTTAGCCTCACAAGGAGCCTCTACTTCCCTGCAGGCTCTCAGAAAAGCCAGCCACCTGCTTCCATATATTCGGGAGGATGGGAGGGCAGTCGCAAAAGGGAATCACTCATTGCGAGAATGGATGAGCCACTACTATTAAAGCAGTGTGCTGAGTGCATACTTGAGTAATGAGCAATGAGTGGAGAGGCACCGCTGCTGCATCTGCTTGCTCAGCACTTTTATCACTGGGGATGCAACTGCAGATTTGCTGGCGAGCTTTCGTGCGCTGGGCGGGATGACGGGAGGGGGGAGACACGCGTCGAGTGTGTGCGAGAATAAAGGCAGAGGTGAAGAGAGGAGAACAAGAGGGAGAGAGGGAGAAGATAGAGTGATTGGGAGAGGTAGAGTGAGAGTAAGAGTGAGAGGGAGAGTGAGAGAGAGAGGGAGAGTGAGAGAGAGAGAGGGAGAGTGAGAGAGAGAGGGAGAGTGAGAGAGAGAAGAGTGAGTGGGAGAGGTAGAGTGAGAGTGAGAGGGAAAGTAGAGGGAGAGGGAGAGTGAGAGGGAGAGTGAGAGTGAGAGGGAGAGTGAGAAAGAGAGGAAGAGTGAGTGGGAGAGGTAAAGTGAGAGTGAGAGGGAAAGTAGAGGGAGAGGTAGAGTGAGAGTGAGAGGGAGAGTGAGAGGGAGAGGGAGAGAGGTAGAGTGAGAGGAATAGTGGAGAAAGGAGCGATGGATGGGGGGAGAGGAGAGAGAAGGAGGGAGTTCAGCGGCAGGGGAGGAGAGTCAGCGGTTGCCCAGAAGGCAGTTCAGTCTTGCATTCCCCCTCCCCAGGCTGTTCCAGACGGACCCGGAGATGCGCGATCTGTTCCAGCGGCTCATGCAGGCCGCATCGGCCGCTGAGGCGAAGCGCGGCGGTGGCGCTGCGGCCGAGTCCGAGGCGGAGCAGGCAGTCGAGTTGAGTCGCTCCGAGGTGGGCGAGCAGCCGAGCTTTGACCCGGAGCGGCTGCGGCGCCACGGCCTGGCGGTGATGCAGGCGCTGGGCGCCGCCGTGGACTGCCTGGAGGACGCGCTGGTGCTGAACTCCGTGCTGCTGGCGCTGGGCCAGGCGCATCATTCGTTCCGCATCAAGCCCGAGCTGCTGATGGTGCGGCCTCAGCCTCCGGGGTTTGGGAGGTCACCTCTTCTGCCTCTCTTCTATCTGTCTCCTATCTGTGTTCTATCCGTCTCCTATCTGTGTTCTATCTGTCTCCTATCTGTGTTCTATCCGTCTCCTATCTGTGTTCTATCCGTCTCCTATCTGTGGTTTATCTGCTTTAGGTGGCCGCCAGGTTCAATCAGCCCAGAAGCTGGCCGAGCGATGAAAAATTCGCTTCATTTCCCCAGAGGGTCTCTGGAGGCTTCCCAGCTGTTTCAATGTTCTCCGGATTTGCAGCTTCACTCGCTGCCCCGCCCACCCTGATCAACTCGATTGTGTTTAATCAGCTGCCGAATACTCAATTGAGTATCATTGCCTTGGTTCCCATGGTTACAGACTCGGATAGATTCCACTGAAAGTTTTTTTCGATCAGAATTTCTAGACTTTCCTGCATACATCTTCTATCACGTCACTCATCATCGATATACATTTCATCGCAATTTCAATTTTGTGACTGTCACGCACTATCACTTTTCATTCTGCCAGTCTGTCACTCACTCTGGATGTTTTATGCTGCCACTCTGTCACTCTGTCACTCTACAATACCTGTCACTCTCTACAATACCGGTCACTCTACAATACCTGTCACTCTACAATACCTGTCACTCTACAATACCTCTAAGTCTACAATACCTGTCACTCTACAATACCTGTCACTCTCTACAATACCTGTCACTCTCTACAATACCTGTCACTCTACAATACCTGTCACTCTACAATACCTGTCACTCTACAATACCTGTCACTCTACAATACCTGCCACTCTACAATACCTGTAACTCTACAATACCTGTAACTCTACAATACCTGTCACTCTACAATACCTGTGACTCTACAATACCTGTCACTCTACAATACCTGTCACTCTACAATACCTGTCACTCTCTACAATACCTGTCACTCTACAATACCTGTCACTCTCTACAATACCTGTCACTCTACAATACCTGTCACTCTACAATACCTGTCACTCTACAATACCTGTCACTCTACAATACCTGTCACTCTACAATACCTGTCAACTCTCTACAATACCTGTCACTCTACAATACCTGTCAACTCTCTACAATACCTGTCACTTAATAATTATATTAGCTCTAAGGAAATTACCGACCAGAAACATGACTTGTCACTGGACACACCCAATTAGTCACTTTTCACTGAAGTCATGACGCCTTCCCGACCCCTGTCCACCCTCAGCGCCTCTGGCCAGCCGTGAACTTCGCCTTCCAGCAGCTGCTGGGCCCCGACCGCTACGGGCCGCAGGCTGAGAAGGCCTGGCGTAGGGTTTTCAGATACATCACCGGCAAGATGGAGGCTGGGATGCTGATGCGGCAGGCCGAGTTCCGGCGCGAACAGCAGCGGCATCAGCGGAGCCTGGATGGCATCAGATAACTGCTCTGTGGAAACAAAGACAATGCCACCTATAACTGACGATATGTATCGAAAACAATAGTAAATGGAAATTAATTATGCGTCTTTTGTCACCAAAAATATTGTATAATAATGTAAGTATTTGGCGTTTTTTATTTTGTCTGTCTGTCTGTCTGTCTGTCTGTCTGTCTGTCTGTCTGTCTGTCTGTCTGTCTGTCTGTCTGTCTGTCTGTCTGTCTGTCTGTCTGTCTGTCTGTCTGTCTGTCTGTCTGTCTGTCTGTCTGTCTGTCTGTCTGTCTGTCTGTCTGTCTGTCTGTCTGTCTGTCTGTCTGTCTGTCTGTCTGTCTGTCTGTCTGTCTGTCTGTCTGTCTGTCTGTCTGTCTGTCTGTCTGTCTGTCTGTCTGTCTGTCTGTCTGTCTGTCTGTCTGTCTGTCTGTCTGTCTGTCTGTCTGTCTGTCTGTCTGTCTGTCTGTCTGTCTGTCTGTCTGTCTGTCTGTCTGTCTGTCTGTGTGTCTGTCTGTGTGTCTGTCTGTCTGTCTGTCTGTCTGTCTGTCTGTCTGTCTGTCTGTGTGTCTGTCTGTCTGTCTGTCTGTCTGTCTGTCTGTCTGTCCGTCTGTCTGTCTGTCTGTCTGTCTGTCTGTCTGTCTGTCTGTCTGTCTGTCTGTCTGTCTGTCTGTCTGTCTGTCTGTCTGTCTGTCTGTCTGTCTGTCTGTCTGTCTGTCTGTCCGTCTGTCTGTCTGTCTGTTTTTCAATTGAATCGAGAAAAAAGAAGAGATTTTTAAATCAGCAGAATCTATGTATGATTGAGAAAAGCCAATAATTTGTCAGCCATGAAACATGTGTCAGATAAGGCCATCACAATCATGCTACTGCACGGATGCCTCAATTCATTTAGTTATTTTATATTCTTGACGTGGTGGGAGTCCTTTGTGAACTTTAACTAGCCAGTCGGAAATTCCGACAAACAACTTTATTCTTTCTCCGAGAGACGGCAATACTCTCGTGTTTATACGAAGCTATATTGTACTCTACAACTTTATAATGAAATCGGTAAAGCTGCGGGTTTGTGCTAAAACAGAGACCAAGACGAATCTAGACTGCGCAAGCCCCATTCCCTGTCATCCAGTCTCAGCCGCCCTGACGGCCGCACCAGAAGACGTGTCTTCCGTGGCCACGGAGACCTCCCTTGGCGGGCCGGGAGGCCTCGCCGGCCCGGATACGCCACCCGAACTGGGTACCCCACTCCGCGCAAGCACCCCGCAGGTGTTTCCCGCCAGTGACGGAGCGGAGCCCGCTCGTCAGGAGGCTGCCGCCCAAACGTCCAACCAGGAGGCTGGCAACCCCAAGGGTACAGCTACGTGGAGCGGCCTAGCTGAAGCCCCCCGGCGTACTCTGCCAGTGGCCCCGCCCAACAGCCTGGCCGAGCGACTAACCACCGAGGATGCTTCGGCTCAAGCGGGACCACCAGGCGGTGACCAGAGCCGCTCCTGGCCCGCGCTGCTGTCCGTAAGCACCTGATGAAGGAGGCCGCCTCGTACATCGCGAGCCTCTTTGTCGCCGCGGCTCAGCTCGGCACTGACGACGAACGCCAGGACCTGTTAGAGGGCTAAGAGCTGGAGAACCCGGAGCACCCGGGGGTAGTCTGCGGCGTGGCCATGATGGCGGCCTCCGCGGCGCCACCCCAAAGCCATTGAGCGGGTCGCCTGGAAATAGCTTGTGCTAACAGTTTCAGGGACACCCATGGCGCAGCGCTGTCTGCCGCCATGCACCCCTATGCCGCCCCCTTGCACCCCTCGCCTGCGCCCCGTCAGAGTCTGTTGCTCAGAGGCCTAGCTCCCATGCGTTCGCCCTTTTACTGTACCTATTTTGCGTGACGTGCCATTTAACGTGCCCCTTTACTCAGATTGGCGCCCTTTTCCTCCCGTTGGCGCCCGATTTTATTTTAGAGCTAGTTTCCGGCCTTCGCCCAGCCAGCAATGCTTTAGGCCATTTTATGGGGCTGGCCACCCCGGTGCTCTTTAGTAAGTCCTTGGCTGCCTCGCTGTCCGGCCTTTCGGAACCGGTGCGGCCGTGGCCACGCCAGTAGTACGATCTAGGCGCAGCTTGTTTCGGCGCCCAAGTTTATTTAGGCGCATTTCTCTTTAGCGGGCTGGCTACCACCTTTGGCTCCAGCCCAGCCATCATTTACTATTTTTTTCATCTGGTGCTCTAATACGAATTACCGCTTACTGTTCGCATTTACGGTTTTAAATAATGCACGCTTCGCTTTGACTCTGCCTCTTTATTTGAGGAAAGCAGACTTATTCATCGGTACGTGTCACAATCTAGCTGGTTTAAAACTTTGAATCCACGAAGGTAGAACAGAAGAAACCAGTGTAGATTGGCTGGCCCAATCACTGCTAGCGGGGCCAGGGTGCTTGCCGTCGCCGGGGTGAGCCCCGTCGTGCATCTTTCCGGGAAGGGCTGGGAGGCCTACGAGAACTTGAGGAGCCTGGCGACGAGCCTGGGTTTCACTATCAACGAACAAATGTCTAGCGGGCATAGGAGAAGCCTCCAGTACGTTGGCTGCGCGTCCATCTGGCCTCGCAACGCTCAAAGGATTGTCTTCGAAACTGACGCTTGCAACGGTGGTGCAGGCTTTGTGCGGGAGGCCAATAAGTCCGACTGGCTCTTCATCAACTGGAAAAATGACGCTGTTGGCCGAGTTGGATCGGCCCACATCAACGTAAAGGAGATCATCCCGCCTGTCCTCGGCATCCTTCGCCGGCGTGCACATCGTCGTGTACAGCGACAGCTCGGTGGCTGTCGGTGCGCTGAACAAGCTCAGCTCACCATGTGACGACGGCAACCGGATCCTGCACACGCTGTCGCTCCCCTGCGACGCGTCGGGCGTGCGACTGTGGGCCTTTCACTGTCCAGGCGCCTTCCAGGTCCTAGCGGACCCGGCATCTCGCCTTGCTTCTAGAAGTGGGGCACAGACTTCTTTCTCCGCTTCTACCGTAGCTTGAATGATTTACATGTAGCTGCTGAATCCTGGCGCGCGCTCTGCTCCGCCTCCTTTTGCTTTTGCTGGTCTGGCGCCTCCTGCCTCCCGCCTACCCGTGCCGCTCCTTCGCTTCTTTGCTGATGCCTGGGCTCCTATAGTAGCTCGTATGAGGGCATCGTACGCTTCAAACCGCGAGCAGTGGAAGCGCTTCTGCGATCTTGAAGGTTTTCAGCCACTAGCAGCGTCCCGGTGCACCTGGTCGAGTACGTGCGGCGCCTGGCTAAGCGCGGCGTGGCACCCGGTAACCTCGGTGGCCACCTGCCGGCCATCAGCTGGAGCTTCAAGCTGTTTTTGTTCTCTGCGAATGCTGTCTTCTGCTCTCTCTCTCCGGCCGTTCCGCTAAGTGTATATTGGCGGGCCAATCCCTGTAGCGGTCGGGTAGGTGTCTGTGGGGGCCTTTCTTGCCCCTGCGTTGTGCCCGCCACGCCTTGTCCCGCTTCGCTGACTTGCATGCGTTTTTTACTGCTTTTAGCCACCCCTCCCATACTCGCAATCTCTGCAATTTCTATTTTCTTTTTGGTTTTGGTTCTTTTTGGTGATTTTACTTTTCCAATCGTTTACATTAGCAAATATACTCGTGTCGTATGTTGCCCCTACAGGTATGATGTGTCTGTCTGTCTGTCTGTCTGTCTGTCTGTCTGTCTGTCTGCCTGCCTGCCTATCTGTCTGTCTGTCTGTCTGTCTGTCTGTCTGTCTGTCTGTCTGTCTGTCTGTCTGTCTGTCTGTCTATCTGTCTGTCTGTCTGTCTGTCTGTCTCTCTGTCTGTCTGTCTGTCTGTCTGTCTGTCTGTCTGTCTGCCTGCCTGCCTATCTGTCTGTCTGTCTGTCTGTCTGTCTGTCTGTCTGTCTGTCTGTCTGTCTGTCTGTCTGTCTGTCTGTCTGTCTGTCTGTCTGTCTGTCTGTCTGTCTGTCTGTCTGTCTGTCTGTCTGTCTGTCTGTCTGTCTGTCTGTCTATCAGCACAGATTAAAAAAAACGGTTCAAGACTCAGCAGTGTTGCTAATATGGTTTGCAATATGTGTCCGCTTATAACAAGTGAGAGAAATTCTGTTTTTTAAGATACATGTAAGATACATGTATCCTAAGATACATGTAGGAACTGGGCAATCTCTATCAGAGTCTGTGTCAAAGGTAACGCCTTTAATTAGTTCAACTTGTGACGCCCTAGAAGTTCCATGTTCAGATTTGTCCCGCAGCTGTCCCGCCCCTCTGAGCAGATCGTGGCTTCTCAGACAAATTGCAGCATAAAAACTGGCTCTTGTAGAACTGCCTGAACTTGGCCCCAATCAAGTAGGGAATCCAGTTCAGCGCCGGGTTAAAGTACATGAAAGCGTTCAGCAGGATGTTCAGCTGCCGTATGGGGTTGGTCCTGGGGATCTGGAGGTCATCATTGCTTCTTAAGTACTCAAGAATGGTGAACGGCCCCTCGCAGACGAAAAATATCAGGCTGGTCGTAATGAAAATTTTCGATATCGTCACTGTCTGGCCCGAGCGGTCAGCCCCTTCTCTGGCGTCAGCCTTGAGGTTTTTCGAATTCCGCCTGAGATGAATAATGATAACGACCATGGTGACGAGCAGCATGAGGACCACGGTCACCCGGGCCACAAAGAATGTGTAAGTGCGGTAGAAATCCCGAGTCGAATCTTGATGAAAATAGCAGCGATGCCTTTCTGGCCTCCAGTAAATGTTGAAGACTCGAACGCAGGGCAGGACGCTCAGCGCTCCGAGCAGCAGCTGGTACAGAATGACGTTCCTCCTGCACAGCAGGGCCGCAGTCTTCAGCGGGGCCAGGATCGCGCACAGGGAGTGATAGCACAGCCCCAGGCGAAAAAAGGGGCTGCCGTGCAGCAGCCAGATGGTGAAAAAGTAGTACGCAATGCAGACACCCAAGCTGGTGTCTCTGCGGTAGTCCTCAACTCCCAGGATGCGGCCCATGACGCTCGGGGCCAGGTAGTGCGTCACCGACTTGCCGGCCGTGAGCAGGAAGTCGAACCAGCAGCTCGCCAGCATGCTGAGCCGCACAGAGAAGGGGAAACAGGCCGGGTTGCGCAGCAGCACCAGAGCGCAGGAGGCGTTGCCAAAGGCGCCCACCAGCATGACCAGGGGGAACAGCCAGATGAAGATCTGAGACTGGAAAAACAAATAGCTGGCCTCGGCATAGTAGGACACAGCCGCGACTGTGGAATCCGAACTGGAGGAGCTGTTCTGCAAATCGATTGGCGTAGAGCGGGTTGGTGCGTTTTAGAAGAAGACAATAGCAGATTCTTTAAACGGCTCTAAGGGCAAAAATTTCCGGGTCATTTTAAAAATGAGCTTGTCGCCAAGCCTCAAACTACAGAAGATGAGAATCGCCATACGGCATCCAAATGCGATACGGTAGCAACATCTACTTCATGGAAATTTAATTAGAGCAACTTACCTGCATTTTGTCTGGACAAAGTCGAAGTCAAGCCAGGATGACCAGAGCAGTTCCGCGAGTTTTTCAGTGCATTTTTCAGTCATTTATGCGCTTGAAATTTCTGGGCGGCTCCCAGCGCCCCACCGTGCCTCGATCCGCGGCATCGACATCCGCGTCGAGGTTCAATCGAGCAGCCGGAGTTTAACCGTATTGAGTCACGCAATCAAAAGCCGTTTGAGAGCTCAAATTCAAAGAGATTCTGTGAGTGAAAATTATCGACCGAGCAGCTGTCTTGCCTGTTAGCTGTCCGTGGGAAAATGTCACATTTCGGGGATTGAAACACGGCCGTGAGGTTCACTAAGTCCGTCTCCAGTTTGAACAGGACTGAGAGATAAATCAATTTGAATAGTTCAAATTTCAGGCACAAAATACAAAGCGTTTTTGAAGTAACAGAAGCCAACCAATTTCTATATTTTCAAGAAAAGTAAGCGAACGTAGGCAGCTGTCTTGTTTCATCGCATCGTTAATCTGGGATCCTGTCAGGATGTGCGCACAAGCGCAAGATCTGTTAGCTATCGACGATGAAGACCCGAGATCGACGAGAAGAATTTTTGTAGTGTAGTGCATGCGCCCTTGTCGGTTCGCAGGGCGCGTTGCACTTTGGGGCTGGCTAGGGGGGTTGGTGGGCGTGGCAGGGTCTGGCCGGCGGCCGGGCTTTGCGCGTGCCCCTCCCCAGCCGTGCCCCTGCCCCGTGCTCAGGGCTGATTGGCTGCGGCCGGGCCAGCTTTGGCGCGGGTGCGGCCCTCCCCCTAGGCAGTGTTTTGATTGGCTGGCCGGCGCGGCCAGTCTCTATTTTTGGGGTAGTTTGTTTGTTTTGGTGGGCTTAGCCGGTGGGGCCGTCTGCCCCACGGTTTGGGGTATTTATGGTGCGACTCTGGGTCTTGCCCACGCCCTGCGTGCTTTTTGTGTTTTGGTGTGCTCCGAGAGTGCAAGCGCGAGACGACGCAAGAAACAGCAACATTAGCTACTTTGATAAAAGAAACACAAGAGCCTAATTGAGAAGAGTCTTTGAGAATTGAGAAGAAGTCAGAAACTGCGCTTGAGACTAACGAGCAAATCAATAAACGTACGAACGGCAATTCGGCCACTGGTAAGCCGCCTGCTGCTTGAGTTCATTCTTTTCTGGGGAGCTTGTTAGGCTGAGTTCTTGCCAGAGCGTCATAACGCCGGGAGAGCATATAGCGTATTGTAGTACAGTACCGGCTACTCTATATAGTGTGTACAACCTACAGTATCGAGATTAGAAGCACTCGAGAGTGTCATCACACCTCGAGCCGCAGTGTGAACTCTGAATGTCACAACACCAGAGGGATCGAATTATTATCGCAGAGCGTCGTCACGCCTGCTCGTATCCATAAAAGTACAGACAGAGCGTCACTACGCCTGTATATTACGCATAATATATATTGTACTCGGGATTGGGCACCCAAACCGACCCGGGTTACGACAGTAGCATACCATTAATCATGAGTTTACCTATTCTACCACTGCAATTACAGTTACACGTGTCTGCTCATCTCCACAGCTATTCTTGAGTTTCCGAATTTCAATTTCTTTTATTCGGAACCTGGTGAAATATCCGAAACCAACGAGTTTGAGGAGTTTTTTCAGTTTTTCCAAAGCCTCAAATAACTTAAAATCAATGCACGTATAATATCGCGATTTTATGATGTTTTGCGATTCACAACCCTGAAGGCCAGCCCCCACCAATGCACAGAGAATGTAGATGCCTGACGTTGAGAAAGTCAGGGGCCGCTGTACACCCTGAGTGAGCGCTTGTACGAGGGCGTGCCTGCGTACAGTATGGTTGTATGACGATGTCGCTGGAGCCGTTGCGTCAGGGTCCAGCGAATGTTCAACTTTTGAATCCATCCAGGTGCATCGTTAAATCGGAGTCTCGTGTTTTTCAGTCTTTTAGCACTCAAACGGCCGTTTTGTCGCTTCCTCGACTGCCGTGACTCGTAGCAATTAAAATCCGAGTCCCCATTGTCATCCAAAAACAGTGCTTGATCCAGAATATCACAAAACCAACATTTAAATGATCTGATTTCATTGTTCATCATTTTAAACACTCTGAATTCTATATATTTCTGTTACAGCGCCAAGGCGTTTGTACACCCACGAGACTTGCTGTACTGCTTTGTCACTTATGAAGCCCGCGTGCTTATGTTCCCTGCTGACAACACGCTAGCTGGTAAATGAAGGCAGATAAAAAATAGCTTCGCTCAAGTTAACAAGCCAACATAGGCAGGCGAGTGCTACGTTAATGGCTGCTTAGAACTGGTGGAGTACAGGTAATTTTGTAACAATAATAAAATTACAGATCGAACAACAAAGGCTACAAAAAATTGGTACTCACAGAGAGAAAGCAAATTTAAAACAAAATTAAAACAAGGCCTCGGAATTTCAAATGGTTTGTCTTTATAGAGTCTGGACAGCACGGCATGTACAATATAGCCGAAGGTGTATTGTTGGATAATTAATAACAAACAGCAACTCGGGAGCAGCGCTCCGTCGCACGCAGCACAGGCCTCAGGCGGCTCACATGATTTCCAACCGGGACGGCGGCTCGTTTCGCTGGTTGACAAGCGGAGTGCCCGGCTTGCGCCTGGCCGGCTGGCCCTGCTGACCCGCCTTGCTGAACACGTGCTGCGGGGTTCGAGGCGGGCGTTTTGTGAGCTCGAAACTTCGAACTGTGCGCACCGAATAACCCCCCGCTACCCCCATGAGTTTCGGTGATTCCCTGAGCAACCACATCAACGTGGGGTTGGTGCACAAAATTGCCTGCGGTTTGTGCAATTCCTGCCATGAGGATCAACATGTGATCAACAAGCAAACCAACAAGCAAACCAACAAGCAAATCAACAAGCAAACCAACAAGCAAACCAACAAGCAAACCAACAAGCAAACCAACAAGCAAACCAACAAGCAAACCAACAAGCAAACAAGCAAACCAACAAGCAAACCAACAAGCAAACCAACAAGCAAACCAACAAGCAAACCAACAAGCAAACCAATCAACAAGCAAACCAACAAGCAATCCAACAAGCAAACCAACAAGCAAACAAACAAGCAAACCAACAAGCAAACCAACAAGCAAACCAACAAGCAAACCAACAAGCAAACCAACAAGCAAACCAACAAGCAAACCAACAAGCAAACCAACAAATAAACAAACAAACCAACAAAAAATAGCAACAAAGCAACAAACAAATAAGCAAAGCAACAAACAAATAAGCAAAACAGCCAACAAACAACGTGGTTGAAATAGCGAGCTTTTCAAGTTTGGAATTCCACTAGCTAGCTAGTTTTGTACGAGATTCTTGGGCTCTGCCGCAAGTCAAGGCGGCAGTCACGCCGGAGACTGTGAGGAGGCAAGCAGTCAGTCACGCCCATTTTGTCGAACTCTGAGAACTCACTCCCTCATGGATGCGTACACAGACACACGCTCAGACAGGGTGTACATCAATTCTGACTTTCGCATCGTCAGGCACTGGTCCTTATTATGGACAGAAAAAGCACGAAACACTGCGGGCAAATCCCTGCTCGAATTCCGGTACATGCGGCTGCGCATGCATCTTGCTAGTCAGATAAGCCATCGATGAGATACCCCTAAAGCTTAGAGCTTCAGGTCTTTAACTCACCCTGTGCACCGTGGCCTCCTTGGCCCTGTTGTACGCCTCAAGATCCACCATGTGCTCCAGTTGTCGGTGCTTGACTTTGTCGAATCGCTCCAGCGGATCTTCGTACGGCTTCGGCGGCAGCACTTCGGGCCGGACGCCCAGGCCGGCCTCCAGGCTGGTGGGAGCGACGCCGCGCTTGTCCGGACTGCCGTCCAGGAATGACTCGGCGTACCACTTGTCAAACTCTGCGGTAGAGGGAGATTGTTGGTTGGTTGGTTGGTTGGTTGGTTGGTTTATTCGTTGTTTGTTTGCTTGTTGGTTTGTTTGTTGGTTTGTTGGTTTGTGTGTTGGTTTGTTGCTTGTTTGTTGGTTTGTTCGTTCATTTGTTTGTTGTTTGTTTGTTGGTTGGTTTGTTGGTTTGTTTGTTGGTTGGTTTGTTGGTTTTTTGTTTGTTGGTTTTTTGTTTGTTGGTTTTTTGTTTGTTGTTTGTTGTTGGTTTGTTTGTTTGTTTGTTTGTTGGTTTGTTTGTTGGTTTTGTTTGTTGATTTGGTTGTTGAATGATTAATTCGTTTGTTGCTTTGCTATTTTCTTTGGCTCGATTTTTTCTGGCTTCCTTTTTTGGTTGATTTGTTTGTTACTTTGTTAATTTGTAATTAGTTTGTTGGTTTTTTGTTTTTTCGATTTTTCGTTTGCTTGTTTTTTGTTTGACAGAAATCCAATCCATAGCTGGCCCGCAGACAGCGAGGAGGTCAGCAGTCAGCTCACACTCACACAGAGTGTACGCAACTGGTGTCCAGGGCGTACATTGAACGAAAAATAACCCGGCCATTTTTTGTGTATGAGCTCACAAAGAAATATTACCATTTTGCTCATCTGTTAGCACTGAGCTGAGCCAAGCACTCACCCTGAATGAGCTTCTGTCGGGTCAGGTCCACCATCTTCTGGCAATAGTGTATCTGCGTCTTCAGCTCCTTGAGCCTGTCAAAGTCGGCTTTGTAAGACTCCTTGAGCTGGCGCAGCTTCTTGATCTCAACAAACTCTTCCTCGTTAATGATGAGCTCGCCTTCGTCTGTGTACAGGTTGCCCTGGGCCTCGCGCTCCACCTTCAGCGCGTCGAGACGAAGTCGCGACCGATCGATTTCTGTCTTGGTGGTGTTCACCTGGCTGGCTAGGTTGGAGTACTCCTTCTTCTTGTCCATCATGGTGGCTGCGGGTGCGGGTTGCAGGGTGAGGCTTGCAGGGTGAGGGTTGCAGGGTGAGGGTTGCAGGGTGAGGGTTGCAGGGTGAGGGTTGCAGGGTGAGGGTTGCAGGGTGAGGGTTGCAGGGTGAGGGTTGCAGGGTGAGGGTTGCAGGGTGAGGGTTGCAGGGTGAGGGTTGCAGGGTGAGGGTTGCAGGGTGAGGGTTGCAGGGTGAGGTTTGCAGGGTGAGGCTTGCAGGGTGAGGCTTGCAGGGTGAGGCTTGCAGGGTGAGGGTTGCAGGGTGAGGTTTGCAGGGTGAGGCTTGCAGGGTGAGGCTTGCAGGGTGAGGGTTGCAGGGTGAGGTTTGCAGGGTGAGGGTTGCAGGGTGAGGCTTGCAGGGTGAGGCTTGCAGGGTGAGGCTTGAGACTCACTCCTATTCTCATTGAGGATCCTGTAGATCTCAGATCCCAGCTCCTTCTTGAACTCCTCGAACGCCTGCGTCCTCGAAGGCGGCGTCCCCGGCCTGGCAGCGGCGGCCGCGGCCGGATCGGAGCTGCCGACGGCGTCCAGAGTGCCCTCTGAGTCGGCGCCAGCGGCGGCGCCCGAGGAGGAGCCGCCACCGGCGCCCAGTGGGTGCTGGCGCTGCTTCTTGGAGGAGGCGGCGGTGGCGGCGGCTGCCTCGCGCCGCTTGCTCTGCAGGAAGACGCCGGACTCGTCCATGCCGACTTCGCTGCGCGCCGCGATGCCGAAACTGCGACCATCGAGGTCGCCGACAGCCTCGCCGCCGAGTTGAGCGCCGGACGTCGACGGTCCGAGCGAGCGGGCGGCGCCCTCAGGCGGCGTGGCGGCGACGCCCCCGGCCTGCTGGGCGGCCAGCAGTTCCTGCAGGCGAGTGTCCGCCTCCTCCCGGCTGGCCAAGCAGGCCTCCCGGAACAGCTCGAAGACCGCCTGGATCTGCCGGATGCTCGTCAGCTGCGGGTCGGAGTTGATGAGGCTTTTATCAGACCGTCCTCACCTGCCTCATCTCTCACCTGTCCCATCTCTCACCTGCCTCATCTCTCACCTGTCCCATCTCTCACCTGCCTCATCTCTCACCTGCCTCATCTCTCACCTGCCTCATCTCTCACCTGCCTCATCTCTCACCTGCCTCATCTCTCACCTGCCTCATCTCTCACCTGCCTCATCTCTCACCTGCCTCATCTCTCACCTGTCCCATCTCTCACCTGTCCCATCTCTCACCTGCCTCATCTCTCACCTGTCCCATCTCTCACCTGTCCCATCTCTCACCTGCCTCATCTCTCACCTGACCCATCTCTCACCTGTCCCATCTCTCACCTGCCTCATCTCTCACCTGACCCCATCTCTCACCTGACCCATCTCTCACCTGTCCCATCTCCCTTTCCTCTCTCCCTCTCCCCTCTCCCTGTCGTCCACTTCTGCCCCTCTCTGCCCTCCCCTCTCACATCGATGTCATCCAGGTCGCCATCGATGTAACGCTGAACCTGCTGGCGCAGCTCGAACCGCTGCTGCTCGGAGATGGGCTCGTAGTGGATGTGCGACTTGTTGTGCTGCGGGAGCGGCGAATTCGAAAAAAAAACGTGAAAAATAATTAGATTTTGTTTTAATGAAGTTGCTCAAATTTGGTTCCGATTTATAAAAACTGCTTGTGCGCCAATAGCATGATGCGGTGTGCAAGATAAAATAGTTTATGTTAAACTGGTTGAAACCCCGATATTAAAAACCATCATTACTTATTACTGTTAATTATTAAAAGCGACGTTTGTCTAAAATATGTGAACAAGAATATTGTAACGACTTTGCAGTCAGTGAATGAGCAGGCAACTGTCTTCTGAGCTGGTGACCTCTGATGTAACTAGAGCTGTATTAGCGAATGCTGACAGAACTAACTGATCAAAGAGAGATTTTATAAACATATTTTGAATAAAACAATTCATAATGATAAGTTCAAGACTACTTTTTCGAACAGCTCCTCGATTTTCTGAAAATCAGACGCAATTTTACGATTAAATGGTTTTGAAACAGAAAACGCATCACTGCATTTGAACAATGGTAGCATCTTTTTCACAGACTTTGCCCATTGGAACTTCACTCACCAGGGTGTTGTGCATCGCCAGCTCCTTCTTCAATGCGGCGATCTCCGCCTCCAGCACCTTCACCATTATCTGTGGGATCGGAGTTCAGGTCTCGCTATGGCGTCGTGATACTACTAATAGAGTGTATATTTTTAGTATATTGAAGTAGTAAACTTGCATCGGTCGGTTTTAATTCTTTTTGGCATTTTGTCAATATTTCTTCCTAGTTAGTTCTAGTAGTTACACACGGGTAATTATTTTTATTGATTTTATTTATTCTAATTATTGCCACAGGCAGTCATTTTGGCACCACAGGCAATCATCTTGGCGCCACAGACAGGCACTCATCTTGGCGCCACAGACAGGCACTCATCTTGGCGCCACAGACAGGCACTCATCTTGGCGCCACAGACAGGCACTCATCTTGGCGCCACAGACAGGCACTCATCTTGGCGCCGCAGACAGGCACTCATCTTGGCGTCAAAGGCGCTATATTTTGGTGCCCTGTAGCAAAGTTATGACTGCCATAACTGTTCACAAGGTGGGGCGGGGGGAGCATTGGGCATGCCCTTGGCGACGCCCCTGGTTGTTACTGTGGATAAATTTTAATTGAATTGGTAGTTGGTGACTGTACCTGTTGATCTACTCAAGTTTCGAGTCTAATGCCACAAAATAAAACCGATCTGCTCAAACTCTACCAAAACTTTCTCCTGATATCCCTCATCTTTTCGCATAGTTCTCAAAGTACTTCGCACGCCTACGCTTAAGCAATCAAAGACTCAGTTTTAACAGTCCAAAGCAGTGTTGCCACCAAAACTTGGCTTGACAAAAATCCCATGGAAAATAAAAAATCCCAAATACTTTGAAATAAAAAACATTGTTTTAATCATGACTCTTACCCCCAGAATCTCACGATTCTTACCCCCAGAATCTCACGATTCTTACCCCCAGAATCTCACGATTCTTACCCCCAGAATCTCACGATTCTTACCCCCAGAATCTCACGATTCTTACCCCCAGAATCTCACGATTCTTACCCCCAGAATCTCACGATTCTTACCCCCAGAATCTCACGATTCTTACACCCAGAATCTCACGATTCTTACCCCCAGAATCTCACGATTCTTACCCCCAGAATCTCACGATTCTTACCCCCAGAATCTCACGATTCTTACCCCCAGAATCTCACGATTCTTACCCTCAAAATCTCACGATTTTTACCCTCAAAATCTCACGATTCTTACCCTCAAAATCTCACGATTCTTACCCATAGAATCTCACGATTCTTATTCCCAGAATCTCACGATTTTTACCCCCAGAATCTCACGATTTTTCCCCTAAAATCTCACGATTCTTTCCCCCAGAATCTCACGATTCTTACCCCCAGAATCTCACGATTCTTACCCCCAGAATCACACGATTCTTACCCCCAGAATCTCACGATTCTTACCCTCAAAATCTCACGATTTTTACCCTCAAAATCTCACGATTCTTACCCTCAAAATCTCACGATTCTTACCCATAGAATCTCACGATTCTTATTCCCAGAATCTCACGATTTTTACCCCCAGAATCTCACGATTTTTCCCCTAAAATCTCACGATTCTTTCCCCCAGAATCTCACGATTCTTACCCCCAGAATCTCACGATTCTTACCCCCAGAATCTCACGATTCTTACCCCCAGAATCTCACGATTCTTACCCCCAGAATCTCACGATTCTTACCCCCAGAATCTCACGATTCTTACCCCCAGAATCTCACGATTCTTACACCCAGAATCTCACGATTCTTACCCCAGAATCTCACGATTCTTACCCCCAGAATCTCACGATTCTTACCCCCAGAATCTCACGATTCTTACCCCCAGAATCTCACGATTCTTACCCTCAAAATCTCACGATTTTTACCCTCAAAATCTCACGATTCTTACCCTCAAAATCTCACGATTCTTACCCATAGAATCTCACGATTCTTATTCCCAGAATCTCACGATTTTTACCTTCAGAATCTCACGATTTTTCCCCTAAAATCTCACGATTCTTTCCCCCAGAATCTCACGATTCTTACCCCCAGAATCTCACGATTCTTACCCCCAGAATCACACGATTCTTACCCCCAGAATCTCACGATTCTTACCCTCAAAATCTCACGATTTTTACCCTCAAAATCTCACGATTCTTACCCTCAAAATCTCACGATTCTTACCCATAGAATCTCACGATTCTTATTCCCAGAATCTCACGATTTTTACCCCCAGAATCTCACGATTTTTCCCCTAAAATCTCACGATTCTTTCCCCCAGAATCTCACGATTCTTACCCCCAGAATCTCACATTTCCTACCCCCAGAATCTCACGATTCTTACCCCCAGAATCACACGATTCTTACCCCCAGAATCACATGATTCTAACGCCCTGAATAAAAATTCGCTGAAAATCGTTGAATATGACAAAAATTGCTCAGCTATTTAAAATCGCCCAAAGCAAAAGCCGCTGCTCACGCTGGGATCGGTGCGCTGGTTCTCCACCGGCTCGCTGGCAACGCAGCTCATTCGTTGGGCGAATCGCATTGTGGAAACCTGCAGGTAGATCGGGGGGGGGTATTGAAGATGCAATGCGCAGGTGGGCTTGCGGGCACCCTGGGCCTTACAACTGGCGAGCCAATTTCGCCCATTCCATTGACGCAGCCTCCGAAAGCAGGAGGAACAGGTGGGTGCTCAAAGAGTGTCCAGTCTAATACTGCACCAATGGCGGCTCATCAAAGAGTTTCCAGTCTAATACTGCATCAATGGCGGCTCATCAAAGAGTTTCCAGTCTAATACTGCATCAATGGCGGCTCATCAAAGAGTTTCCAGTCTAATACTGCATCAATGGCGGCTCATCAAAGAGTGTCCAGTCTAATACTGCACCAATGGCGGCTCATCAAAGAGTTTCCAGTCTAATACTGCATCAATGGCGGCTCATCAAAGAGTTTCCAGTCTAATACTGCATCAATGGCGGCTCATCAAAGAGTTTCCAGTCTAATACTGCATCAATGGCGGCTCATCAAAGAGTGTCCAGTCTAATACTGCACCAATGGCGGCTCATCAAAGAGTTTCCAGTCTAATACTGCATCAATGGCGGCTCATCAAAGAGTGTCCAGTCTAATACTGCATCAATGGCGGCTCATCAAAGAGTGTCCAGTCTAATACTGCATCAATGGCGGCTCATCAAAGAGTGTCCAGTCTAATACTGTATCAATGGCGGCTCATCAAAGAGTGTCCAGTCTAATACTGCATCAATGGCGGCTCATCAAAGAGTGTCCAGTCTAATACTGCATCAATGGCGGCTCATCAAAGAGTGTCCAGTCTAATACTGTATCAATGGCGGCTCATCAAAGAGTGTCCAGTCTAATACTGTATCAATGGCGGCTCATCAAAGAGTGTCCAGTCTAATACTGCACCAATGGCGGCTCATCAAAGAGTGTCCAGGAACTCACAGTTTCGTCAAGCTGCCTGACGTCGCCCCAGATGTTGGCGATGAGGATGGTCTTGCAGCCGCCGCCGATGCTGTCCTTCAGGTAGTGTGTCAGCTTGCTCTGCCTGTAAGGCACGTGGTCGCGGTTCTTCTCCGTCAGCGCGATGACTGTCTGCTCGAGAAACGACAGCGACTTGTTGATGTAGGAGGCCTCCTGCTGAGTCTTTCCCGTGCTCAGGGTTTTCTGCAGCCTCTCGGATCCGGCCAGATCTACGAAGTTAATCTTGGACGTTGTGTACTTGGAATTGGACTGGAACCGGGACCGGGTCTCCAGGTAGACGGTGAAAATCGTGTGCGACCTGGAAGAGTTCTTGTTCAGCGCGTGAGCAGCCGTGGCGCGGTTGGTCTCGCCCTGCGGTGCGGGTTTTTCAATGGCGACAGTAGGGCTACTGGGCGAAGATTATTATTTTACTTTATGATGCTGACAGTGGCTATTCAAAAATGGTCACCCATCCCCTAAATCCGGGGTCTGAGTGCTTTCGCAACCTAGCTACATGTATATGGTTAATCCCTGATGCTAATTAAATACTCGAAACCCTGAATTGAGCCGCTCAGTGAAACTCAAAATTATTTAAAATACTTCGGTGACTCCTGAGCCCATTCAAGCGTGCCGATACTGTACGAAGGCACGCACTCATACAGGGTGTACAACGGCCCCTGACTTTCTAATCGTCAGGCATGTTCACTCTGTGTGCCTTGGGAGCTGGTCCTCATTGGTGAGACTCGAACGGCTAACCCTTGGTCAACTTTGGAACACACGGAATTGAACCAGGGGTCGTGGCCGCTAAGCTGCTCTGCTGCCTCAAATGCACAAACAGCCTAATCAGAACTCAGATCCAGATGCGCAGCCCGCCTAATCACCTCAAACAGCAGGTTCAGCGCCTCCTCCTCCGATTGCGCCAGGTGGACATTCAGGCCTTTGACGTAGACGCCGCCATTCTCCTCGGTGATGACCAGCGGGCTGCCGGCCTCCTGGCTGTCGGGCATGGTGGCCAGCAGGTCCAGCATGGTGTCGTTGTAGATCTCCAAGTAGGTAATGCGCACCGTGATGGCCAGGTCGGACTTGGCCTCGATCTCCTTGTACAGATGGCTCAGCGCCCTGGGCACCAGACCGCGATTGTGGAACATCTCGGTGGCACCCGTGATGGTGAAAGTTTTGCCTGAAACACCACGCACGAGAGCGATCTTTGAGCATTGGCAAGCAGCTTTGTAGATTCACTAAGACAGACAGACAGACAGACAGACAGACAGACAGACATACAGACAGACAGACAGACAGACAGACAGACAGACAGACAGACAGACAGACAGACAGACAGACAGACACACAGACAGACACACAGACAGACAGACAGACAGACAGACAGACAGACAGACAGACACACAGACAGACACACAGACAGACACACAGACAGACAGACAGACAGACAGGCACACAGACAGACACACAGACAGACACTAAGACAGACACTAAGACAGACAAACAGACAGACAGACAGACAGACAGACAGACACACAGACAGACACACAGACAGACACACAGACAGACAGACAGACAGACACACAGACAGACACACAGACAGACAGACAGACAGACAGACAGACAGCTCAGCTCACCCGCTCCGGTCTGGCCGTAGCACATGATGGTGCCGTTGTAGCCCGCCAAGCCGCTTTCGATGAGGTCGGCCCCCACAGTCTCGTAGACCTCCTGCTGCGAGGAGTTGGAGAAGATGCCGTCGGTGCGGAAGGACCAGTCGGAGCGCTGGTTGTTGGCGAAGCCGCGCTGCTGCGGCTGCTGGTCGCCGCCGGGCCGCGGCACGCTGATCTGCAGCGACCGGCCCTCCGGGTCCAGCTTGATGGCGTCGTCGGCGAAGTTCTGGCTGGGCCGGACTCGAACCCAGACCTTCACCTTCTTGCTGCGGTTGCCGCCACTTTTCATCTGCTTGCGCTGCAACGGACGGGGCATCGCCGGGTTAAATAAACAAGTTTTTTGTTGCATCGCGTGTGAGCGTTCGGAAAGTTCTCAGCTCATCGACTGTTTATTTGGTTCCGCAAAGTTGAGCTTAAAATAACTCATAACTGCGTGAGCTCGTCTATGGAGAAAACTATACTTACGAGTATAGCTGTTCTAAAAATAGCTGTAGCTCGATTTTACTTAAACAAAGAGATCTCAGTTTTTTTAAATTAAAACTATTGCATATCGAGGCAATATCTGTTAAGTTGTCTAAGAGTTTTTGTCTGTCCAGATCAACCTGCTAGCATTCCTTTTGAGGGAGCTATTTGTATAAATCACGAGGGCCCGAAAAGTCATGCTTAATCTCATATAAAACATAGACATAAAGATTTTACAGGATATTATTGAAAATTACCTATATTACTTATTTATGTAGAAAATCTTGAAAAAAATAAAATAACTCTAGTTTAGACAATGTTTTCACTGAAAAATTCGTAAATAATTTGAATAAAAACGAACCAATTAATTATTTTGATTGTAGAAATACAAAACAGCCATAAAAACACAGGGCATACTTAGCAGCTGCTTAATTTTAATTTTAACTGCTTAATTAGAGTGATTTTTTTAATACTCATTTGAAAAAAATGGCAAAACAAATATGGAGCAACTATGGAAAGTGTTATTAAAACTGTTTCTAGCAAAATAAACTTTTTAATAAAACCCTATTTACCCAGAAACTTCTTTGACTGCACTGCAAAGGCAATTATTTAAAATAAAAATGATTTGAAAACTCAAATGAACAATTTACTCATAAGATGCTAAATATTATATTAATTTGATAACTAGATTGTCAACCAAGAAATTAGAGGTTGACCTTGTTAATACCTGAACTGCGCTCTCTCTCTCTCTCTCTCTCTCTCTCTCTCTCTCTCTCTCTCTCTCTCTCTCTCTCTCTCTCTCTCTCTCTCTCTCTCTCTCTCTCTCTCTCTCTCTCTCTATAAAATAAATATAATTTAATAAAATCAATACACACTAAGGCGATTATGAATACATTTTTTACGAATATGTATTGTATTAACAGAAAATAGTATGTATTAGTGGGCACATTTAACTCCATACATATTTAGGTGGCAATGAATAAGCTATTTAATGTAAATAACTATTTTAAATAAAATATTAAATGATTCTTTCTTTGCAGATTTTAGGTTTTAATGAAGCTAGTTTCTAAACGAGTACTTGATGTCAATAAATGTTGGTTGTAATGTAATCTAAACGGAGATTTATTGTGGAAATGAAAACGATTAATTTGAGTTTGAGCAGACTGTAACATAGTCTTCATTATTGCTTCAGAAGGAATTTAGTAAAATAATAAATCAAAGCTAAGGCTTTTATTTCTCTTAAGCATGAGAGGGAAGTACAGTAAAGAGCTTTGAATAAGGGTACAGAATTTAATGGTTAAAATTAACTCGCAATTGTATTTTTTGTGTTCTAGCGTGCCGTAGCTATAGAAGCAATCGTTTTAACAACTAAAGTAAAAATAAAAGCTTAAAAATTAACTGTGAATTAATTCAGAATTTAAATAAAAATATTTAAATCAATAAACGAAAAAAAAAATTTTAATGAAGACTATCGCCTTATAAGGTGTACAGCTTCACATGCTAGATGCATGCTTTGAAGCTTCGTTCTATCAAAAGGTCCGAAACAAGAAACAATTTTTCATGTAATGAAATCATCTAAGAGGTCTTAAGACTTAAGTAGAAGGAAAGAAACTTTGAGAAAGAGACCGAAGTATCGCAAAATTATTCTACCCCTTAATAATCCAATTATAATTAATATAAGTGTGATGATGATCCATTCATAGTTGCAACAGAAGCTTTGATTACGATTTAGGGGCGGCGGCGTGCCCGCTTCTAAACAACGGGCGCCTGCCCCCCCCCCGCGGTCCAATCCCTCTCCCTTTTTCCATTACCGGCCTGCATGCATATACTGTACGTGCAGCTCTCTCCGGCACGGAGACCGTCCTATCTACGAACACCTATCCGCTTTACCCGGCAATAGCGCCTGATTAACATCGGTGAAATGCCCTCTCCGGGCACTGCAGACTCCCTGGATCTACATCACCAATTAAGAGCAACGAGCAGCAGCCAATAGCAGCACACCCTGTCTGCTGGTTGTCTCGCTGTCACAAGTGGAATTTCCGCAGTTTACTGCGACAGCTTAAAAATCTGATCTGCCTTCGATTTTTAGAGAGCTGCCTTCGTGCTTCCGAGTAGCTCAATGGTAATTACGTTTCCTACTCTCGCGGCATCTCCTCTGTTCGATTCACACCCCATGAGGCCAAGCCCCCAAAGGCATACATGTAGTGAGTTTATGTGTACTTGCCTGACGGATAGAAAGTTAGGGCCGCTGTACGCTATGCAGAATTGCGTCACCGATGGCTGTACGTAAGACGATTTTACGTATCGTCTTTTAAAAATTTTTTTTTTAAATAATTAATCTGGCAAAAAATCGTTTCTTCACTCCAGTTATTTTTAACAGCTCATCGTCCAGCGCTAAGGCGTTGGGGCCAGGATGGTGATGGGAGGCACAGCCGGCCATGCAGGCTCCTTGGGCGGCATTGCAGGCCAGGATGGCGGGAGGAACGACTGCTGGGCCAATGGAGATCCCGGAAACTCTACTTCGCACTTGGAAAAAACGTTTAAAATAATGACAAGACCAAACATGAAAAATCGATTAATGCGTCGTTAGAGCAGCATGTGAGGCACAAAATAATGTGATCGTGAAATTTCCTATCTCCGTAGCTAGTGTATTTTTCCGGTGAAACCTGCCTTTAAAACTATTTCTGAACGAAAAGCTTTATGAATATCGATAGAGCAATAAGAAAGGCACAACATTAAAAGACGAACACTGGATCTGTCTCCTATCAAAAGCAATAACAATTTTTGTGCTGAAAAAATTAAAACCTTTTATCTCTGTAGTGTATTTTTCGGCGAAAAGTTGCTTACAAAACATTTCCCATAGATTTCGAGTGTAGCGTCCCACATGTATATACATGTTACTTGAGTAGTCTTTGTGTGTCGAAGGGATATAAAAATATTTGATCTTGAAACGGACAGAAACTTTCAGAAAAAGCAATGGCTTTCGAAGAAAAGCGAGAAACAGACGCCAGGTGCAGAGGAACCATTTGAATTAATGGCCGCAGACAGATGACCTCCGGCATGCATCAAATCCAGTGCCGCCAATTAAACTGGACCTGCAATGGTGACGGAGGCGCAGGCGGCCATGCAGACTCCTTGGGCGGCGTTGCAGGCCAGGATGGCGGCGGGCACGGCAGTGCCACCCGTGGAGACCCCGGCAACGCCTCCGGCGGCGGTCACGCAGGCGACCCAGACGGTGTTGCAGCCGGTCTGGCAGATCCCGTAGCCGAACAAGGCGCCAAAGAGCCCCGCCTCGGCCTGCAGCAGCGGCCCGCAGGTCAGCAGCAGCGACACGGTCAGCACAGCAGCGGTGGCAAAGCTGGTGGCTGAATTACCAGAGCAAATGGTTATAGTTATCGGCAGGGCGTTAATGCGTGTACTTTAAACTGTATTAACTGTACTCACCCATAGCGTATGAATTAAGAATTCTGCTGGGATTAGAATTGGCTTGGAAATCTAGAGAAGGCTTTGTCGTGTGGGAAGAGTTGAAAAGAGAGACGCGTATTTATAAAATTGCTGCTGACCTCTATAATAGCTCCTAGCTTTTAAATGTATAGGTTTTTTTTACCAGCTACCACCAATCACTGTGAGCTGTGGCTCAAGACACACTGTATAGAATATTATCTAATCGTTGTCTGGAAAAAATAAAGCAAAGTGTCCAAGACTCTCTGATTTAAATTTTCAAATAGCCAAATCGAAAACTGAAAATGGAAAACGAATAACGAAAATGAAAAACGAAAAACGAAAATGAAATACGAAAAACTGAAACCTGAAAACTGACAATTGTACCTGATTGTGAGTAAATAGCCAGTTGTTTTTAAGAGAAACTTCGATTCACAGTCCACCCGGTAGCTTTTTCTATTCGTGCGCGTACTACGCACTCAGAAACTGACAATGGGGATAAGGGATTGCAATATTGGGTATAGGGATTGCAATCCCGGGACAAATTTTTGTTATGATTACAAAAAGTGTTATAATATGAACATAATTGAGCCCAGAACTGGTTTATTATACTGCGCTAGTTTCCGTTAGATGCCTCGCTTCGCGTGGCGTCTTTTTAAAGCCGCTGCTGTCACCCGAGTGGAAACTAAGTCTGTCAGGATTTTCGTTTTCGTTTTTCAAATTGCTCAATGGATAGACTTGGCAATTGGTATTGGTTGGAAGTTGATAAGCTCCCGCTTGGTTGGTTGGCACCTCGTAGTTGCTAGTATTTGTTGCTGTGTGAGAGTGAGAGTGGATAGTCTCAATAGATCGAGACAATTTAGAGCTTCAGAAACTTTAATTAATAATTTTCTTTTTACACTTTTCTACTCTATACTATCTACATTCGACAGATAAACATCCTTGAGCTTGGCCAGACAGGCCATTGGTCCCGCCTATACTCACTGTGGATGCGCACTCAAAGTGTATGGATGTCCACGCAATAACTATGACTTCTTAAGCCGCAACCATCCAGAGGCTGCGACAAAGTTTTTCTACACATGGGCAGCATCGTATCGAACAACGAACCGAACTTCATGAGGAAGAAGATGGAGACCTTTCTGTCAAAAAACGGGATTCGGCACGTAAGGACGGCGCCCTACCACTGGCGTCCAACGCTCAGGCGAGAGGGCGGTCCAGACGCTCAAAAGGTTGCTAGCTAAGCAGAAGAGTGAATCCTTGGACGAGCGAGTAGCCCGATTTTTGCTCACCTACGCCGCGTGACGCCCCATGCCACGACCTAAGTTCCTCCTGAGGCTGCACTCGCTGCTGGATCGCGTTAGACCGGACCTGCCAGCCAGGGTGCAGCAGCAGCCAGCTCTGCAGAACCAACGGCATAACGTCCATGCTCATGACTGTCACATCGATGTCGGTGACTTCAGGTGACTTCATGCTGGCGAAAGACTGCCAATGGAAGCCGGTGGAAGCCAGCGACAGTGATGGCTTACTTACTTACTTACTTACTACTGACGGGGGGCGCAGGCGCCGCGAATAGGCCGCGAGGCCCCTATCGCAACCCCAAGGTAAAAGAGCACAAGGATTAGCCTTGGGGGTGCGCCCAGTCCCCGCCAGTAGTCGGCAGGTCCGCAGTGGAGGCATCGGCGACCCTCATCCGGCCGGAGTCCCGGACGAAGGCGCGGAGGTCTCGGATATTGTCCGCGGTGGTCAGCTCGTCCATCCGCTGGGGGTGGCCGAGGTATTTGTGCCGCGCCTTGTTGAAGTAAGGGCAGAAGGTGACGTGATGCTCCGCGGTCTCCTCTCCTATGCCACAGAAGGGGCAGGTGGGAGGGCAACCGGTTTGCAACGATATATGTCTCTGGAAGAATCCGTGGCCGGTTAGGACCATGCACATCTCCCTGAGGTCGGTTCTGTTAAGCGAAATCAGATAATCAGAGACTTTCCTGTTCAGGTTAGGCATGGCAGAGCGGCTCTGCCTGTACTCGGTGCAGCTGTTCCAGTGGAGCTGGTGCTGCTGATGGAGCCACCTGTTGATATGGCGGGTGACTTGCGACCTGGGGGTGGGTAGCCTCATCAGACGGTGGTTGCCGTCTGGGTTGCTGCCCTCCTTGGCGAGAGAGTCCGCGAGCTCGTTGCCCAGGATGTTGCTGTGACCAGGTGTCCAGATAATTCTAATCCTGTTAAGGACTGAGAGAGATTGCACACTGCGGTGGCATTGAGATACTGTAGCAGCGGAGATATTCTCAGTGGTTAAGGCCTTAATAGCAGCTTGGCTATCAGTGTAGAAATTAATGTCAAAATTATTAATGTTCGCCTGAAACAGTTGCTGGGCACACTGCTCGATGGCGCAAATTTCAGCTTGGAAAACTGAGGTGTTCTCACCGAGGTGCAGACTTTCCTGGAGAAGCATCTTACCCTCGTGGAAAATGGCAATACCCGCTCCAGCGCGGCCGTTGAACAGCGAGCCGTCGGTGAAGCAGTGAATGCCCTGGCTGCGCCGGTTCACACCGACATCCAGCGGAATGTTGTCTCGGCCAGGGATGGCGGTCTTGAAGCCCCTCCTGATGTTGAGGGCGGGAGGTCGACTATCCACATTGCCCAGGTCCATGTGGATGTTGTTAAGGTCGCGGCGGACAAAGTCCATATGCGGGATTAATGTTTTCATTGGCATAAAGCCAGAGGGCGCGTTATTCAACGTTTTATCTCTGATAAGCCGGGAGGCAGACTTCATAGCCTCCGCCCTAATAAATAGGTGAAGCGGAGGTAGGTTAAGGATAGTGTTCAGCCCCTCGTAAGGGGTGGACGGGTACGCACCTGTGATGGCACGGCAAATGCTGCCCTGAAGCTGGTACAGCCGCTGACGGGCGGCCTTCTGCTCCAGCACGCTAGTCCAGATGAGACTCGCGTATGTGATACTGGGCCGGATGATGCCGGTATAAATCCAACGGACCGTTCTAGGCGAGAGGCCCCAAGTCGGCCCGATGGCTCTGCGCAGCTGGGCAAAGCAGCGTTTTGCCCGACCGATGACGTTATCAAGGTGCTTCGTCCAGCGCAGGTCATGCGTTAGCGTCACACCGAGGTATTTGACCTCCTTCTTGAAGGGGATGTTTCTGCCATAGACAGTGAGGTTTTTCATCTCCCACTTACGGCGCTTGGTGAAAACGACAGCGACAGTCTTAGTGACGCTGATTTTTAGGCCATGCTGTGTAGCCCAGTCGGCCGCCTTGTCGGCGAATTGCTGCATCAGGTTGCGCAGAGTGGCGGGGTCGGGTCCGCTGACGACCGCGGCAACGTCATCGGCGTAGCCCGCCCTGGTGATACTGCTGGGAATGTCAGCGGTTAGAAGTTCGTCCATGACGAGATTCCAGAGAAGTGGAGTTAGCACGCCACCTTGCGGGCCGCCTTTCATCACCGCCCGGGTGAGGGTAACGCCCATAAGTGTGGATGTCACAAACCTTTTGCGGATCATAAAATAAATCCAGCGAACAATGCTGTGTCTTACATTCCTGCGGGAAAGAGAATTTCTGAAGGAGCGGAAGAGGACATTGTCAAATGCTCCTTCGAAGTCAACGAACAACCCGCAAGCGAGTTGTTTGCTAAGGATGGCACTCTCAATTTTGGAGGTAATGGCGTGGAGAGCATGCTCAGTCGTCCTCCCAGACTGGAAGGCGTACAGTGATGGCTTAAACTGTCTCGACGTTCTGCGAGCGTTGCTTTGAAGATGATCAGGTAGGCAAGCCGGCGGAGTGACTGGTTTGACAATGTTCTATTGACAATTAGAGTTTCCTTCCGTGGTCGTGATCTTACAGTAAGAATTGTCTTGTTTAAGTGGGGCTATAGGGGGGGGGGTTCGGGACAATTTTGGAAGGTCGCGATGCGTCACCTCGCTGTTCATTGCCTCTTTCCAGTTCCTCCTCCATGCGTAGTGCCCTCCATTCTCTCTTCACGGGTCTGGGCGTACGGAGTTGAGTTTGACGAATTGCGAGCTTGAATATATTAGAACCAACTGACTCTCTTCGTAGCCTGACGGTCTTGTTTCATCAAGACGTAGACACTTTCTAAAAAATTACAGATTGACTGTTTCAAAAGAGATCAGTGGAAAGTTTCACTGCCGACTGATAACAAAACATGTGTTTTTTGCTAACAAAGCGACTGCTTGTCAAGCACGTCGACTAATTTTGAACTTATTAATTAGTGAAAAAAGTTCTTTCTGCAAAGTTGGACACGATAAAACACAGGACAGATTAAGAAAAAGAGGGAAGAGCCTAATAAAAGAGTCACTCCACGCTTAAAGAAATCAATGAGTTATTGCTGTGTGATTGGTCTTAATCACAGAGCAAACAGACAGGTTTAGGGAAGTTAATTTTTCCAGAGACGGTGTTTAATCACATAAATAACAATGGTTAACAATTAAAAAGTTCTGTTACTGAGACAGAGCGCTTAATCAGAGTTAAAAATGGTTAACAATCAGAGTTCTGTACTGAGACAGAGCGCTTAACCACAGAATGAAATCAGGATTGAATGAGTCAAAAGGGGTTCGCTTCGAGTTCCGCTAATCACAGAGTTAAACTGACAAATTCTGTTTTTTTAGGGTCCTTGCGGTGACTCGTCTCGTCTCCTCAACTCTCATTTATCCGATCGCTCAGACGCGAAGGAAGAATTCACCAGGCACGTACTCCAGCTCGTGCGGCAGAGCGGGCAGTCTCAGCAGGTGGCAGGCTAGGTGTCCAGGTGGAACAACACGGCCTGGCAGTCGGTGCCGCAGCGAACCATGCAGTCGGTCAGGCACCTCACGGGCTGCACGGTGCGGTAGAAAGGCGCGCTGGAGGAGGTCACGTTCAGGTAGACTCGATCAGCCCAGGTGAAGCGTCCGCTGGCTGAAAGTGCAATCCATAATTAGTCATGATCGCGGGTTATAATCATCTCCTTGGTAACTGGTCACATGTCTCAGATCATTATGCGAGCTGGGACCTTTATACATGACAGGTTAAGCGCTAGACGCTAGCCCTAACCGTAGGTTTGAGAGCGTCAGAATCGCTGTCTCCGTGTTGCAACTCACCTGGACGAAGGTAGACCTGCCGGTACACTGAGTTTCTGTAAAATCCTCCGCAAATTTGAGCGGGGTTTCCAGCACAGTTCATGTTGCAGTCGCTGTCAGCTGCCTGGCCTAAGCCGCCGTACGAGTTCCCACAGACACATGAACGTGAGTACTGAGTAGCAAAGTACTTGAAGTTTCCATAGGCGCAGATTCGGCTGCACAGTTCCAGGGTCATATTGCTGAGGTCGACACTCAGCGTGTTCACCGAGTAGGGCCCGATGGTGGACCTGCCTACAAGGCCGGTTATGTCTCGAGTTGGGCTGTCCACGAAGCAGCCCAACGGACTGAATTCGACGCCAAGGGAGCAGCGGAAGGCGACGCAGCAGCAGAAAAGCGGCAGAATTAATGAGGCCTGCATGGTAAGCGGCTCTACAGAGTTCTGTCTACGGGGCAAAAGGCTTGCGCGTCTATTGCTGCTATACTGGCTGCTTTATGCATTTTGCCCGATCGCATTGGGGTGGCGGGGTGGACGCAGCGGTAATGACCCGCAAATTCAGGTGAGTGAGAATTCCAGTGGCAGTTGCGCTTTTTTAATCAAACATTTCTATTTTCCTTCTCCAGTTGGAGAGGCTCGCTACCCCCATCCCCCTGGTCATCCTACGAAAAACATATGGCTACGCCACTGAGAAGGGGGATAGGATGCAACATAGATTTCCCAAACGTTTTGCTTTGAAGGGAGGAAAAAATAATTTAAAATATGCAACTCATTCCCCTTCTTTAGCGTTGTGGAGGCTGCCCCTGCTGAGGAGTGACCGCGCGTCCAGCATTAGTTTCTGTCTGTCTCCCGTCCCTAGGAAGATAACAAGGGAGAGAGAGGGAGAGAGAAAGAGAACCAAAGCAGCATTTTGCGAACTCTTCACAAAGCGGCATAGCAGTACCACCAAAGCTATGTTGTACGACCGTAAAGTTATTGTGCAGAGTTAGAGTTGTCCTCACAGAATGCTGCAGCTTAACAATGTTTTCATGTCCTGAAAGGCTCTTTCACACAAAGTTTCAGTTAGCTATCGAGCAATCCTTGACGATCCCATCAATTTGTCACACAATTAAGTGATTCTCTACGAGTGATCAAAAGCGTTCGCACTGCAATTAGTTGATTTGAATCCAATTGCGAGAATACAGTATAAGTAGGGGGGGGGGGGGGGGGGAGGTGTAGTGACGCTAAATTCGAATAGGCTGCAGATAGGTGCCAGATTTTTCATCCAAGCACTACACCAATGTAAGTGGTCGAGCATGCACGTCTCAACAAGTACACGCAAATTTAATCTGAAGAATAACATCCGCTCGAAGTGAAGTGAACATCAATAAAATTTAAGAGTCAAGACAGGATAGGACGTCAGACATCAGGAGTGCATTTGACATGTAGGAACAACTTCTTTATTTGCTGCTTCAAACCCATAGAAGGTACAAAAGGAACAAAAGCAGCATTGACAGGATGGGGGATCTGCGCAATAGCAACCCCCATAAGAACAATAGCAACAGCTGTTTCAGAAGGTTTGCAACAGATAGTTCAACGATGTCCTTGAGTTTCGTGTGTTCGGGTTTGGTCGATTCTAGCATGAAAGTAAGAAAACTTATCAAATATGGGTGAACTTGGCACTTCTACTGCTGGTAAATATAGCTGGTAATCCTCGGTGTCCTCAGTGTCAAAAAGCCCAAAATCTTGACAAATATTAAATGTGCTCACTCGAAAATGAAAACGAAAAGTCGTGAGTAAAGCCTTCGAAGAAGTATACGTAACAGCGAACTTCCAATTCCTTAAACTTCACATTCCACCCATTTCATCACATTCCCTAATGGATGAACGGAGCCTTGGCGTTCTGTCTCAATTTTGGCATTTGCATAATGAAGATAGACGGCTGGCAGGGTGTGTTCAGGGAATTAAAACACCCGGCCAGCTGCCGTAAACCACAGACGTGAAATTGGGTCAATTAAGATGACAAAAGATCCCTAGCTGTTAATTAGCTAAAATCAACTCCAAGCATTTATCTTAGCTGCGTTAAGAAGCCAGAGCCTGGGAGGTTCTTCTTGGCAACGTATCCGAACTCTTAGGTTCCCATTCGGGAGTACTAGGTATGTCAACCCCGGGTAGTGCTCCCCTGGGAATTGGACCGGGGATCCCGGGGAGAAAAAATATAAAAAAAATGGATTTGTAACCTAATTTTTGCCATTTAAATAAGAAAAAGATTCACAGAAAGCCGATTGAAACTCAGTTTATGCGAATCAAAGTATGCATTTTCCGCCTCCGGACTCTTTCTGACAAAGGTGCGCGCGCGCGATTTGGTGATGCCACGCTGCAATGCTGTGCCACTTTTCAAGAATCGGCAGAAGCAGTTGCGTAGCACATACAGTAGCAATACCCAGCAGCAGATAGCAGCAGACATCAGTGGACAGTGCCATATGGCAGCAGAAGGCAGCTGAAGGCAGCAGGCAGAAGACAGCAAAAAAGCAGCAGACAACTATTGAAGCCGGACTAGAATAGATGGCACCAGGAAGCAGCTAGCAGCTGACAGCAGCAGATAGCATCAGGCTGCAGCACACAGCAGCAATCTGTAGCAGACAGCATCAGGCTGCAGCACACAGCAGCAATCTGTAGCAGACAGCATCAGGCTGCAGCACACAGCAGCAATCTGTAGCAGACAGCATCAGGCTGCAGCACACAGCAGCAATCTGTAGCAGACAGCATCAGGCTGCAGCACACAGCAGCAATCTGTAGCAGACAGCATCAGGCTGCAGCACACAGCAGCAATCTGTAGCAGACAGCATCAGGCTGTAGCACACAGCAGCAATCTGTAGCAGACAGCATCAGGCTGCAGCACACAGCAGCAATCTGTAGCAGACAGCATCAGGCTGCAGCAATCTGTAGCAGACAGCATCAGGCTGCAGCACACAGCAGCAATCTGTAGCAGACAGCATCAGGCTGCAGCACACAGCAGCAATCTGAAGCAGACAGCATCAGGCTGTAGCACACAGCAGCAATTTGTAGCAGACAGCATCAGGCTGCAGCACACAGCAGCAGCAATCTAAAGCAAATAGCTGCAGACTGTAACAACCGAAAAAGGGCCGTTTTAGAGGTTTTTGGTATTTTTCGTGTACAAAAGTGGAATTTCCGTTTTGTTATTTCATAATAAAATTCCATCTTTTCTACGCATTTTGACACCTGGCTCAAATCAGGGGACCAAAAATGCTAAAATTTTGCAGCAATTCTTTATCAAAATTCGTCATCCAAAATTGTTTCCCGGACCTCACTATCAACTTCCTTCGGTCGTAGCTCGTAACTATTGGTTACTTACTATAATGGACTAAACTGGCACTGGCAGAGACATTTGAGAGAAACTAATCGCTCCATTGTATTTGGCTCCAGCGTTACAATATTGGGGTCTAACCAGCTAAGTTATCAAAAGAAGCTAGATACCAATCACCAGTTTCACCATCCTATTACCACGGTTTTAGTCACATGCAAGATGCAACAGTAATACCCTTCTTTTAAAGTTTTCAATATCTAAAATTCTGTGTTAAATTTTATAAAATTTCATAAACAGTGAAATTTTAATAACTCTCTACGTGCTGGTGGTTTGAAAGTAGCTACTTTTGTTCGAAAATAAACTGTCATTAATACCGTACCTATTAGGGAATACAATCCCGGGTTCCCGGGATCCCGAAATCCCGGGATTGGGCCCATTAGGCCCACAATTGTCCGGGATTCGAAAATCCCGGGATTGCACCATCGGGATCCCGATCCCGGTTCGCAGTAATTCAATCAATCATTCTCGAGTAGTAGAGTATCTGCAGCTGAGCTATTTGTCACGTGAAGATCATCACCCATTTGTCTTGCTTTGATTTATTAATCTTTTAAGCATGCGCAGGCTATAGTGAGAAGGCTAGGGCTGCAGGGATACAAAACGTAAGATAAGATCGTTCTTAGCTCCTATCTCCGCCGTGTAAAAGTTCCGACGTACGATCGAACTTACGCTACGACAGCTTTATAGTACGACCCCCTAGATTTTAGGTGTGACAATGTACGTGCAGCTGTATGCATATGGTGCTCGCAGACTAATGTAATTATTATTCAAAAACCTGTGAACAGAGCCTAAGCCCTAAAGCAATACATGTAGAAGCGAATTCCTCATCGTTTCCGATCGCAGCGATGACGCTGGCCAAACGGGAGTCAAATTATTGTTCATTTGAACTCTCCCTCTTCTCAAACCCATGCAGCTAAAATCAAGGGGTCTCGACCTTGCACAGATCAGAAGCCCCCTTTGCGACAGACCTCATTCTCAGCACTGTCAGGAAACCCTTTAGATTGCCCAGCATGCAGCAAAGGGGTGATGACAGAACTACTTTAAGCAGTCGATACTTTAAAACTCCTTGGCCGTATAGTTGGGATTAGAACAGTGGGACCTTGCTATCCGAATAACCCAAGCTACCATGCAATTCTCCATCTAGGGCGGGAGGGGGAGGTCTGAGTCTGGACTCTGATCCCCTTCTAACTTGTTATCAGTACCTCGGGTCATAGCTCTGCTGTAAGCTATCATTCCCCAGGTTACATCAAAATCGAGTGTGATTTTCCTGAGCTGATACTGGCATGTAAAAAAGCACGCCCATTACGCCAGCCCGTACATAACACTCCAATTCAGAGCTCATTGTCAGTTTCTTGTTTGCAAAATATTTTATTCTCTTCTACTTTATTATTAAAAGCCCATTAAAATCAGGTTAGATGGCTTCGAAAGCCAAATTTGCACCAACAAAGATGAGAAACTTTTTCAATTCCGGGATCCCGGGATCCCGGCCCAATTCGTCGGGATCCCGCGATTGGCAAAGTCCGGGATATCCCGATCCCGAGAATCCCGGGATTTTCAAAGTCCGGGATATTATCTCGATTCGGAAAATCCCGGGATGGGCAAAACTCGGGATTTTGTATTCCCTACTCGAGACCCCCTGACTTTAGCTGGGTTGAGATTGAGGAAGAGTTCAAATGAACAATTATTTGACTCCCGTCTAGCAAGCTATAGCGCTGTGATAGGAAACTATGAGAAATTGGCTTCTATTGCTTTAGAGTCTAGACTCTGTGCACAGGTTTTAGAATAATATAGTCTGCGAGTACCATATGCATACAGTTGCACGTACATTATTACACCTGAAATCTCCTACGAACTGCCACAACTTCAGTTTTGTATCCCTGCAGCCCTGGCCTTCTCACTAGCCTGCATGCTAAAAAGATTAATAAATCAAAAGCAGGCCAACTGGGTTTATGATTTTCACCTGACAGGTAGCTCAGCTGCAGATACTATACTACTCGATAATGAATGATTGAATTATTGAAAACCGGGATCGGGATCCCGATGGTCAATCCCGGGATTTTCGAATCCCTGACAAGTGTGATCCTGGGATTCAGGCATAATCCCGGGTAGGGATTGCAAAATCCCGGTCTTCTGTCAATCCCGGGATTGTCGGGATCGGCATATCCCGTCCATGGATAATCCCGGGATTATCAATCCCGATAAATCCTGGCGAGTATTTGCAATCCCGGGATCCCGGGATTGCAAACCCTAATCCCGGAATTTCGGGATCACGGAATTGTATTTCCCTATCTATTATTATCGTTACTTTTGTATATGACCTATGAAGCGTAAATAGTGTACTTTTCTAATTTTATTATGTCATTGCGTTTGCGAGGGGGGCATCACAAACCCGAAAAATCACAACTCCGAAAAGCGCTTTCCATCATAAACACGAAATATCATATCATAAACCCGAAATATCACAAACCCGAAATATCACAAACCCGAAATATCACAAACCCAAAACATCACAAACCCGAAATATCTCATAACTCCGAAATTGATAACAACGCACATCATAAACTCGAAAAATCATAAGCCCGAAAAATCACAGCTCCGAAAAACAAAATAGCAACGCCCATCATAAATCCGAAATATCATAAACTCGAAATATCATAACTCCAAAATTTCTAGCAATGTCCAACACTATTTTAGCTTTCGGAGTTGTGATTTTTCGGGTTTATGATATTTCGGGTTTATGATGGGCCCTGCTATTAATTTCGGAGTTGTGATTTTTCGGGTTTATGATATTTCGGGTTTATGATGGGCCCTGCTATTAATTTCGGAGTTATGGTATTTCGGGTTTATGATATTTCGGGTTTGTGATATTTCGGGTTTGTGATATTTCGGGTTTGTGATATTTCGGGTTTGTGTTATTTCGGGTTTTTGATATTTCGGGTTTGTGATATTTCGGGTTTGTGATATTTCGGGTTTGTGATATTTCGGGTTTGTGATATTTCGGGTTTATGATGGGAAGTGCTTTCGGAGTTGTGATTTTTCGGGTTTATGATGGCGAGGCGAACCGCGTTTGCGCGCTCGGGCCGGCCTGCCTGCCTTGTGGGGGGGTGCCCTTGGCCACTTTCTTCCCCTTCTTTTACAATCGAAACACAGCTTGCCGCAAGTGTACATTTAATTTTATCGATTGATTATTTAAAACAAGCCTCGAGTGGTTGGTGTTAAGAGTAGGGATTGCAATCCCGGGATCCGGCCGGACACTTTTTGGCCTGACGGAATCCCGGGATTAGGGGCTCGGGATCCCGGGATTGGAAACTTTTTTTATAAAGTGGGTGATATCCAGGAAATATCAAAATTTTTGTATTTTAAATACATTACACAAGTAACATTCGCGCGTCGTGATCATGAGTCGTGATCGTGACGTGACTCTCGATTCTCGTAATCGTGATACAATACAAATTATACAATACAGACAATACATGCGAGTCTCAAACTTGTGTTGTGTTTGTGTAATTGACTACTTGTGTTACTTGTGTAACTTGTGAGGTTGTGTAACTTTGTGTTATGTACATAAAAGCATTGAAAAATGACTGGGAGATAATTTTGCATGCATGTATTACGATTACAAGCTCGTAAGTTACAAGTGTAGAAAATAACAAAACAAGAAAAGAAACCATTATATATTAGATAATAGAATACTCGGTAATGCTGTCAAGTCGAGAAATATAAAATGTATTACACACTATTACTGCTTTACACATTTGTGTTCTCGTTTTTTTAGTAAAATCAAATAGAAAAGTTACTACTTTAAAAAACGTTTAAAAAAGCGGGTTTTCTGGCCTTCTATCGGCAAAAATATTTAAAATGTCAATCCCGGGATTGGGTCCGGGATCCCGGGATTGAGCCATTGCTTAGTCCGGGATCCCGGGGGACAGCCGGGATTTGCAATCCCTAGTTAAGAGTGAGTGGCATTGAGTGTACCCGAAAGTTGAGAGGAAGCCCATGGGCGGACTATGAACCCCCCTGTTGTGGAAAGTTGGGCCTTGTGCATTGCATAGTGTACGCTACAAAGGAGAGAACGACAGCCCAAGCCCAACTCTACCAACCCCCCATACCCAATACAGCGTCCATGTTGAATAAGAAGGGACTGGGTCCAGACAAGTACAGCGGGAGGTTGAACGTACATTTTCAGAATAACGAACGAACAAACGTAGAAAAGAGACAGGCGGAACGGAGGATGGCGTACATGTTGATTTGTGGCCGAGGCATTGAATAATTAAAGATAAGGTGGATGGTTAGACAGGGCCCAGGGGCAGATAGAGAAAGAAAAAGAGGGGAGCAAGTGCAGGCGCACTCGCAATAAAAATTTAGCGACAAGTCTTAGCCAGCACGTGCTAAAATGCCTAGATTGGAATTTCCAGGAAAGAAAGAAAAATAGATTTCTTGGAAATTCAAATGTACCCACTCGCCACTCACGCCCTTTGCAAGCACAGAGGAACGCAAGTTAAAACTGTTTTCGCTTCCCTGTCTAACCCCCCCCCACCCCTCTACCCCATGGCAGGCCGTACGTACGCAGGGAAGGACCACCATAAATACAAGTAGTTGAGGCTGTTCAGCCAGAAATTCCCCCTGTTCTCGCGACACAAAGTCTGCTGTCAGATTATTGCGAACGAATCGTTCAGCAACAGATCTCACCTAGCGAATTTGCAATGGATAAGTATATTATAATTTTATATTAAAAACTCACACAAATAATTAATAAAGGACGCTAGGAACTTGTTTATTCATAAGTCTAAGAAAAGAACCCATGCTTAAGAATTTAAAATTAGCTCGTAGTACAAGTGTGCATACCATAAACTGCTTTTATTACGTTCGCTTTGATTCAGCTATCCAGTTCGTCACCAAAGTCGCCCTGCTGGCTTTGCTGCTGATCGGCGGGCCGCAGCTGCAGGCCGAGGCCGGTATTATCGGCGCTGTGGCCAGCTACGGGGTCTGCCAGACCGGCTGCAACACCGTCTGGGTCGCCTGCGTGGCCGCCGCCGGAGGCGTTGCCGGGGTCTCCACGGGTGGCACTGCCGTGCCCGCCGCCATCCTGGCCTGCAACGCCGCCAACGGTGTCTGCATGGCCGGCTGTGCCTCCGTCACCCTCCTGGCCCCGACGCCTTGACGCCGGACGATGAGTTGTTAAAAAAACTGGATTAAAACTCAGTGTTTGGTTTGGTGGAAGTTTCATCTCTCTCTCTCTCTCTCTCTCCCTCTTTACTCGTAAATGTACTTTTATAATCCGACAGACCACTCACCTCAGTAAAACAAAACAGCCAGTATGTCAATTCTTTACATGTCTGCGTTGTTTGTTTTTCTGCTGGCTATCTTTTACTCTAACAGTTCTGCTTAAGCCAGAACTAGCGTTTGCTATTTTGCCCTGCAGTTTATTCCAATTTTTCAAAAAAGGACATGGTACCATCATTGAAAAACAAGTAGTTTCTTTTTACGATTTGCAGTCACTGCGGCTACTACTATTTGAGTAGTTAAAAAGGCCTTACTGACTTTATTTGAGCCGATTTTTTCCTCCGAGACAATTCAAGGACCTGTTTATGCGCAACTTGCAGTTTGAGCTTATTAGATGCTTTCATTGAGAACAAAGGCGTACCCTGGCTGGAGCTACATTCGTGCATAAACTGTCCACGAAAAATATTAAAAAATCAAAATTCAAACTCTCGTCCGAGTTTCAGAGCAAAACGCAGGTGTCTATGCATGTACTAATAAGCAATTCACAAAAGCAAGTTTCATTCAGTTAACTACAGTACGTGAAACTGACTACAGTTACGAGCGTCTCAGGCTTGCTTTATAACGTTTCATTGTCTTCGCCCTCGCTCCTGCTGCTGCTGCTGCTGCTAGTCTTCCGCCTGTTCCTCGCTTTTGTCAACATCGGCAGACACTTTTCTAGACGCCCGAGGAGAGTCGCTGCGCAGGGCCAGCTGCTGCTGTGGTTGCTGCTCCAACGACTTCTGTGACAATGAAAGCGTCTGCGCAACTGGCTGCGTCGGCTGCGGCGGCCTTGGCATCGGATCAGGCAGTTGCGAATGTGGCGACACGTCAAGCAGCAGCGATGGCCTCCTTTGCTTAAGCCGCGCCTGCAACGGCAAATTCAGCTGTTGCTGTTGTTCTTGTTGCTGTTGTTGCTCTTGTTGTTGCTGCTGCTGCTGCTGTTGTTCTTGTTGCTGTTGTTGCTGTTGTACTTCAGGCGGCGGCAAAGCGGCAGGTTGTGTTGAGGCCGCCTGCGGTGGCAGGGGCAGAAGTGGATCGTCAGATATCAGCGAAAAACGAGAATTGTCGAACAGGTCCGAATCGCGTCCCTGAATCTGCTGCTGGAACTGCTGAGCGGAATATTTCTGAGGCAGCTGATTTCCAGTAAGGCGGAGAGATCTGGTGGGTGTCATTAGGTCGGGCTGATAGGACAAAGATGTCATGCCTAGAGTGTCGCAGTCGTAGTTGAGCTCCAAAGCAGGATCTGCGGCCTGTCTGAACGAGTGCACGGTCTCGCAGGCACTGCTGGCGTGGTGCAGCAGCTCGCCAATACCGCGGGCAGCCGTTGAATCGATTATCCGCAGTGAAATGTCGCGGGGTACCAGGGCGACTTCCGTGCTGGTGCCACTGAGTGCTTGTGCCGTCTTCTGCGATTCGCTGCCCACTCGCGACGAAGCATCCGAAGGTGCCATGTACGCAGCGGCCTGCTGCGAGCCAACCGGATCGCATAGCAGCTGGCCACCTTCGCCTTTCATCGGCCGGAAGACGTCCTCAGTGTCATCAAGGTCGTCGTATGTCATCACGTTCTTGGCTGTGATTTGCTGTTCGGCATCCTTGATGAAAATTCGCACAGTGACAACGTCGAGGGCTTTGTGCAGGGCGTTCTGGTAAAGCGGGTTGCTCATGTCCAGCTGTACATCGTCACTTGCAGGATCGGCAAGCCACGAAGGCGCGTTGCATTTAGTGAAGAAAAATATGTGCAGCTTGAAGATTGGGCCGTCCTCCATGAAGCAAGTTCGTGTGTACCTGAAGTTTGGTTAAGTTTAAGTGAAAAAAAGATTGAACCCACTTTTTCTCAATATTATATTAATGCCTTCTTAATATCAAATAAAGTGTCAAACCGTCAATGCTATATGCAGACAGACTTCGCAGTTTGAAGCTATCAGATTTTACCTTAGGTATATCTGTATCTGCTCGCAGAGGCTATCTGACATCGTTGACTCCTGGGCACCGCCACCGAACTTTCGCTTCTCCGAGTAATGCAGCAGCTGTCCGAACCGCGGGGTCACCAGTATCTCGTCACCGAGTTCCAGCTGGCCGTAATCCTCCTCTTGAGGAATGATGCAGTAGTACAGCGACGCCTTGTAGATATTCACCAGGTAGATCTCCGTCAGCCAGTGCACGTGCGGGCTTCCGATTCCCCGATCAATTATGACGTCATTCTTTGGATAGACAATCACTGGGCCGGAGATAGTGTCCTCCGGAACAAAGTATGGGTAAAAACAACGGCTCATCTTGTAGCCACCAGTGAGGGTCTCCGTGTGTCGAAACAGCTCTTCGATGTTGTAGTTTCGCTCGTCCACTGCATAAGGATCTACGAATGCTACGTCCAATAAAAACACGTGACTCTGCACGTGATTCTTTTCGTCCTTGACTTCCGCGCTTCGCTCAGTTGCGGCCATTTTCATCCAAACTGCGAGGTCTTTCTTTCTCTGCATGGTTCGCAGCAGCCTTGGGGAGTCGTCATTGCGGCCGAGGGCATCTGCGTTGCCAATGCCGCCAGCAGTGGCCATGAGGCGGGTGAGATCGGCTGATGAACGGCTAACATCACCCGAGTAGAGCTCGCCGGACTGCTGGCCCCCCAGAGTCATGCGCTGATCATCGAACCCCGTCTCTTTTAATGCGGAACTGAGCCCAGCAATCTCAGAGTTTCTAGAGGAGCCTCGTCGAAAAAAATTAGCACTATCGGCATTGCTCACGTTGCTGTTATGCTGCTGCTGCTGTTGCTTCTGCTGCTGCTGCTGCTTTGGTGCTTGCTGTTGTTGCTGCTCCTGATGCCTTAAATAGGAGGGCTTGTTAAAAGCTGACTCGCCGGATGAGCTGAGAGCCTCGCCCTCCGCGATCACATCGCTGTAAAGGAAGCGGATGGACACGGAGTCTGCCTGCTCTTCGTGCTCCTTCTCATTCAGAGTATCTCTGGCCATCGAGGCGAAATTCTGTGTGTCAGCGAAACGGTGATTGTCGCAGCGGACCTTGTTCTGCGGTGCGCTGCGGCTGACTGACGAGCGGAAGAACTTCTTGTCCATCATGATGTCCGGCTGGATTTGCTCCGCTTTTGAACTGGCCGTCTCGATCGCATCTTTGGTGTGTAGGGAGGCACAAGGGAAAGCTGAGTCAAAAAATTGGCTTCGTGGATTGTGAATCCTAAATAAAAACTGTCAATACACTAGGTCTCACAAATTCTATAGAAATATAAAGTCACAGGGCGTTAAAGTCAAGCGATGAAGGTTGTACCAACGTTTTTTACTAACCAGTCTCACCCGCATCGTCTCCAAACGCAGCTGACGAATTAGTTGGCAAAACATTGTTATTAGAAGAATTCGACGCCATTCCGTTAGTTTTGTTTAAATGCTCCAGTGTCTCGGAGAACTTCGACGTTTGGTACTTTAAGCTGAACATCTTGCGACGGAATCTTGGCATTAGAACGCCCTCGGTAGGCATCACAACATAGTGCTGGGGCGCTGTGGTCCTCAGCTTGTAGATCAGATAGTGGCTGGGCGCGTGATTGCGGATGGTGACCTCTCCGATCCAGGGGTTGTAGGAGCGCTTCCCCTTCTTCAGCTGGATGCGGGTCTCTCGCTTGAACTGGATGTAGCGGTTCGGGTAAACCTCGGCGTGCTCAGCCTTATACGGTTCGCTCGGGTTGGTAAAATTTCGAAACAATCGCTGGGCTCGGATTTCAAAGTCTGTGAACTTCCGGATGCGCAGCACCCGCCGGATCTGCTGATCGCCCTGGTCCAGCTCCTCCTGCCGCGTCGCCGCCGCGTCCAGCAGGATATCGTTGGATTCGTTGACCCGATGGTTCTGCGCCCCAACCTCCGGGATGAGAATCGTTCGCCGCTTGGTGAACGGCAGGCTGGGAATCCGGACCCGGATGCTCGCCTTGTAGGGCGCGAACTTCTCCAGGCGAGCCTTCCAGTCGACGGAGTTCAGCACGTTGCCGTAGACGATGCAGAGATCCTCCAGCAGCATGCTGTGACCTTTCTCTACCATACGCTCGATCTGCTCCCTGTCGGCGCCTTTCATCACCTTGTCAATGTCGCCAACGTAGCCGCCCTTGTCGTCATTGAACACCACCATGAACTTGAAGCTGTGAAAGTCGTTGATGCTGCCGGATGGCTGCAGCAGGAAGCTGGAGCCCTCGAGCAGGCGATAGTTGTAGTGGTAGTTCCGATCCAGCTGGCGCACAATCACGCCGATGCACTCGGTGGGGTTTCGGTTGAAGACCTCGCAGTGACCGACCCAGCTGTCCCGGTTGGTGTTCCGCGTCACGATGATCTCCTGCTGCGGGAAGGCGATGTCGCTGCGGTTGAACATTCTGGCAAAGGCGTTGCTCAGCTTTACGTGAGGGGCGATGTGCGTTTTATATAGCATCTTCAGTTGAGTATTGCTGCTCAGTAAGGCATGCGATTTGGCCATAGAGTGGTTTGGTATCATAAAAAATAGCGTTATTAATAAATCTCCGACATGCCGAGGAGGCAAGCATTAATGCCCATTCCGTTGAACCCTGAACACGCACAACCGCACAGATGCGCTCGAAGGCACACGCTTTGAATTACCAGCTATAGTAACGTTGCTGACAGCCTCTCTCCTTTTTAAAACTTATCATCATATTTTATACGAGCCATACCTGTCGACTATTTTACCAACGGAGCTGAGAAAGAGTCGTTGTTCCTACGAGGAAGAACGCTGGAAAAACCAGATGATTTTGTTTGAAAGAAATGCGAGGATTAAATTTCTGCTCGGCTCACCTGAGAACCTTCATAAATCTACCGATAATTTGCATTCCTCTCATTTTCATACCCCAGCTTGTTGTGAAGTCAGTAGATTGTGTGACCTGCCCGTGAAAGGCCGGGGTAGTGTCTTGTTATGAACAATTGCAATTTGTAATGGTCATTGACGCCATGACAAATTTGGCGTATATTACTTTGCCGTATGCACTATATACACGCGCACTTTTGCAGTGCGAGGGCATTCTGTCCTCCGACGGTCTGAGTCACCCCTTTTTGCGTCCCTTTTTTCGTTGTGGGTCATCCCCCCATCGCGTATACCGCAGTTGGGCTTAAGCGGTATTGTTGTTTATCTCGGGCTCTGAGCTGTGATTGGCTGCGGTCAGCTTTGCCCTTTTTTGGCGAGTTACTGATTGGCTGGGCCGGGCGGCGGGCGGTGCTGCTTTCCCCCTGGTGGGGTGGTGGGCTGTGGGGCTAGTGTCCTGACGCCGACCTAGGTTAGACACATCGGTACTGTATTGCGTAATCTGAACGCAAGCCTGTGCGTCCCGACGTCTTGCTGAAGGTGGCCGACATCACCGCGTCCCGACGCGTGGGAAGGCTGCGTGGGTGCATCCTGACGCCCCAGACTTTGGGAGATTGCTCGCACTCGCGCTCGAGCGCAGGCTGGCAAGGACCCGTAATGTATTAAATACTGTACCATGTAGGACCCACCGCACTGCCTAGGCCGGGACTGCAGGGATGCAACATTAAAAATCGATAAATTTGTCAGGGATTTTACCATAGACAGTTGCAGTATTCCAAGAACAGGATTTTTTAAATTTTTCACTTGCTCTGACAATATATTCAATCAGAAAATTCTTATTGACAACCCTTCTACGTGTAGAACAGTTTGCAAATAAATTTGTTTCTTTTTTATTGTAGAGTTTTGAAGATCATCAAAGACAGACTGATTAACCGTGCCGGCACATGCTGCTGGCCTTGGAGCCGGTCACGGTTTTCTTGCTGCGGCTCATTTCGCAACTGTCGCCTCTGGCCACGGGCTTAGTCACGTACTCCACCGCGATGAGGCTCGGCCGGCCGCGCTTGTACTTTAACCGGCACACGTGGAAGCGCTTGGCCTTGCGCCCGGCGCACGGATTACCGGCCGAGTCGTTCTTGTCGCAGCGCTCGCCGCTCCAGCCGGCCTGGCAGCTGCACCGGAACGAGGCGGCCGAGTTGATGCAGCGACCGTGGTCTCCGCACGGCTTGGTGTGGCAGTGGTTGAACAGGCGGCACAGGTAGCCGTAGTAGTTGGTGGCGCAGCTGATCCACAGCCGGATGCGGAGGCTGCAACCGGCGAGGGAAGAAAGCTCTGAGTGGCTGTGTGCTTTCTACTCTATGGAAACTGCCTAACCAGCTAGCAGTGCTCAGGGAAAGTTACGTGCCTGCGTACGCATCCGTGTGCCTTTGTGTGCTCAGGTGTCAGCAGAATAGGGTCACCTTGATCTGCGGCAGAGCCAAACTTCAATAGCCTAACTACTAAGTTAACTTCTAATTGCCCCACATCCTCCAACAGACACTGCAGTGGGCTGCCATCTCCGCAAATATTTGCCATCCAATGACTAAACACATCAGCTGCTAAAAGCTCTCACTGGGTCCTGTGGCTCAGCTGCACAGTCTGCTTGCTCTTGGTGGGCGTCACGGAGCTCCTCTGCAGCGTCTCGATGAGGTCCGCGCTGCCCACCCTGTCATGGTCGTAGATGGTGGAGGACAGAGACAGGGCCTCCGGCAGCTTGCTGAACGGCTGCGTCACCGGGTTGGACATGCCGCCGATTTTTGAACCAAAGTTGACGCTGTCCGAGTTTTTGATCCACGGCAGGGCGATTTTGGCCACGGAGCAGCTGCGGGCGAAGTCGGCGTTGAATGGAGCAGCAAGGCATGAGTATGAGAGCTTCGAGAAAATCTGGAGATTATGCTAAAAAATCTTTATTTTTACAATTTTTTTTACATGGATCGAGGGGTGGAATGCTGAGATCCAAAGCTCAATTGGGAGGCTGAGATACCGTGAGGGAGTTGCTGAGATTCCGTGAGGGGAGTTTCTGAGATTCCGTGAGGGAGTTGCTGAGATGCCGTGAGGGGAGTTGCTGAGATGCCGTGAGGGGAGTTGCTGAGATGCCGTGAGGGGAGTTGCTGAGATGCCGTGAAGGGGAGTTGCTGAGATGCCGTGAGGGAGTTGCTGAGATGCCGTGAGGGAGTTGCTGAGATGCCGTGAGGGGAGTTGTTGAGATGCCGTGAAGGGGGGTTGCTGAGATGCCGTGAGGGGGGGTTGCTGAGATGCCGTGAGGGGAGTTGCTGAGATGCCGTGAGGGGGAGTTGCTGAGATGCCGTGAAGGGGAGTTGCTGAGATGCCGTCGTGAAGGGGAGTTGCTGAGATGCCGTGAGGGAGTTGCTGAGATGCCGTGAGTGGGAATTGCTGAGATGCCGTGAGGGGGAGTTGCTGAGATGCCGTGAGGGAGTTTCTGAGATGCAGTGAGGGAGTTTCTGAGATGCCGTGAGGGAGTTTCTGAGATGCCGTGAGGGAGTTGCTGAGATGCCGTGAGGGAGTTTCTGAGATGCCGTGAGGGGAGTTGCTGAGATGCCGTGAAGGGGAGTTGCTGAGATGCCGTGAGGGGAGTTGCTGAGATGCCGTGAGTGGGAGTTGCTGAGATGCCGTGAGGGAGTTTCTGAGATGCCGTGAGGGAGTTGCTGAGATGCCGTGAGGGGGAGTTGCTGAGATGCCGTGAAGGGGAGTTGCTGAGATGCCGTCGTGAAGGGGAGTTGCTGAGATGCCGTGAGGGAGTTTCTGAGATGCCGTGAGGGGGAGTTGCTGAGATGCCGTGAGTGGGAGTTGCTGAGATGCCGTGAGGGGAGTTGCTGAGATGCCGTGAGGGAGTTGCTGAGATGCCGTGAGTGGGAGTTGCTGAGATGCCGTGAGGGAGTTGCTGAGATGCCGTGAAGGGGAGTTGCTGAGAAACGCAGTAGCAATCTGTCTTTTTTTTCAGCAGTCCAAAACGTCGCGTCTCACCTTTTGAAGTCGCCGGCGGGGCCAACGCACAGATTGACCTGCGGATCGCAGGGAGAGACGCGCTTCTTCAAGAAGAACAAGCTGTCGCAGTAGTGGCCGCTGGCCAGCCTGGAGTCGGGCACCGCGTACTGCACGAACTCCACGTGTAGCAGGCCGTGGTGCGGCTCGTCCGCCCGGCCCGGCGACGGCGCTGAAAGCAACAGCAGAAGCGAGAACAGCGAAACAAACTGCAGCATTGCCTCTTGGGGACGGTGAGCGGGTCAGAAAGATGAGAAAGATGAGGTTCTTGCCAAAATGAATTCTTGTGCTGTTGCATTAAATGCTCTACACTCCAGAGGTAGAGAAATGGAAGGTGGGCCGGAGAGTCGGTGTCTGTGCAGCGGCCGCAGGTGCTCGTGGCAGCGGGCACGCGCAAGAATAAGGAGAGGACAGGCAAGAGGTTGAGCATAGTGTCTGAGTATGGGGCTTTGTCAGCAGCACTGCCAGGCACGTTTTCATGCTCACATCGCATGCCCAGCACGTCTCTGAGTATAGATCAGCGCACTCGGCATTGTTGCACTGGCCTACTTTAATTCAACTGAGTTTTAATGCTCCTCATTCTCTGAGTGGGCTGCTCAGGAGACAATGGACTGAAGCCAGCCATTCCCTCTGCTGTCTCATTCACGCTCTGCTGAAGCACTCGGCCATGCATGGGGGTGTTGATAGGCGCGCGGAGGGGGCAATTTTGGGCAGTAATTTTCATTGCAGCCAGTCTGCCTTGTTGATTGCGTCTCCAAGCCAACCCTGTGTCGCGTGAACTGCTTTCTCCTCTTTGATTGTCAATATTCTCCAGCACTTAGAGTGTTATAGTAGCCTGAAACAGGATTTTAGAATGAAAGCGAAATCAATTTATTAAATGGATAATGGGATGACAGATTATAATTCTACTCAAATGCAACAGGACTGGGACCGTTGCTAAAACGGGTAAAACAGATAAAGGAATGGGATTAATGGCTATTTGATGATTGCTTTGATTGCAGTTTGATGATTGCTTTGATTGCAGTTTGATGATTGCTTTGATTGCAGTTTGATGATTGCTTTGATTGCAGTTTGATGATTGCTTTGATTGCAGTTTGATGATTGCTTTGATTGCAGTTTGATGATTGCTTTGATTGCAGTTTGATGATTGCTTTGATTGCAGTTTGATGATTGCTTTGATTGCAGTTTGATGATTGCTTTGATTGCAGTTTGATGATTGCTTTGATTGCAGTTTGATGATTGCTTTGATTGCAGTTTGATGATTGCTTTGATTGCAGTTTGATGATTGCTTTGATTGCAGTTTGATGATTGCTTTGATTGCAGTTTGATGATTGCTTTGATTGCAGTTTGATGATTGCTTTGATTGCAGTTTGATGATTGCTTTGATTGCAGTTTGATGATTGCTTTGATTGCAGTTTGATGATTGCTTTGATTGCAGTTTGATGATTGCTTTGATTGCAGTTTGATGATTGCTTTGATTGCAGTTTGATGATTGCTTTGATTGCAGTTTGATGATTGCTTTGATTGCAGTTTGATGATTGCTTTGATTGCAGTTTGATGATTGCTTTGATTGCAGTTTGATGATTGCTTTGATTGCAGTTTGATGATTGCTTTGATTGCAGTTTGATGATTGCTTTGATTGCAGTTTGATGATTGCTTTGATTGCAGTTTGATGATTGCTTTGATTGCAGTTTGATGATTGCTTTGATTGCAGTTTGATGATTGCTTTGATTGCAGTTTGATGATTGCTTTGATTGCAGTTTGATGATTGCTTTGATTGCAGTTTGATGATTGCTTTGATTGCAGTTTGATGATTGCTTTGATTGCAGTTTGATGATTGCTTTGATTGCAGTTTGATGATTGCTTTGATTGCAGTTTGATGATTGCTTTGATTGCAGTTTGATGATTGCTTTGATTGCAGTTTGATGATTGCTTTGATTGCAGTTTGATGATTGCTTTGATTGCAGTTTGATGATTGCTTTGATTGCAGTTTGATGATTGCTTTGATTGCAGTTTGATGATTGCTTTGATTGCAGTTTGATGATTGCTTTGATTGCAGTTTGATGATTGCTTTGATTGCAGTTTGATGATTGCTTTGATTGCAGTTTGATGATTGCTTTGATTGCAGTTTGATGATTGCTTTGATTGCAGTTTGATGATTGCTTTGATTGCAGTTTGATGATTGCTTTGATTGCAGTTTGATGATTGCTTTGATTGCAGTTTGATGATTGCTTTGATTGCAGTTTGATGATTGCTTTGATTGCAGTTTGATGATTGCTTTGATTGCAGTTTGATGATTGCTTTGATTGCAGTTTGATGATTGCTTTGATTGCAGTTTGATGATTGCTGATTGCAGTTTGATGATTGCTTTGATTGCAGTTTGATGATTGCTTTGATTGCAGTTTGATGATTGCTTTGATTGCAGTTTGATGATTGCTTTGATTGCAGTTTGATGATTGCTTTGATTGCAGTTTGATGATTGCTTTGATTGCAGTTTGATGATTGCTTTGATTGCAGTTTGATGATTGCTTTGATTGCAGTTTGATGATTGCTTTGATTGCAGTTTGATGATTGCTTTGATTGCAGTTTGATGATTGCTTTGATTGCAGTTTGATGATTGCTTTGATTGCAGTTTGATGATTGCTTTGATTGCAGTTTGATGATTGCTTTGATTGCAGTTTGATGATTGCTTTGATTGCAGTTTGATGATTGCTTTGATTGCAGTTTGATGATTGCTTTGATTGCAGTTTGATGATTGCTTTGATTGCAGTTTGATGATTGCTTTGATTGCAGTTTGATGATTGCTTTGATTGCAGTTTGATGATTGCTTTGATTGCAGTTTGATGATTGCTTTGATTGCAGTTTGATGATTGCTGATTGCAGTTTGATGATTGCTTTGATTGCAGTTTGATGATTGCTTTGATTGCAGTTTGATGATTGCTTTGATTGCAGTTTGATGATTGCTTTGATTGCAGTTTGATGATTGCTTTGATTGCAGTTTGATGATTGCTTTGATTGCAGTTTGATGATTGCTTTGATTGCAGTTTGATGATTGCTTTGATTGCAGTTTGATGATTGCTTTGATTGCAGTTTGATGATTGCTTTGATTGCAGTTTGATGATTGCTTTGATTGCAGTTTGATGATTGCTTTGATTGCAGTTTGATGATTGCTTTGATTGCAGTTTGATGATTGCTTTGATTGCAGTTTGATGATTGCTTTGATTGCAGTTTGATGATTGCTTTGATTGCAGTTTGATGATTGCTTTGATTGCAGTTTGATGATTGCTTTGATTGCAGTTTGATGATTGCTTTGATTGCAGTTTGATGATTGCTTTGATTGCAGTTTGATGATTGCTTTGATTGCAGTTTGATGATTGCTTTGATTGCAGTTTGATGATTGCTAGATTGCAGTTTGATGATTGCTTTGATTGCAGTTTGATGATTGCTGATTGCAGTTTGATGATTGCTTTGATTGCAGTTTGATGATTGCTTTGATTGCAGTTTGATGATTGCTTTGATTGCAGTTTGATGATTGCTTTGATTGCAGTTTGATGATTGCTTTGATTGCAGTTTGATGATTGCTTTGATTGCAGTTTGATGATTGCTTTGATTGCAGTTTGATGATTGCTTTGATTGCAGTTTGATGATTGCTTTGATTGCAGTTTGATGATTGCTTTGATTGCAGTTTGATGATTGCTTTGATTGCAGTTTGATGATTGCTGATTGCAGTTTGATGATTGCTTTGATTGCAGTTTGATGATTGCTGATTGCAGTTTGATGATTGCTTTGATTGCAGTTTGATGATTGCTTTGATTGCAGTTTGATGATTGCTTTGATTGCAGTTTGATGATTGCTTTGATTGCAGTTTGATGATTGCTTTGATTGCAGTTTGATGATTGCTTTGATTGCAGTTTGATGATTGCTTTGATTGCAGTTTGATGATTGCTTTGATTGCAGTTTGATGATTGCTTTGATTGCAGTTTGATGATTGCTTTGATTGCAGTTTGATGATTGCTTTGATTGCAGTTTGATGATTGCTTTGATTGCAGTTTGATGATTGCTTTGATTGCAGTTTGATGATTGCTTTGATTGCAGTTTGATGATTGCTTTGATTGCAGTTTGATGATTGCTTTGATTGCAGTTTGATGATTGCTTTGATTGCAGTTTGATGATTGCTTTGATTGCAGTTTGATGATTGCTTTGATTGCAGTTTGATGATTGCTTTGATTGCAGTTTGATGATTGCTGATTGCAGTTTGATGATTGCTTTGATTGCAGTTTGATGATTGCTTTGATTGCAGTTTGATGATTGCTTTGATTGCAGTTTGATGATTGCTTTGATTGCAGTTTGATGATTGCTTTGATTGCAGTTTGATGATTGCTTTGATTGCAGTTTGATGATTGCTTTGATTGCAGTTTGATGATTGCTTTGATTGCAGTTTGATGATTGCTAGATTGCAGTTTGATGATTGCTTTGATTGCAGTTTGATGATTGCTTTGATTGCAGTTTGATGATTGCTTTGATTGCAGTTTGATGATTGCTTTGATTGCAGTTTGATGATTGCTTTGATTGCAGTTTGATGATTGCTTTGATTGCAGTTTGATGATTGCTTTGATTGCAGTTTGATGATTGCTTTGATTGCAGTTTGATGATTGCTTTGATTGCAGTTTGATGATTGCTTTGATTGCAGTTTGATGATTGCTTTGATTGCAGTTTGATGATTGCTAGATTGCAGTTTGATGATTGCTTTGATTGCAGTTTGATGATTGCTAGATTGCAGTTTGATGATTGCTTTGATTGCAGTTTGATGATTGCTTTGATTGCAGTTTGATGATTGCTTTGATTGCAGTTTGATGATTGCTTTGATTGCAGTTTGATGATTGCTTTGATTGCAGTTTGATGATTGCTTTGATTGCAGTTTGATGATTGCTTTGATTGCAGTTTGATGATTGCTTTGATTGCAGTTTGATGATTGCTTTGATTGCAGTTTGATGATTGCTTTGATTGCAGTTTGATGATTGCTTTGATTGCAGTTTGATGATTGCTTTGATTGCAGTTTGATGATTGCTTTGATTGCAGTTTGATGATTGCTTTGATTGCAGTTTGATGATTGCTTTGATTGCAGTTTGATGATTGCTTTGATTGCAGTTTGATGATTGCTTTGATTGCAGTTTGATGATTGCTTTGATTGCAGTTTGATGATTGCTTTGATTGCAGTTTGATGATTGCTTTGATTGCAGTTTGATGATTGCTTTGATTGCAGTTTGATGATTGCTTTGATTGCAGTTTGATGATTGCTTTGATTGCAGTTTGATGATTGCTTTGATTGCAGTTTGATGATTGCTTTGATTGCAGTTTGATGATTGCTTTGATTGCAGTTTGATGATTGCTTTGATTGCAGTTTGATGATTGCTTTGATTGCAGTTTGATGATTGCTTTGATTGCAGTTTGATGATTGCTTTGATTGCAGTTTGATGATTGCTTTGATTGCAGTTTGATGATTGCTTTGATTGCAGTTTGATGATTGCTTTGATTGCAGTTTGATGATTGCTTTGATTGCAGTTTGATGATTGCTTTGATTGCAGTTTGATGATTGCTTTGATTGCAGTTTGATGATTGCTTTGATTGCAGTTTGATGATTGCTTTGATTGCAGTTTGATGATTGCTTTGATTGCAGTTTGATGATTGCTTTGATTGCAGTTTGATGATTGCTTTGATTGCAGTTTGATGATTGCTTTGATTGCAGTTTGATGATTGCTTTGATTGCAGTTTGATGATTGCTTTGATTGCAGTTTGATGATTGCTTTGATTGCAGTTTGATGATTGCTTTGATTGCAGTTTGATGATTGCTTTGATTGCAGTTTGATGATTGCTTTGATTGCAGTTTGATGATTGCTTTGATTGCAGTTTGATGATTGCTTTGATTGCAGTTTGATGATTGCTGATTGCAGTTTGATGATTGCTTTGATTGCAGTTTGATGATTGCTTTGATTGCAGTTTGATGATTGCTTTGATTGCAGTTTGATGATTGCTAGATTGCAGTTTGATGATTGCTTTGATTGCAGTTTGATGATTGCTTTGATTGCAGTTTGATGATTGCTTTGATTGCAGTTTGATGATTGCTTTGATTGCAGTTTGATGATTGCTTTGATTGCAGTTTGATGATTGCTTTGATTGCAGTTTGATGATTGCTTTGATTGCAGTTTGATGATTGCTTTGATTGCAGTTTGATGATTGCTTTGATTGCAGTTTGATGATTGCTTTGATTGCAGTTTGATGATTGCTTTGATTGCAGTTTGATGATTGCTTTGATTGCAGTTTGATGATTGCTTTGATTGCAGTTTGATGATTGCTTTGATTGCAGTTTGATGATTGCTTTGATTGCAGTTTGATGATTGCTTTGATTGCAGTTTGATGATTGCTTTGATTGCAGTTTGATGATTGCTTTGATTGCAGTTTGATGATTGCTTTGATTGCAGTTTGATGATTGCTTTGATTGCAGTTTGATGATTGCTTTGATTGCAGTTTGATGATTGCTAGATTGCAGTTTGATGATTGCTTTGATTGCAGTTTGATGATTGCTTTGATTGCAGTTTGATGATTGCTTTGATTGCAGTTTGATGATTGCTAGATTGCAGTTTGATGATTGCTTTGATTGCAGTTTGATGATTGCTTTGATTGCAGTTTGATGATTGCTTTGATTGCAGTTTGATGATTGCTAGATTGCAGTTTGATGATTGCTTTGATTGCAGTTTGATGATTGCTTTGATTGCAGTTTGATGATTGCTTTGATTGCAGTTTGATGATTGCTTTGATTGCAGTTTGATGATTGCTTTGATTGCAGTTTGATGATTGCTTTGATTGCAGTTTGATGATTGCTTTGATTGCAGTTTGATGATTGCTTTGATTGCAGTTTGATGATTGCTTTGATTGCAGTTTGATGATTGCTTTGATTGCAGTTTGATGATTGCTTTGATTGCAGTTTGATGATTGCTTTGATTGCAGTTTGATGATTGCTTTGATTGCAGTTTGATGATTGCTTTGATTGCAGTTTGATGATTGCTTTGATTGCAGTTTGATGATTGCTTTGATTGCAGTTTGATGATTGCTAGATTGCAGTTTGATGATTGCTTTGATTGCAGTTTGATGATTGCTTTGATTGCAGTTTGATGATTGCTTTGATTGCAGTTTGATGATTGCTAGATTGCAGTTTGATGATTGCTTTGATTGCAGTTTGATGATTGCTTTGATTGCAGTTTGATGATTGCTTTGATTGCAGTTTGATGATTGCTTTGATTGCAGTTTGATGATTGCTTTGATTGCAGTTTGATGATTGCTTTGATTGCAGTTTGATGATTGCTTTGATTGCAGTTTGATGATTGCTTTGATTGCAGTTTGATGATTGCTTTGATTGCAGTTTGATGATTGCTTTGATTGCAGTTTGATGATTGCTTTGATTGCAGTTTGATGATTGCTTTGATTGCAGTTTGATGATTGCTTTGATTGCAGTTTGATGATTGCTTTGATTGCAGTTTGATGATTGCTTTGATTGCAGTTTGATGATTGCTTTGATTGCAGTTTGATGATTGCTTTGATTGCAGTTTGATGATTGCTTTGATTGCAGTTTGATGATTGCTTTGATTGCAGTTTGATGATTGCTTTGATTGCAGTTTGATGATTGCTTTGATTGCAGTTTGATGATTGCTTTGATTGCAGTTTGATGATTGCTTTGATTGCAGTTTGATGATTGCTTTGATTGCAGTTTGATGATTGCTTTGATTGCAGTTTGATGATTGCTTTGATTGCAGTTTGATGATTGCTTTGATTGCAGTTTGATGATTGCTTTGATTGCAGTTTGATGATTGCTTTGATTGCAGTTTGATGATTGCTTTGATTGCAGTTTGATGATTGCTAGATTGCAGTTTGATGATTGCTAGATTGCAGTTTGATGATTGCTTTGATTGCAGTTTGATGATTGCTTTGATTGCAGTTTGATGATTGCTTTGATTGCAGTTTGATGATTGCTTTGATTGCAGTTTGATGATTGCTTTGATTGCAGTTTGATGATTGCTTTGATTGCAGTTTGATGATTGCTTTGATTGCAGTTTGATGATTGCTTTGATTGCAGTTTGATGATTGCTTTGATTGCAGTTTGATGATTGCTTTGATTGCAGTTTGATGATTGCTAGATTGCAGTTTGATGATTGCTTTGATTGCAGTTTGATGATTGCTAGATTGCAGTTTGATGATTGCTTTGATTGCAGTTTGATGATTGCTTTGATTGCAGTTTGATGATTGCTTTGATTGCAGTTTGATGATTGCTTTGATTGCAGTTTGATGATTGCTTTGATTGCAGTTTGATGATTGCTAGATTGCAGTTTGATGATTGCTTTGATTGCAGTTTGATGATTGCTAGATTGCAGTTTGATGATTGCTTTGATTGCAGTTTGATGATTGCTAGATTGCAGTTTGATGATTGCTTTGATTGCAGTTTGATGATTGCTAGATTGCAGTTTGATGATTGCTAGATTGCAGTTTGATGATTGCTTTGATTGCAGTTTGATGATTGCTAGATTGCAGTTTGATGATTGCTTTGATTGCAGTTTGATGATTGCTTTGATTGCAGTTTGATGATTGCTTTGATTGCAGTTTGATGATTGCTTTGATTGCAGTTTGATGATTGCTTGATCGCAGTTTGATGATTGCTAGATTGCAGTTTGATGATTGCTTTGATTGCAGTTTGATGATTGTTTGATCGCAGTTTGATGAATGCTTGTTTGCAGTTTGATGATTGCTAGATTGCAGTTTGATGATTGCTAGATTGCAGTTTGATGATTGCTTTGATTGCAGTTTGATGATTGTTTGATCGCAGTTTGATGAATGCTTGTTTGCAGTTTGATGATTGCTAGATTGCAGTTTGATCATTTCTAGATTGCAGTTTGATGATTGCTTTGATTGCAGTTTGATGATTGCTTTGATTGCAGTTTGATGATTGCTTTGATTGCAGTTTGATGATTGCTTTGATTGCAGTTTGATGATTGCTTTGATTGCAGTTTGATGATTTCTAGATTGCAGTTTGATGATTGCTTTGATTGCAGTTTGATGATTGCTTTGATTGCAGTTTGATGATTGCTTTGATTGCAGTTTGATGATTGCTTTGATTGCAGTTTGATGATTGCTTTGATTGCAGTTTGATGATTGCTAGATTGCAGTTTGATGATTGCTTTGATTGCAGTTTGATGATTGCTTTGATTGCAGTTTGATGATTGCTTTGATTGCAGTTTGATGATTGCTTGATTGCAGTTTGATGATTGCTTTGATTGCAGTTTGATGATTGCTTTGATTGCAGTTTGATGATTGCTTTGATTGCAGTTTGATGATTGCTTTGATTGCAGTTTGATGATTGCTTTGATTGCAGTTTGATGATTGCTTTGATTGCAGTTTGATGATTGCTTTGATTGCAGTTTGATGATTGCTTGATTGCAGTTTGATGATTGCTTTGATTACAGTTTGATGATTGCTTTGATTGCAGTTTGATGATTGCTTTGATTGCAGTTTGATGATTGCTTTGATTGCAGTTTGATGATTGCTTAATCGCATAACGATTTTCGATCGCAGTTTTATGATCTATTTCTTAATTGACTCGATGAATGAGTAAAAAGTTCTGAACACGAGCCCTGATAGACTTGAGTAAACTTGCTTACAATCAGAATCCAGAAAGCTTTTAGATTTTATTTTAGAACTTCAAAGCGACATTCAAAGTTGTGTTTGCAAACTGGGTCGTAAGCTTGGGCTCAAGGATCAAAGTGCGTGAAAGAGACGAACGAGAGAGTCAGAGGGGATGCACCTCTGACTCTCTGGGTCAACTGTGTCCAACGCCTGCGGCTGAATGCTTCTCACAGTAATTCTAGTTCAGTTTATCAAAGTTTTATTTCTCGGAAATCCGAAGCTCGACCCGTCCTGCTCACTCCTCGCCACACCAGGCCTGCAGCTGGTGGAACTCGGACCTGTCAATCATCCGAGCGAACAGCGCAAAGCAGGCCACGCTGCCGCTGATGCAGCTCTCGTTGCGGCGCGGCTCAAAGCCAATCTTCACGCAGCTGAAGGTCGCTTCAGTCAGCGTCATCGTTGAGGCGGTCTGCTGCAGCCGGGTGTTGTTCAGGTCGTCTCGGTCATTGTAGAACAGGAGCTGGTAGTTGGTGCCGTTGAACACAGCGCCCACGGAGTGGCTGGTGGAGCCGTTGAAGGAGCCAAAGGCCTTCAACTTCGACAGGTGGTTTTCGCCGCCCACATTCGGGACGAAGCCGCCGGCCTCAACGTAGGTTCCGGATTGGAACAGCCAGCCGCCCTGGCTGGAGCCGCCGCAGGGACCGAGCGAGAGGAGCTGCAGGTTCGAAGCCGGGAGGACAAACGGGACTCGCAGTGCTTGCGTCAAGATGTGCAAAAATGATTTTGAACGTTTCTTAGGTGTTACAAGACAGCAGTTATCGGTTAATTGGAACTTCGTGCTAGGAATCTGCCATGGGGGGTTGTAGCGTGTGCTGTGCATCCCCGTAGATGAGAAAGTCATGATTGCTGAACACCCAGTGTCGCGACTTTCTTAGTACGTTTATCTGCACTCGTCCCTGCTTACTCCAGTTTTCTGTCCCTCTGTCTTTCAGTTTTAACTCAAATTTAGATACGAATAGTTAATTTATTATTAAATTTGAGTTAAAAACAGACAGACGGAAGTAAGAGGGGCTCAAAGACCGAACGGTTATATTTACGAGCTGTCAGTGGGGGAGGGGGGAGGGTTGCAAAATAAGACGGAACGCGCGACTAAGGAAAGAGCCGAGATGGGAGAGCCAATCAGAAGACAGCGAGGGGAGAAAGAAAAACAAGGTTGAATCGGGCAGAGAGGGGGCGAAAACAAGAGTAAACAGAGACGAGTGCATATGAACTAAGAAATGACAGCCTGCGTCAGAGCGTACTCCCAGCTGGCGTACAAATCCGTGTACTTGCTTCTGGACTCTCAGTGGTTTCTAATTGTACTAAACGCTATGACGACAGGCTTGTAAACTACAATTCCTAAAATAGATAAGTTCATTGCACCGCTATCCGTCGACCGATGTCGAATTGATGTAGGGGCTTCTTACCTGGGCAGGGAGAGGTTGTACCGGGCCCACGTGTACACGGAGTGCAGCCCCCCAGGCTGGAACAGATTGTGCAGTCCGGACAGGTTCGTCCAGGCCTGCGAGCCCATGTGGCCGGCCAGGCTGAGCCCGAATCCGTCCACGCGATCCGCTGACATGAGGTTCGGAGTTCGAGTCCCCGGCTTGGTCAGATTGTCCAGAGACAAACGGAAATTGTAGAGAATCTCGGCGGACGCCAGCAGCTTGTCGGGTAGCGAGTCTGGGGCGGGCGGGTGAAGTTCTGCATGGCTGCCTTAGCGACTGTAGTATTGCACTGTAGCCAAATGCTTATCTACATGTACATGTAAGCTGTCAGGGAGTTGCTTTAGTTGGGTTGCTTTTACAATACCGCGAAACGTCACAACCACTAAAGACTGCCGTATATGAAAGTAAGTGCAAAAATTTTAGCGTTAGTGAAGTTTAGCGGTTGTGAAGTTTCGCGTATATGAAAGTAAGTGCTTTTAGCGGTTGTGAAATTTCGCGTTTGTGAAACTCACCCCTTTATTTCACCCAGGATTAAAATTATTGTACCAGCATTAGCTGGGGTAATTTGAGGGTCTGTGTGGCGACCCCCCCAGTCCTTGGACTGAATAGCCGTATGCAGCCTTCAGATGCGCTGCGCAATAGCTGCGGCTGAGCTGTCGGTTGTACATTATCATAAATATTATTTTAGCTTTGCAGTCAAACTCATGTGCATGTAGACCTAGGGGAAGTGCCCCATGAAGTTAAACCCAAGCCACGGGACCACAGTTGGAGTGACCCCAAACTGGAGTGACTCCAGTTGGAGTGATCCTAAACTGGAGTGACCACAGTTGAAGTGACCCTAAACTGGAGTGACTCCAGTTGGAGTGATCTTAAACTGGAGTGACCCCAGTCGGAGTGATCCTAAACTGGAGTGACCCCAAACTGGAGTGACCCCAAACTGGAGTGACCCCAAACTGGAGTGACCCCAAACTGGAGTGACCCCAGTTAGAGTGATCCTAAAGACTCTAAACTGGAGTGACCCCAGTTAGTGATCCTAAACTGGAGTGACCCTAAACTAGAGTGACCCTAAACTAGAGTGACCCTAAACTAGAGTGACCCCAGTTAGTGATCCTAAACCCACCCGTCCAGCTGACAGCAAAGGCGCGGCAGCCGGTTCGGAAGCGCCAGTCCAGCGAGAACTCGCGCCAGTCAGCAGGCACCGCTGCCGTCCTCAGGCGAGTGCGCGGCCACGCAGGCGGGCCGCCGGCGGCAGCGCAGCACGCAGGCCGCCTGAGCGCCCACATCCGACACAGGCCCAGCTCCAAGGCTTATCAGCTCCGTCGGTTGTCGAATGCCCACCTGCGGGCACCTGTCGGTTGCGTGGAACTTCCAGCTGCATCCGCCCGAGGACGCCTGCAGGCGGCTGCCGCTGAAGCTGAGCAGCAGCCACACGGTAAGTCTGGCAAGCAGCTTCATCACTCCGGATTGGAGCAGCAGCAAGTGAGCGGCAACTCCCCGAGCTGATGCCATTAGACAGAGCGATCTCTTTCCTACTGCAGAGACGCATCGTGGATTCGCAGCCAGCGGCCCTGCTCTCAAGCTTTCAGCCAATCAAGTGGATTGAGCTCAACTGAGTGACTCAAGCCAGCTACTCGAGTTTACTTAGCAACACCTTCCCCAGCTTTATCCAGTCTGTCAATAAACTCAGACTGGGAGCTGACTCAGCTGAGGGATCAGGACTGGGAGCTGACTCAGCTGAGGGATCAGGACTGGGAGCTGACTCAGCTGAGGGATCAGGACTGGGAGCTGAGGGATAGTGAGCCGAGGGATCGGAAGCTGAGGGATCAGGGATCAGGATCGGGACTTGAGAGATCAGGATCGGTAGCTAAGGGATTAGGATCGGGAGTTAAGGGATCAGGGATCAGGACCGGGAGCTGAGGGATCAGGATCGGGACTTGAGGGATCAGGATCGGGAGTTAAGGGATCAGGGATCAGGACCGGGAGCTGAGGGATCAGGATCGGGACTTGAGGGATCAGGATCGGGAGTTAAGGGATCAGGGATCAGGACCGGGAGCTGATGGATCAGGATCGGGAGCTGGGGGATCAGGATCGGGAGCTGGGGGATCAGGATCGGGAGCTGAGGGATCAGGATCGGGAGCTGGGGGATCAGGATCGGGAGCTGAGGGATCAGGATCGGGAGCTGGGGGATCAGGATCGGGAGCTGGGGGATCAGGATCGGGAGCTGGGGGATCAGGATCGGGAGCTGAGAGATCAGGATCGGGAGCTGGGGGATCAGGATCGGGAGCTGGGGGATCAGGATCGGGAGCTGGGGGATCAGGATCGGGAGCTGGGGGATCAGGATGGTTAATCTGGAATCCGAAAAATAAGGAAGTCGCGTACAATGAAAGCGGGCAGCCGATTCCACAATAAAGTAAGACACAGCAGTGCATCTACGAGTAGGATGTACCTATGCTTGTATTTGTTTGTACAGGTGTGCCTCGCTGATTCGCTAAGTAAATTTGAACAATTTTGACGCCAAAAAACTGTCGGCTTAACACTTAATTTTTAAAAGAAACTTCGCAAGCAGTTATATAAACAGAGAGACAGAGAATAAAAATGAGGAAAAGATGGAGACTGGAGCGCGAAAGTCAGAAAAATGACGGATCCGAGAGCACACGCAGAGATAAGTGAGTCATTATTCATAGATATTAAATAAGCAAAGTCTAAATATTCAAGATAAAAAATGTTGCGTTCAGCCAGTCAATTTAAACGATGATGCACTACTGCTAGTACTAAATAAGCAAATATTTGCACATAAAACTACAAAAAACTGCCGGATGAATTACGCACTGGCAGGGCTGTGCCCGAACTCTGTAAACTAATAAGCGGCTGTTAAAGTCAGCAAAACAAAGAGTAATATTAACAATAGTAATAATAATAATAGTATTATTAACACGGATAGCAGCAGGAGGGAATCAATTCATCAACAGAAACCCAGCATGATCTGTATTGGTGTAGCCGGGATGTCAGGGGGGGGTTCGTCAAGCAGAGGACGCAAGTAGTTAAGAAGACAAGGCCGCAAGTAGTGTGAGAGGCGAATAGACAGCAATATTTGCAGAATATAAATAATCAATAATTAATAAACGGAGCCACGATCCGGAGAGAATAGAAAATGAAAACAGTAAAAGACGGCAGAGATTAGCAATCAACAGGTGAAAAGCAGAAGCCTGGCAGATGGGGGGGCATCAGACAGAGCTGTCGCGCCTCACCCCGGGTCAATTCGGGTCAATCATCAAAAACAAAAATTGGGCCATAGCACCTCGAAGGGATCGGGGAACACACCAAAGTTCTGAGAGAGAGAAAAACTCACGATGTCGCTAAGCCGCTCAGGTGAATAAATGAATGACAATTGCCAACAGCATAAATAATAATTTATGTAAGCATTGATTGATAGACCGCACAGATGGCTTAAACAGGTCAGCTCAGCTCAAGATTTAAATAGAAAAAAGTGACAAGCAAGTCAAACTTCCATATTCCCCCTTGGAGGATAAAACCGAGCCTTCTTACCTGATCAGAGAAGCAATTAAAAACGCAATTAAACCCCCCCCCCAAAAACAACAAAAGGCCATTTAGAATTTCTCTAGATAAAATATCAAAGCAATCAAAACGGAGCGATGAGCTCTCTGATAATATCCTGCAGTTTGCCCAGCACCTCCTGCCTCACGTGGCTGATGGCCGGCAGAATCCGGTCGATCTGCTGCTGCAGCTCCGGCACGAAGGCCTGCGCCTGGCCCTGCGACCGGTACAGGCCCTGCACCGCCTGCACCCGGTCCCGCAGCTGTTGGTGCGCCTCCTCCGGTGAGCAGGTCTCGATGCTCATCGCCAGGGCCACTTGCTGCACGTTTGCGGCCAGCTCGGCAGCCGACTGGGCGAGGTTTGGCCGCGCCTGCTGTTGCTGTTGCTGCTGTTGCTGGAGCTGCTGGAGCTGCGGCAACTGCTGCTGCTGTAGCTGGCGCTGCTGATGCTGCTGCGCGAGCTCCTGCAGGCTTGACAGCGATATGGGCACCGCGCCCTGCGGCGTCACAGCCAGCAGAGCGATGGTGCCGGGCGGCAGGCAGGGCAGCAGGCTGCCGGGACCGCCGCTGACAGCCGGGGCGGCGGCTCCGCCCATCATGGGCAGCACAATCGGCTGCTGCTGCTGCAGCTGGTACTGCGCTGGCAGCTGCTGCAGCTGCATCGGCTGCAGAAATTGCTGCTGCTGCTGATGTTGCGAAACAATCATCATTGGCTGTTGCTGATGCAGGAGCTGCTGAGGCTGCTGCTGCTGCTGCAGCACTTCTTCCTGCTTGGGCTGCTTCACAACGGCGGACGGGACCGCCGCCGCCGCGCCCAGATTAGCGGTCTTCTTCAACTGCTTTGCGGCAGTCGGGGCCGAGGTGGAGGGCCTGTCGGCCTGCTGCTGGGCGGCTTTTGCAGTCTGCGCTTTCAGCTTCTCCTAGAATTTATTTTTCAGAGAAAAAAAATTGCAAAGCAACCTAAGAATTTGGAAGACTCTCATCAAAAATGTTGTTTGAACAGAGCTAATTTTCGCTGCGGGTAAATAGCCAGAGTAACTTCTACGTAACTGCCTCGCCAGCTAAATAGCATTGCCCCTACCGTGCTACTATCAGTAAACAGCTTGTAAAAGTGAGCCAGATTATCGCATAAATACACTGAACCAACCTGAAATGCGCGATAGGAATCGGTTTGCTTGTAAGCCGCCAGATCCTTCTCGTACTGCTCCATGGCTTTCTTGTACAGCTCCGAGTAGCGCTCCTTCTCCTCCGTTGACAGATCCCGCCACTGCTGGGCCACCACTTTGATCTGGTCCCGGCCTTTCAGCTTCAGATCCGGCGTGTCCCGGATGTGCACCCCAGCTGCTCCATGCGCTCCTTCACGAAGATGGTGTAGGCGGAGCGCGGGTTCAGCGGCTCCTGCGGGTCCCGGCGTGCTCGGCGGGAGCGCCGGCCGAAGCCGATCGGCTTTCGCTGCTTCGGCGGCCGGGCTGCGGCTGCGGCGTCGGCGGCGTCGGCGGCCCCCAAGTCGGAGGCGGCGCCCCCTGCGTCATCCTCGCTGACGGGCGCGCCGGCGCCGTTGCCGACTGCGGCGCCGCCGCGACCCGTCACGTCCTCGATGATGCGCGTTAGAGACACTTTGGCTGCCGTCTTGTCTTCTGCTTCTGCTGCTGCTGTGAGTGCAGAGCGGCGCGGGGGCGCTGCAATTTTTTTGAGATTCGCTTTGAGAATTTTGGCAGTGCTGATGGAGCTCAGCAATCCCTCCCATGAGTGCTGGACCAGCTCAGCAATCCCTCCCATGAGTGCTGGACCAGCTCAGCAATCCCTCCCCTGAGTGCTGGACCAGCTCAGCAATCCCTCCCCTGAGTGCTGGACCAGCTCAGCAATCCCTCCCATGAGTGCTGGACCAGCTCAGCAATTCCTCCCCTGAGTGCTGGACCAGCTCAGCAATCCCTCCCCTGAGTGCTGGACCAGCTCAGCAATCCCTCCCCTGAGTGCTGGACCAGCTCAGCAATCCCTCCCATGAGTGCTGGACCAGCTCAGCAATCCCTCCCATGAGTGCTGGACCAGCTCAGCAAACATACATTCATTTGCGCTAACAGTTTTTTTATTTTTTTAGAGGCAGGGGGGTTGTGTGCACCCTGGCGCACTTTAAGCGACATAGGCACACAACCAGCGAGAGGCATTACTGCCCATTCCGCCGACTCCCCTGAGCAGGCATACAAGCGCGCGGATACGTACGCAGGCACACACTCACACAGGAGTGTACAGCGGCCCTAACTTTATATTATCGTTAGGCATGTACACTTCACTGCGCCTTAGGGGGTTGGCTCTCAAGGCTGTTAATTGCACGAGCAGAGCCAAGCAGAGATTCCAATTCAGCCCCAAATTAATGTGACTGCACTTGGAATCAAGCCTGGGTCGCTGGCACACCAGAGCAACTGCACTACCACTGCGCTACGGCCCCCCTTTTGTGCTAACATACATTCAAATAAAAATAATTTTACAAACAAAACTACATTGATACCTATAGGCCTAGTCTATAGGATGCATGGTCATTTTATATGCCTCTTTTTATCTTATAAAGAGATATAATGCAATATTATTTTTATGTATATAAAAATTTATCACAACATTTTAGAGAAATATAACAACCTATTATATAAGATTTAAACATACAATAAGAACAAGCAAATTTTAAATATTTTTTGTATTAGAGGCAGGGGGTTGTGTGCACCCTGGTGCACTTTAAGCGATATCAACATACAACCAGCGAGAGGCATTACTGCCCATTCTACTGACTTACCTGAGCAGGCATACAAGCGCACAGAATGCAGGCACACATTCATATAGGAGAGTACAGTGACCCTAACTTTATTTTATTATTAGGCATATACACTTCACTATGCCTTGGGGATTGGCTCTCAAGGCCATTAATTGCACAAGCAGAGCCAAGCCAAGATTCAAACTCAGTCCCAAATTATTGTGACTGCACTTGGAATCGAGCCTGGGTTGCTAGCATACCAGAGCCTGCGCTAGACTGCTAGGCTACAGCCCCCTTTAGAAATTTTAAATATACTTTAAACTATTTATTTTAACTTTAATTGAATAAAACATTAGTTTAATTGGATGATTAAGTTATTAATAATTTGTTAATTATTGATTATTTATATTATAGATACTTAATAGATTGGTTATTAAAGATCAAACAGTAAGATATAAGAAAATTATTAGATTCACTTATATTTTAACATTAGTAGAACTATAATAATAGTTGTTGTCAGTTGTTAATATCATTAAAAATGTTTATCTTTCTTTGTTATATTAGGTAAGTAATTATTATTGATATTGTTAATATTTTATAATATTAATAATAACAATTTAAATGTATTATAAGCCAGAATAGAATCTTTGCATAGCAATTTTGGCATAGAAAGTTGCATACCATTTTTCATAAGTTTTTAAACCTTACAATGCAAATTTTAAAAGGTATTTGATTTTTATAAGTATCTTTTTATAGGTTTTTCTATATTAAGGTTTATTAGTTATCTAACAATAAAATTTACATTTGTACTAGAGTGAAATACCACTTATATGGTTTTAATTCACGTGAAATTTACATCAATGATATATATGACCTCCCATATGACAAAATGTTCCATCATTGTGCCCTTTAGCAAGTTCCATGCCTAGCCTTTTTGTTGGTCTCCCTGTTCCTTTTTTATCTATCTCCTATTTTTCCATTATGGTTTTTAATTTTTTTCTCATTTATTTCTTTGTTATTTTGCTGTTTTTCTAAATGTTGTTCCAACCCTAGGAATTTGCTCCACTAGTTGCCCCATTGTTTGCCCTATTAGCTGCTCTATACCTAGGCATTTTTATCTTGCATAAATATGCATAGTTTAGATGACTTCCTTGCTACCTTTGCTCTCTTTATTTTACCTTTTTTCTAATAACTTGATTTGATTTGATTAGTGCCTAAATGCAAATTTCACTTAGACTTACAAGTTTTTGTTAATAACATGCCATAGTCTAGATTATAATAGATGCATACCTAAACAGAAATTGAATAGTTACAAATAAATGCCAAAAAATCATTAAATCAAGCAATAAATCAAAAGTAAATAAAAAAGTATTATAATAAGTTTAGTTGTTTTGGAAAAAATAGCAAATTTCAATTTTGATAGAAAATGCACTTTTGAAATATCTCTAATATGCCAAAGCAACTAGGCTAGGCCCTAGTTAGCTAGCATATAGGACGATTACCAATCCCTATTGCAGCGCATGGCTTAAGTACGCCAGACGCCTACACAACCTGCGCCACGCTGTGAAATGACTTACCTGTGAAAGAAACCCTAAAGCAAAATTAACGCAGTTTTGGGTAAACGGCAGGAGTAACTATGACTGTCTTATCAAGCCTAAATGCCTCGGCATCTAATTAGTACCGCGCCGCGCCGTACTAATCGCCGCGCGCCGTACGCGCCGCGCCGCGCCGTATTAGATCCGCGCCGGACGCCGTCCGCCAAAATGCCCATGCGCTGCAATCAGGTTACCAATTGAATTAAATGTGACTTGAAATGTGACAAGTCTAGATGTATTTCAGTTAGGGCCTAGTATTGATTTTTTAATCATCTGATCATGTTTTATTTAATAAAACTGCCTAGGAAATGAAGCGAATATTATTTAATTAACTGAAATCTTTTTGGGCATAACTATTAGACCATAAAATATAGGATTTTATTACAAGTGCATTTGAGGCATTAGTTTAAAATTTTGACGCGGCTGAGACGCACAGCTGTAGCAACATAGAAGTAAATCAAATCGAGTAGGCCTAATCAAAAACCATTTTTTGAATTAAAACAGTAGGTCAGCTTAAATAATTGAATAATACCTTATTTTTTAAAGTAAATAAGTACTGCAAAGACAAAGCATTTAAGCTAAAATTAGGGCTCAATCTCTATATTTTGTGTCCAATTCTAATGTTTAATTTGGGCATCAAAAAGCAAGCTAGGGCACCAAAATGATGGGCACCAAAAAGCACGGGCACCAAAATGCATGGAAACCTATTAAGTAAGGGACCTAGGGACCTACTAACTAACTAAGGCTAAGGCCTAAGGTAGGCCTAGGCCTAGCAAAAATGGAAAAAATTAGGGACTACATGACAAAAACATGAAACTTACAAGTTGACCTAGTCCAAGACCTAGACTGCGATTGCTAGGCCTGGAAGCTAAGCTAGATACATGCTAATATCATAACATTGAAAAAAATAGGCCTAGAGGCTAGACCACGCCACGACCAGGACTACACTAGGCCTAGCCAAGCCGCCTAGGGACTACACCTATTATACTATAGACTGCAAGCCTATAATCTTAGGTCTATGATTCTAGTATGTACAAAAATTATATTAAGGCCTATAAATTTCATAAGCCTAATCGCTAATCTTAGTCGATTTCTAGGTTAGGCATAGGGGCCTATCTAGTTACAGTTACAGTACCTGTACAGTAAATCGAATTATAAAAATGCCAAATGGGGCCTACTTCTAATTAGCAGCGTTTATTTAAATAATGATTGACTGGGAGAAAACTTGATTTTGTTTTGTTCCATAAATTGCTTGTTTTTAGAGTTATTTTAGCTAAGCTAGCAACATACTATACCATTATGGACAGTACGAGATTAGTATTGTAAAAGATCATCGATAAACAAAGTCGCAGAAAAATTCACATACGACAGTAAGTTAAATTTTATTTAAAAAGTTAACAAAACTAACACTTAATTCTATTGTTTATTTGTACACAAATACAGAAGTTGATTCAGAAATTATTTTTTACTGCATATTAGCATTTAAAGGAATGACATTATTTTCTTTGCAAAGGAGTCAACGACGTCTAGCAAAGTCTAGACTACTTCTGACAACAGTAGTCCAAGGACGACTTTAAGTAGAAGGACGGGAAACCTCGTTTCTTAGAAAATTTTAGAAGGCAGTTTTCCCGAAATAATACACTACGGAGATAGGAAGTTTTCATTTTTCAGCACAAAAATTGCTATTGCTTTTGATAGGAGGCAGACCCAGTGTTAAATTTTTTGATATGTTGTGCCTTTCTTATTGCTCTATCGATATTCATAGAGCTTTCTCTTCAGAAAATTAGGATTCTATGCTAATTATTTTATTCTACGTACATTTCCTGTACTTAAAAATCATAAAAATGCATGAAACAGCTCGAATCTTTAGTTTTATGAATCTATTTTATCATCTCTGTTACAAATATTTGTTACACAGTCAGCTACTAGTCAGTTTTACTAGTCAGTAAAAATGATAAAATAGACTCATAGAACCAAAGAGCCGAGCTGTGCCATTTCAATAGTTTTTAGGCACAAGACACATGCACACAAGACACGTAGAATAAACAATTCACATCTAGTATTCTAAAAATGAAAATCTTGCTTGTACGAAATCCATATACTAAAAATGAAAATCTTGTATGTGCGCATAGAATCGTAATTCTTTGAACGAAAAGCTTTATGAATATCGATAGAGCAATAAGAAAGGCACAACATATTAAAAGATGAACACTGGATCGGCCTTCTATCAAAAGCCATAACAATTTTTGTGCTGAAAAATGAAAACTTCCTATCTCCGTAGCGTATTTTTTCGGGAGAACTTATTGCCTTCTAAAATTTTCTAAGAAACGAGGTTTCCCGTCCTTCTACTTAATTCGTCCTTGCAGTAGTCACAGAAACAGAATTAGAGAAAAATTAGAAGAAAACCGCAGCTTTTCGATCACAAAGAATCCGAGGGCTGCTTAGCCAAATATCACGGAAGGATATAATTTGCACGTGACGTGCGTGTAATTTTGGCAAGAAAATTTTGACATTGTTGGCATTTTATACAGGGCACATACATGTATAGCCAGCTGAATTCTACTTGAAAGCTACGATTGCACAAACAATAGCCGCCAAGGCGTCTTCTGAGATGGAAAGCCAACTTCAGAGGATTTTACTGCTTCAGGACCGCGCCGAGTCATGTAGACATAACCAAGCAATAACCGCACAGGAAAAAATCAACATCGATTGTTTGAACCGAATTGATTCTCGTTGATGGTTGACCTAACATCGCATGCAATCTCAACAGCTGTAGCCATTACATGGTTATTGGCCACTTTACGTGTTTAGCTTACAGTAACATTGTAACCGAGTTACTGCTGTAAATGAGTCCCACTATGAAAGAAATTAGCTTCAAAAGTTTTAATGATTAATTTATTGCAGCTCTGCTTACTGTTGCGCCCATGGAGAACTAAAGTAGAACGCTACATTCGATTTTTCTAGAAATCAGCTGGAGGCCTGTAAGGAACGAATTTTTGTCGCATACCAAAGGGCACCAGCACCAAAGGGCGCCAGCACCAAAGGGCGCCAGCACGCACCAAAGGGCGCCAGCACCAAAGGGCGCCAGTTCAATTGTTTTTTTAATTTAGTTTGGGAAGCTGCTAAATTTGAGACCAGGGGCGCCAAACCTGGTGCGAGGGCGCGCTCTAATTTTTACCAGTCTAGTGAGAGGGCAAACAGCGGCCCCCCTTGTGCCCCCCTGACGACTCTGAGACAATTTAAACGAATAAAATCTAACAAAAGCAAATTGTTAAATTGATGAAGTGGTGCAAATTTACTCTGCATCTGCCCCGATTATGTTATATTCTCCTAGGCGAACAATACAGTACATAAAGATTTTCACTCTTCAATGTAAGCCGATCATGTCAAGTAAAAATGAGAGACACGAAACTGTACATGAAATGAAAATAAAGCCTCAGAGTCAATTTCAAGTAGAAAAGTGCGAGCGTTTCGGTAGAAGCAATAAATGTAGATGGAATTACAGGAATACTCCGTCACTCGGATCCTCATCAGCGCTGTCATGGGTTTGGACTGCATGTACGTGTACCGCGTCGGGAGAAGAAGCGTTGGCGCGGTGATGCAGCTGAACTGGTTCGTCGAATTCGAACCCAAAATTTGTCTGCGTTTGGGCGCACGTCTGCGACTGGGAAGGCGACTGCCTGGGCTCGATCGTCAGGTCTTTCGTCGAGGACAGGCGACGTCGGTTTTCCAGATAGGCCGAAATTGTCTCGAGAGCCTGGCGCCGGTGCAGCTTCTCCTTGCTCTCCCGACAGAACATCCGCAGGCGGGAGACCGTGTACAGGTAGGGGTTCAACGCCGAGTTGATTGGCAGGGCGAATATCACCAGGCCGGTAGTGGTCGTGCGGGAGATTTTGTAGCCGGACGACACTAACAAGAACAGCACGATGGTTGGCAGCCAGCAGATGAGATCCGTCAGCACCAGCAGGAATAAACGGCGAGCCATCAAGTGGTCGATGTCCATCGCTTTGCGCTTCGCCTTTCGGCGCGTGTTCTTGAGGTACAGAAACACGCGCAGGTAGCAGCCGGTCATGAAGGCAAAAGCGGCGCAGTTGTACACGATGGCAACAAACTGCGGGACCCGCTGGAGCATGGGGATCTGGCTGTCTAGGTAGAAGGGCGAGCAGGCCGCGTTCAGGTTATAGGGCATGTTCCTGCGCACTGTCTCCGATAGAAACAGCAGCGAGAAACTGCAAGTTGCGAGCCAGGTGCTGCCAACTATGATGGCCACTCTCTGCAGGGTCCAGCCGTGCTGCTTGAAGCGCTGCACAGTCAGCTTGTAGCGGTCGTACGACAGGAAGGCTAAAATGGTGACGGAGACCTCGCTGCTGATGGTGGCCAGGATGGCGCAGACGGTGCACAGGCTGGAGGCGCGCCACTGGTCGTCGTGAGCGATGTAAATGTGGCGGTAGGAGGTGTCGGTGCCAGCTATGATCAACAGGTACACACCCATCAGCAGGTCTGCCAGACTGAGGTTTAAGATCAGAAAGTCCGTAGTCTTCTTCAGCAGCTTCTTCACCACTCGCCACGCGATGACGAACAGGTTTCCAAATAAAGCCAGGCAGCCGAAGATCCAAACCATGACCTGCTGCGCCAGATCGCCAAGTAGATCGTCGCACGAGCTGAAGCCGTCAGCTGGCGGTGTGCAGTTCACGGCGATGCCATCAGCCAGACAGCAGAATTTGAAGGAGTCGGTGTACAGATTGTCCAGCCGGCTCAGCTTTGAAAATGTCCCGATGGGAATGTAGACGTCCTGGCCGGTGCCAGACAAGTCCAGGGTGTTGAGCTGATGCGGCCCGCCGGTGAAAGCCATCTCCTCGATGCTTTTTAGTGGGTTCCGGCTCAGATTCAGGTGGCGCGTGCTGTTGCTATCGAAGAGAAAATAGTTCGGCAGGCTGGCTATGCTCATATTCGAGAGGTCGAGGTCCACTACGAGTGGCAGGTGAGCGAAGCCGAAGCTCTCAATGGTTACTATCGGGTTACCTCGAATCAGCAGCGTGTTCAGATGTACCAGACCGGCCCAGACATGGCCTGGTATGATGCTGATTTCGTTGTTACTCAAATCAAGGTAGCGCAGATTCACCAGGTAAAAGAACAGGCCAACAGCAATCTCTTTAAGGCCGATACTGCGCATTTCAAGCAGGCCAAGCAGGGACAGGTGGTCAAAGTCACCAGGCTTCGCAGAGACCTGCGTGTTGCCACTCAAGTACAGCGCCCTGGTCAACGGCGAGACAGTCTGATTGATGTTGAAGTTCAGTGGACGCAGGCACTCCGTGATGTAGCCACGACAGTTGCAGGGCTGCCGGCATTCCATGTCGCAGAAGGCCTCGTCCTCGCCGTCTCGACAGTGAGCGATCCCGTCGCAGGAATTCTCCGCCGGCACGCTGATGTTGAACGAGCCAAGTACGCCGTGAGGGCTGCGACAGCGTAGGTGACCAATAAGCTGTAATGGAGGTGGATGTCAATTATAAACTATCAAATTATCAGACAGTTTGCAAAACAGCAAATGCTTAGCACGCACCAGAGGAGGCTCAGAGCAGTCGATCTCATCGGCCCCATCGCTGCAGTCCTGCACGCCGTCGCACAGCCTGTAGACGGGGATGCAGTAGCCAGAGGGGCACTGGAAGAGACGCCGACAGCCAAAGCCCGCACGGTCGCCCACGCAGCTGCGCAGGTGCTCCATGTTCGGGCAGACCTGCTTGCCAAACTGCCGCCGATCGAAGACGCACGCGTCGCGCCTGGGAAAACACTTCACGTGGTTTAACATGCAGCGCTCCCATTGGCTGTCGGGGCAGTCCGGGAACTTCCGCGAGCCCGGATCGATGACGTCCTCGCCTCGGGTGCAGTTGTTGGCGCGTAGGCACGTCATGGCCTCGTCTTCTAGCAGGCTGCCCGGACAATCGACCTGCGTGTCGTTCACCAGGCCGTTCGGGATGCACCGACCGCTGAGGCACTGGAAGCCGTTGCAGGTTTCGCAGTTCTGCTCGTCGGTGAGGTCCTGGCACGAGCTGATGCCGTTGCAGCTGAATTCATTTGAAATGGGGTTGGTTTTAGACATTTTACATCACCAAGTACCTCTGAGTGGCTGAATTAGCCATGCCCTGAGGTTTGCAACTATACATACTTTGAAGTAGAAATTCAGAATTTTGCTGATAAACTCAATAACCTGTTTTTTCGCACTTAATTTGAAGAAATATTATCTCGGTCGATAGACCATGATTACAGGTAAATATATATCGCTGTACACTGCTAGTGAGGCAAGACAGATGAATTATTCATTCCCTTCTTGGCCAAACATAAGAAAAAGATCCTGAGGTCCAAAATTAGGTTTAGTATTTACCGCTGCTCATTGGGAATGCACTCCTTGGTTCTCTCGCATTGGAATTCGTTCGCTTTGCACGGGCTGAACTGGCAGTCGGCCTCGTCCAAGCCTGTGCTGCAGTCGACCTTGTGGTCGCACAGCCGAGACCAGCTGATCCGCTGCAAATGAGTGCCGCCGCTGTTGCACTCGAAGAATCGATCGACAACTTCCGAGCTGCAGTCCATTTCGTCCTCGCCACCTTCGAAAGAAACGAATTTGTAAGAGAGAATTTTTGAAGCTGGCTCAACCAAAGCAGGCATCTTCAGACTCTAACTTCTCTCACTTTTCTTTAAGTATGCTTACAGTGCAACAGTAAAAAAGACGTGCTATTGTTATAAAGTTCAGAGATCCACCTTTCACTGCGATGATTAGTGAAAATCTACTACAAGGGACGAACCAACAAACTCACAAACTATTGATAATTTAACTGATGTCCGCTATGCTAAAAATGAGTCGTCTGCTGCTAAAGAAGCACTGAATGCTCTGGTTTTCATGTCTTTTCGTTTTTTGACGCTTCATGCACTCACTGGGACAGTCCTTCTTTCCATCACACTGTCCGTCGCTGCTGATGCAGGTCCCATCGAGACAGGCGAATTGGTTGCTACGGCAACCGACCTGCTCGGCCACCGGGCTACGCTCGCAAAGCACGGACCGAGTTGGCAGCCTTCCGATCTCACCGCCAGCGCGTCTGTTTTCATGAAATATGGGCGCTTCGACATCATCATGAATCCAGCTGAACCCCACCGGATTGAAAGCGTTCGCTAGATCATCGTCGCTGCCAGCTCTGCTGTAATCGGAAAAGGGATTCCTGTCCGATGAGAACACGAATATGCGGCCTCTCTGCACCGAGTAGCGCCAGACTCGCAGCATTTGATTGAAAGGCTTCTGCTTGCTGACCTCCTTCGGCATTGTGGCAATCTGGCTGCCCAGCCTCTCGCACATGAGCCTGGCCGCATCCAGAGTCAGGTTCGGTTCCACGGCACTACTGTTGAGAGTCAACAGCATGTAGCACTGACGCTCGTGCTCGATCCAGTTGTCTGCGCAGGTGGGAGCCTCCGCCCGGATCTTCTCCAGCTGCTGGTTGAAATGGCGCTCCAACTCTACCTTGTGATTGTCGTCTCGAGACCGTTCGCAGATGTGGCTCTGGCCCTTGATCTCGATGTTGCAGGGCACCTTGATCCAGTTGGAGTGGTGCCGCGGGTTGTGCAGCATCATGCCCACGCACGGGTAATTGGGATCGTTGCTCGGCTGTGGGAATTCCTCATTGATGAAGGCTTGAACGTTGGGCGAAGAGCGCGAGTAGACCGTCTCATAATGCGAGGGGAACCACTCGTGAAAGACGAAGGGCTCGCCGTTGCTCCACTCAAAGTTCTGGAAATTTGTACATGTAGCTCGTAAATAAGGTGTAGTTTTAAGCAGAATTTAGCAGAAAAGGTCCGTGTAGCACCTAAGTCAGGGGCTACTTAAATTTAACTATTGAAGTAGAAACTAATTTTAAGTTTTATTGAAGAACAGCTGACTGGCTGATGCTTCGATTATTTTAACACCTTCCTCGCAATTATAAACATTTTGCAAGGCAGCAAAGCATTGCAGTCACTCTATCGCAATAACAGGGTCCAACAGCTATAGGGCCTACAGAAACTTTCAAGTCTTATAGAGCAACCACTTACATTGCTGAGGTAGAAATAGTCCATGTTGAAGCTCTCGTCCTCTTGAGGAATTCGAACTGTCGGTCGGAACTCCGTTCGCACCTCCGGCCGAGCCCGCAGCCCGATGTAGATGAACACGTCCGGATGGGCGAACGCCTCCGAGTGCCATTCGTAGAGCAGCATCTGTTTGATGGCGTTCATCTCATCCTGGCTCTGGATGCTGACCAGGTGCCCGCCAAGCCTTGAGCACTCCATTGAGGCTTCATCCCAGGAGACCGGAGCGCTTGGACGCTTGTACGCGTAGCAGGAGTTGTTGAAGCTAATCCATCCTGGCTCGGAGCAGGGCTCGAACTTCATGCGACTGGCGTCCTGCTTCAGCTTGAAAGATATGGAGAAGCCCTGGTAGGAGCTGGACGTTTGGGATATCTTACTGGCCTGGAAATGCGGGAGGTGAATGAATGATCTTACCACTTATACTTTAATCTTCAAAGACCAACCTCTCAATAGTTCGGCTAAATGCAATAGGCCTTTGCCCTATCTGGAAACAAAAACTCTGTGCAAATACTTTACCTGTAAACTTACCAGAAACATCAACAGCAGTCTTCGACTTGATATAGTGGAGAACTTCTCCCCTTTCTTGTAGCCACAGAGAGTTGTCTCCTTGCTGAATGAGCCGTTGATGGACTCGGACATGAGGAGCTTGCTGTTCAGGCACACGTCGAGGGTGAACACGTCCAGCGAAAACTCGTAGTAGTGACTGAGGCTTTCCGACTCGTTCCGACTTTGCAGCGGGTCGAAGATCCATACCAGGGGCTCCTCGTAGTTCTGGTACGCGAAAGGGTAATTTGGGGTCTCCAAGAAGCCGCATTCATGTTGAACAATCTGCTCGCTATCTGAATTGACATTTTTAATTTCGTTGTGCGGCACGCGAGTTCGACACTTTTGCTCCAGGTGGATAGACCAGTGATCAGGCGAGAACGGACAGGTGGAGGTGTAGCTGACAGTCACCAAGTAGGATCCATTTATCTGCTGACGAACGAAGTTTAAGGTCGAGGAGCAGTTGGCCTTGTCGAACATCGATAAGGGACCTGGAAGGCTCTGGGTTTCGTTGAGCAACATGAGCGCCGTCAAGAATCGGTTTGTGAATAACGAAAATACGAGATACGGCTCGGGTGTAACGAAGGTCACAGAGTGATTGGACACACTTTCAATGCACTTTTTCACGGGCGACTGCAGCATGACGCAGTCGGCGTTAATAATTTCCTGTTTCTGGTTCCAGAAGTTCACGTGGTCGCATTTGTACCGGTTTATATTAAAGCTGAGGACGACACCGTCAGGGACCACCTGCTCCTGCCCTCTCGGGTCTTCAAAATAATAAATCCACGTTTCCATCGACTTGTTCCGAGCCATAACCACTATTGGGGGCTGGGCGCGCAGTAGGGGCCTTCTGTCTCTTCATTACCGTCTGCGTCCGTCAGGATGATGATGAAGCCGCTCATGCGACAGCTCGGATCAGGCGGGTCGGTGTACAAACCGAATCGAGTAAAGTTAAAGTACACATCGGACTTCCATTCAGCGGATTTGATGTAGAGCGGCACGGTTAGCTGCACAGATCTCTGTCTGGGTTGAATTGCGTGCATTTTTTCCTGTAAAGATTTGAAAGAGTAGATGAAGCTGAAGTTTTTATAGGTGGCGATTCGTGAGTCAGCAATCATTGGACTGTCGCCAACTTCGCTAGAATCGTTGCCCATGCGGTCTCGCATTCTGCTGGCCTGGACAGTCAAAACTAGCGGGTCCAGCACTCGAGAGTAGAGCGAGAATACAAACACCATCATCTGAGGCGACAGCCTGTCAAATTCTACCGGGTCAAGACAAGTCAAGCCGGTCGTGTTTGGTTCGTTCATGAAGTTGTGCTCCAGCAGGTCCCTTGGTGTAGGAGACGCCATCAGCCGGTCCGAGTAGGCCAAGATCAGGTTTCTGTAGCACTCGGATTGGTTGCGCGAAGTTGCATTGACGAAAGACAGCGTGGCGTTGATTTTTCTGGCGTAGGCGGTCTCGAACTTGAAGATGTAGGTGCTGTGGTTGTAAAAGGCGCTGTCAATCTCCGTGACGTAGTTTGGCGCCACTTGGCTGAGATCGATAGTCACGGGCTTGTCATCTTCCAGAGTGAACTCGTCAATGCGCTTGCGGTACTCCCACTCTTCCCTCTTTAAGTCGGTGTACCGGATTCTGAACCGGCTGGTGGACTTGCTGTCAGTTCTGAAGGCGATTGAGGCCGAATCGGAGTTAATGTGGTAGTAGAACGGCGTTCGATAGCCACAGCCATAATCGTTGAAAGTTTCGTTGCCAATGGCATGAATGATCTCTAGCCGGTCGTACACACAGCTTGCGCCTGAATAGTCCAACCGGAACGATTCGAAGTCAAGCAGCAACATCCTTCGTGGCGAGCTCGAAGTTATGTTTACATAGCATAGGCTCACGCGGTCCGCATTGGGCCTGTCGATTGAGACGATGCTATCCGTTGTGGCCTCGAGGTTCTGCTCTCCGCTGATGCAGTGCACGGGCAGGTACTGCGACAAAGTCACCTTGAAGCCCGTTTTCTCAATTTGACTGTCCGATCGAAAGATTAACCGAATGTCCGAGCCAAGGCTCTTCCAAACGGTGTCTTGTCGGCCGTCGCTCAGGGTGCAGACGCTGCCGCAGCATTCGACGCTGGAGTTGAAAGCGGCCTCTTCAAAGACCAGACTATCCCGAACGCATGACTGGTCGTCCGGCTTTTCAATGTGCAGGTGGCTGAACTTGATCTGGAACAGGGCGCCGGGCTCAGTCGCGCGGATGAGCACGGAGCAGTTGACATTCGGTGGATAGAGATTGCTATCGTTGCTTATCGTCGGTGAGTATATTGTGATGAGAGAGCTCTGTACCACAGGGACGTCGTTATGAAGATCGCAGATGCCGTACCTATGGTGGGGTATTTTTAATCCTTATATTGTCTAGTTAAATGTGATGGAGAGTTGGGAGTCACTGTGTTGGAGAGTTGGGAGTCACTTGTCTTGGAGGGTTGGCAGTCCCTGTCTTGGAGAGTTGGGAGTCACTGTCTTGGAGGGTTGGCAGTCCCTGTCTTGGAGAGTTGGGAGTCACTGTCTTGAAGAGTTGGTAGTCACTGTGTTGGAGAGTTGGGAGTCACTGTCTT
>NIVC01000299.1:0-2500 GCA_002269645.1 Macrostomum lignano | reverse complement strand
TCCTCAGTTGCTGAACCAGCCACCCAGATCCTCAGTTGCTAAGCCAGCCTCCCAGATCCTCAGTTGCTGGACCAGCCTCCCAGATCCTCAGTTGCTAGACCAGCCTCCCAGATCCTCAGTTGCTGAACCAGCCTCCCAGATCCTCAGTTGCTAGACCAGCCTCCCAGATCCTCAGTTGCTAAGCCAGCCTCCCAGATCCTCAGTTGCTAAGCCAGCCTCCCAGATCCTCAGTTGCTAAGCCAGCCTCCCAGATCCTCAGTTGCTAAGCCAGCCTCCCAGATCCTCCGTTGCTAAGCCAGCCTCTCAGATCCTCAGTTGCTGGGCCAACCTCCTGGATCCTCAGTTGCTGGGCTGCCAGCCTCCCAGATCCTCAGTTTCTGGGCCAGCCTCCCGGATCCTCAGTTGCTAAGCCAGCCTCCCAGATCCTCCGTTGCTAAGCCAGCCTCTCAGATCCTCAGTTGCTAGACCAGCCTCCCAGATCCTCAGTTGCTGGGCCAGCCTCCCAGATCCTCAGTTGCTGAACCAGCCACCCAGATCCTCAGTTGCTAAGCCAGCCTCCCAGATCCTCAGTTGCTAGACCAGCCTCCCAGATCCTCAGTTGCTGAACCAGCCTCCCAGATCCTCAGTTGCTAGACCAGCCTCCCAGATCCTCAGTTGCTGGACCAGCCACCCAGATCCTCAGTTGCTAAGCCAGCCTCCCAGATCCTCAGTTGCTAAGCCAGCCTCCCAGATCCTCAGTTGCTAAGCCAGCCTCCCAGATCCTCCGTTGCTAAGCCAGCCTCTCAGATCCTCAGTTGCTAGACCAGCCTCCCAGATCCTCAGTTGGGCCAGCCTCCCAGATCCTCAGTTGCTAAGCCAGCCTCCCAGATCCTCCGTTGTTAAGCCAGCCTCTCAGATCCTCAGTTGCTAAGCCAGCTCCCAGATCCTCCGTTGCTAAGCCAGCCTCCCAGATCCTCAGTTGCTGGGCCAGCATCCCGGATCCTCAGTTGCTAGACCAGCCTCCAGATCCTCAGTTGCTGGGCCAGCCTCCCAGATCCTCAGTTGCTAAGCCAGCCTCCAGATCCTCCGTTGCTAAGCCAGCCTCTCAGATCCTCAGTTGCTTGCCAACCTCCCGGATCCTCAGTTGCTGGACCAGCCTCCAAGATTCTCCGTTGCTGGGCCAGTCTCCAGATCCTCAGTTGCTGGACCAGCCTCCCAGATCCTCAGTTGCTGGACCAGCCTCCCAGATCCTCAGTTGCGGCCAGCCTCCCAGATTCTCCGTTGCTGGGCCAGTCTCGCAGATCCTCAGTTGCTGGACCAGCCTCCCAGATCCTCAGTTGCTGGACCAGCCTCCCAGATCCTCAGTTGCTGGGCCAGCCTCCTAGATTCTCCGTTGCTGGGCCAGTCTCGCAGATCCTCAGTTGCTGGACCAGCCTCCCAGATCCTCAGTTGCTGGACCAGCCTCCCAGATCCTCAGTTGCTGGGCCAGCCTCCTAGATTCTCCGTTGCTGGGCCAGTCTCCCAGATCCTCAGTTGGTAGACCAGCCTCCCAGATCCTCAGTTGCTGGACCAGCCTCCCAGATCCTCAGTTGCTAAGCCAGCCTCCCAGATCCTCAGTTGCTAAGCCAGCCTCTCAGATCCTCAGTTGCTAAGCCAGCTCCCAGATCCTCAGTTGGTAGACCAGCCTCCCAGATCCTCAGTTGCTGGGCCAGCCTCCCAGATCCCCAGTTGCTGGGCCAGCCTCCCAGATCCTCAGTTGCTGGGCCAGCCTCCTAGATTCTCCGTTGCTGGGCCAGTCTCCCAGATCCTCAGTTGGTAGACCAGCCTCCCAGATCCTCAGTTGCTGGACCAGCCTCCCAGATCCTCAGTTGCTAAGCCAGCCTCCCAGATCCTCAGTTGCTAAGCCAGCCTCTCAGATCCTCAGTTGCTAAGCCAGCTCCCAGATCCTCAGTTGGTAGACCAGCCTCCCAGATCCTCAGTTGCTGGCCAGCCTCCCAGATCCCAGTTGCTGGGCCAGCCTCCCAGATCCTCAGTTGCTGGGCCAGCCTCCCAGATCCTCAGTTGCTGGGCCAGCCTCCCAGATCCCAGTTGCTGGGCCAGCCTCCCAGATCCTCTACCACCCTTATTCCTAAAGACAGCACAAAAAGTGACTCACTTGAACTGCTTGCTCTCAGGATCCAGGATTCGCCTCTGCTGGTAGGCCATCGTGAACAGAGTAAAAGAGCCGTGAAGGTGATGGCGAACAGAGCTGAAACAGGATGTACAGCCGCCGTACCGCCTGAGCAGCTTCCGAACTTGAACAACTTCATCGTCTGAGAGAATTCTCGTGTTGCCATCCACCAGTTTCGTACATGGACGCATGCTGGTCAAATCAAGCAGAAATTTCAATTTAAAAAAACAGCTTGAATTTCTAAAAATATTGAAATGCGAGCACTTGAGCATTTTAAAAGAGTTCTCGGGCAATCGATGTAGCTCAAAGTGTGTAAAAGAATTTGAACCATAGATACAATAGTTCAGTGAA
>NIVC01000298.1:185000-206970 GCA_002269645.1 Macrostomum lignano | reverse complement strand
ACAGGATTAAAGAGAAAGAGACGATCTGTTTTGGGTGAGTATTATCTGCTGTAGAAGTATTGTACACCAGAGTACTTGTGTTACTTGGTAGAGCACAATTCAAAAGCAATGCAACAATCTCAGTGGCATTGTTGGGACACAAGCTACAAACGCAATGAATAGTAAACACAGCCAGCCAGCTCAAGGCTAGTAATTTGTTGGGCATTTATTGGGACATTGCAGCCAGGCCTATTTTTTTGAACAGCATTTGTTGGGTCGCACTTATTGGGACAATACTGATTCTAATCGCGACTACTTCTGAGTTCTGACTTTTCAAAACAGACCCAGCATTAGTTGAACACGTTCTATTAAAGGGTTCCTTTATAGCCTATTAATGATTACTAAAGGCAAGCCTATCTTAATTGATTTCTTTTCCTCGCAGATTCTGAAGTCAGCCACGCCAGCGACATGCCTAAGAGACAAGAATGCGCTTTAACGATCAGCAGCGAGCATTCTGATCTCGCCGCTGCATCCGTCATTTGTTCACTTGCTGCTCACAAGCCGCAGCAGCAGCAGCAGCAGCAGCAGCGCGCAGCTATCCGTGCAGGCAGTCAGTCTATTTGTGAATTTTCTGGTGGATCTGAAGAAAACCCGTCCGGCACAGGATTAAAGAGAAAGAGACGATCTGTTTTGGGTGAGTATTATCTGCTGTAGAAGTATTGTACACCAGAGTACTTGTGTTACTTGGTAGAGCACAATTCAAAAGCAATGCAACAATCTCAGTGGCATTGTTGGGACACAAGCTACAAACGCAATGAATAGTAAACACAGCCCAGCTAGCTCAAGGCTAGTAATTTGTTGGGCATTTATTGGGACATTGCAGCCAGGCCTATTTTTTGAACAGCATTTGTTGGGTCGCACTTATTGGGACAATACTGATTCTAATCGCGACTACTTCTGAGTTCTGACTTTTCAAAACAGACCCAGCATTAGTTGAACACGTTCTATTAAAGGTTCCTTTATAGCCTATTAATGATTACTAAAGGCAAGCCTATCTTAATTGATTTCTTTTCCTCGCAGATTCTGAAGTCAGCCAACGCCAGCGACATGCCTAAGAGACAAGAATGCGCTTTAACGATCAGCAGCGAGCATTCTGATCTCGCCGCTGCATCCGTCATTTGGTTCACTTGCTGCTCACAAGCGCAGCAGCAGCAGCAGCAGCAGCAGCAGCAGGCCGCTATCCGTGCAGGCAGTCAGTCTATTTGTGAATTTTCTGGTGGATCTGAAGAAAACCCGTCGCGGCACAGGATTAAAGAGAAAGAGACGATCTGTTTTGGGTGAGTATTATCTGCTGTAGAAGTATTGTACACCAGAGTACTTGTGTTACTTGGTAGAGCACAATTCAAAAGCAATGCAACAATCAGTGGCATTGTTGGGACACAAGCTACAAACGCAATGAATAGTAAACACAGCCCAGCTAGCTCAAGGCTAGTAATTTGTTGGGCATTTATTGGGACATTGCAGCCAGGCCTATTTTTTGAACAGCATTTGTTGGGTCGCACTTTATTGGGACAATACTGATTCTAATCGCGACTACTTCTGAGTTCTGACTTTTCAAAACAGACGCCAGCATTAGTTGAACACGTTCTATTAAAGGGTTCCTTTATAGCCTATTAATGATTACTAAAGGCAAGCCTATCTTAATTGATTTCTTTTCCTCGCAGATTCTGAAGTCAGCCACGCCAGCGACATGCCTAAGAGACAAGAATGCGCTTTAACGATCAGCAGCGAGCATTCTGATCTCGCCGCTGCATCCGTCATTTGGTTCACTTGCTGCTCACAAGCCGCAGCAGCAGCAGCAGCAGCAGCAGCAGCAGCAGCCAGTATCCGTGCAGGCAGTCAGTCTATTTGTGAATTTTCTGGTGGATCTGAAGAAAACCCGTCCGGCACAGGATTAAAGAGAAAGAGACGATCTGTTTTGGGTGAGTATTATCTGCTGTAGAAGTATTGTACACCAGAGTACTTGTGTTACTTGGTAGAGCACAATTCAAAAGCAATGCAACAATCTCAGTGGCATTGTTGGGACACAAGCTACAAACGCAATGAATAGTAAACACAGCCCAGCTAGCTCAAGGCTAGTAATTTGTTGGGCATTTATTGGGACATTGCAGCCAGGCCTATTTTTTGAACAGCATTTGTTGGGTCGCACTTATTGGGACAATACTGATTCTAATCGCGACTACTTCTGAGTTCTGACTTTTCAAAACAGACCCAGCATTAGTTGAACACGTTCTATTAAAGGGTTCCTTTATAGCCTATTAATGATTACTAAAGCAAGCCTATCTTAATTGATTTCTTTTCCTCGCAGATTCTGAAGTCAGCCACGCCAGCGACATGCCTAAGAGACAAGAATGCGCTTTAACGATCAGCAGCGAGCATTCTGATCTCGCCGCTGCATCCGTCATTTGGTTCACTTGCTGCTCACAAGCCGCAGCAGCAGCAGCAGCAGCAGCTATCCGTGCAGGCAGTCAGTCTATTTGTGAATTTTCTGGTGGATCTGAAGAAAACCCGTCCGGCACAGGATTAAAGAGAAAGAGACGATCTGTTTTGGGTGAGTATTATCTGCTGTAGAAGTATTGTACACCAGAGTACTTGTGTTACTTGGTAGAGCAGCAATTCAAAAGCAATGCAACAATCTCAGTGGCATTGTTGGGACACAAGCTACAAACGCAATGAATAGTAAACACAGCCCAGCCTAGCTCAAGGCTAGTAATTTGTTGGGCATTTATTGGGACATTGCAGCCAGGCCTATTTTTTGAACAGCATTTGTTGGGTCGCACTTATTGGGACAATACTGATTCTAATCGCGACTACTTCTGAGTTCTGACTTTTCAAAACAGACCCAGCATTAGTTGAACACGTTCTATTAAAGGGTTCCTTTATAGCCTATTAATGATTACTAAAGCAAGCCTATCTTAATTGATTTCTTTTCCTCGCAGATTCTGAAGTCAGCCACGCCAGCGACATGCCTAAGAGACAAGAATGCGCTTTAACGATCAGCAGCGAGCATTCTGATCTCGCCGCTGCATCCGTCATTTGGTTCACTTGCTGCTCACAAGCCGCAGCAGCAGCAGCAGCAGCAGCAGCAGCAGCAGCCGCTATCCGTGCAGGCAGTCAGTCTATTTGTGAATTTTCTGGTGGATCTGAAGAAAACCCGTCCGGCACAGGATTAAAGAGAAAGAGACGATCTGTTTTGGGTGAGTATTATCTGCTGTAGAAGTATTGTACACCAGAGTACTTGTGTTACTTGGTAGAGCACAATTCAAAAGCAATGCAACAATCTCAGTGGCATTGTTGGGACACAAGCTACAAACGCAATGAATAGTAAACACAGCCCAGCCTAGCTCAAGGCTAGTAATTTGTTGGGCATTTATTGGGACATTGCAGCCAGGCCTATTTTTTGAACAGCATTTGTTGGGTCGCACTTATTGGGACAATACTGATTCTAATCGCGACTACTTCTGAGTTCTGACTTTTCAAAACAGACCCAGCATTAGTTGAACACGTTCTATTAAAGGGTTCCTTTATAGCCTATTAATGATTACTAAGCAAGCCTATCTTAATTGATTTCTTTTCCTCGCAGATTCTGAAGTCAGCCACGCCAGCGACATGCCTAAGAGACAAGAATGCGCTTTAACGATCAGCAGCGAGCATTCTGATCTCGCCGCTGCATCCGTCATTTGGTTCACTTGCTGCTCACAAGCCGCAGCAGCACAGCAGCAGCCGCTATCCGTGCAGGCAGTCAGTCTATTTGTGAATTTTCTGGTGGATCTGAAGAAAACCCGTCCGGCACAGGATTAAAGAGAAAGAGACGATCTGTTTTGGGTGAGTATTATCTGCTGTAGAAGTATTGTACACCAGAGTACTTGTGTTACTTGGTAGAGCACAATTCAAAAGCAATGCAACAATCTCAGTGGCATTGTTGGGACACAAGCTACAAACGCAATGAATAGTAAACACAGCCCAGCCTAGCTCAAGGCTAGTAATTTGTTGGGCATTTATTGGGACATTGCAGCCAGGCCTATTTTTTGAACAGCATTTGTTGGGTCGCACTTATTGGGACAATACTGATTCTAATCGCGACTACTTCTGAGTTCTGACTTTTCAAAACAGACCCAGCATTAGTTGAACACGTTCTATTAAAGGGTTCCTTTATAGCCTATTAATGATTACTAAAGCAAGCCTATCTTAATTGATTTCTTTTCCTCGCAGATTCTGAAGTCAGCCACGCCAGCGACATGCCTAAGAGACAAGAATGCGCTTTAACGATCAGCAGCGAGCATTCTGATCTCGCCGCTGCATCCGTCATTTGGTTCACTTGCTGCTCACAAGCCGCAGCAGCAGCAGCAGCAGCAGCAGCAGCAGCAGCAGCCGCTATCCGTGCAGGCAGTCAGTCTATTTGTGAATTTTCTGGTGGATCTGAAGAAAACCCGTCCGGCACAGGATTAAAGAGAAAGAGACGATCTGTTTTGGGTGAGTATTATCTGCTGTAGAAGTATTGTACACCAGAGTACTTGTGTTACTTGGTAGAGCACAATTCAAAAGCAATGCAACAATCTCAGTGGCATTGTTGGGACACAAGCTACAAACGCAATGAATAGTAAACACAGCCCAGCCTAGCTCAAGGCTAGTAATTTGTTGGGCATTTATTGGGACATTGCAGCCAGGCCTATTTTTTGAACAGCATTTGTTGGGTCGCACTTATTGGGACAATACTGATTCTAATCGCGACTACTTCTGAGTTCTGACTTTTCAAAACAGACCCAGCATTAGTTGAACACGTTCTATTAAAGGGTTCCTTTATAGCCTATTAATGATTACTAAAGCAAGCCTATCTTAATTGATTTCTTTTCCTCGCAGATTCTGAAGTCAGCCACGCCAGCGACATGCCTAAGAGACAAGAATGCGCTTTAACGATCAGCAGCGAGCATTCTGATCTCGCCGCTGCATCCGTCATTTGGTTCACTTGCTGCTCACAAGCCGCAGCAGCAGCAGCAGCAGCAGCAGCAGCCGCTATCCGTGCAGGCAGTCAGTCTATTTGTGAATTTTCTGGTGGATCTGAAGAAAACCCGTCCGGCACAGGATTAAAGAGAAAGAGACGATCTGTTTTGGGTGAGTATTATCTGCTGTAGAAGTATTGTACACCAGAGTACTTGTGTTACTTGGTAGAGCACAATTCAAAAGCAATGCAACAATCTCAGTGGCATTGTTGGGACACAAGCTACAAACGCAATGAATAGTAAACACAGCCCAGCCTAGCTCAAGGCTAGTAATTTGTTGGGCATTTATTGGGACATTGCAGCCAGGCCTATTTTTTGAACAGCATTTGTTGGGTCGCACTTATTGGGACAATACTGATTCTAATCGCGACTACTTCTGAGTTCTGACTTTTCAAAACAGACCCAGCATTAGTTGAACACGTTCTATTAAAGGGTTCCTTTATAGCCTATTAATGATTACTAAAGCAAGCCTATCTTAATTGATTTCTTTTCCTCGCAGATTCTGAAGTCAGCCACGCCAGCGACATGCCTAAGAGACAAGAATGCGCTTTAACGATCAGCAGCGAGCATTCTGATCTCGCCGCTGCATCCGTCATTTGGTTCACTTGCTGCTCACAAGCCGCAGCAGCACAGCAGCAGCAGCCGCTATCCGTGCAGGCAGTCAGTCTATTTGTGAATTTTCTGGTGGATCTGAAGAAAACCCGTCCGGCACAGGATTAAAGAGAAAGAGACGATCTGTTTTGGGTGAGTATTATCTGCTGTAGAAGTATTGTACACCAGAGTACTTGTGTTACTTGGTAGAGCACAATTCAAAAGCAATGCAACAATCTCAGTGGCATTGTTGGGACACAAGCTACAAACGCAATGAATAGTAAACACAGCCCAGCCTAGCTCAAGGCTAGTAATTTGTTGGGCATTTATTGGGACATTGCAGCCAGGCCTATTTTTTGAACAGCATTTGTTGGGTCGCACTTATTGGGACAATACTGATTCTAATCGCGACTACTTCTGAGTTCTGACTTTTCAAAACAGACCCAGCATTAGTTGAACACGTTCTATTAAAGGGTTCCTTTATAGCCTATTAATGATTACTAAAGCAAGCCTATCTTAATTGATTTCTTTTCCTCGCAGATTCTGAAGTCAGCCACGCCAGCGACATGCCTAAGAGACAAGAATGCGCTTTAACGATCAGCAGCGAGCATTCTGATCTCGCCGCTGCATCCGTCATTTGGTTCACTTGCTGCTCACAAGCCGCAGCAGCAGCAGCAGCAGCAGCCGCTATCCGTGCAGGCAGTCAGTCTATTTGTGAATTTTCTGGTGGATCTGAAGAAAACCCGTCCGGCACAGGATTAAAGAGAAAGAGACGATCTGTTTTGGGTGAGTATTATCTGCTGTAGAAGTATTGTACACCAGAGTACTTGTGTTACTTGGTAGAGCACAATTCAAAAGCAATGCAACAATCTCAGTGGCATTGTTGGGACACAAGCTACAAACGCAATGAATAGTAAACACAGCCCAGCCTAGCTCAAGGCTAGTAATTTGTTGGGCATTTATTGGGACATTGCAGCCAGGCCTATTTTTTGAACAGCATTTGTTGGGTCGCACTTATTGGGACAATACTGATTCTAATCGCGACTACTTCTGAGTTCTGACTTTTCAAAACAGACCCAGCATTAGTTGAACACGTTCTATTAAAGGGTTCCTTTATAGCCTATTAATGATTACTAAAGCAAGCCTATCTTAATTGATTTCTTTTCCTCGCAGATTCTGAAGTCAGCCACGCCAGCGACATGCCTAAGAGACAAGAATGCGCTTTAACGATCAGCAGCGAGCATTCTGATCTCGCCGCTGCATCCGTCATTTGGTTCACTTGCTGCTCACAAGCCGCAGCAGCAGCAGCAGCAGCAGCAGCAGCCGCTATCCGTGCAGGCAGTCAGTCTATTTGTGAATTTTCTGGTGGATCTGAAGAAAACCCGTCCGGCACAGGATTAAAGAGAAAGAGACGATCTGTTTTGGGTGAGTATTATCTGCTGTAGAAGTATTGTACACCAGAGTACTTGTGTTACTTGGTAGAGCACAATTCAAAAGCAATGCAACAATCTCAGTGGCATTGTTGGGACACAAGCTACAAACGCAATGAATAGTAAACACAGCCCAGCCTAGCTCAAGGCTAGTAATTTGTTGGGCATTTATTGGGACATTGCAGCCAGGCCTATTTTTTGAACAGCATTTGTTGGGTCGCACTTATTGGGACAATACTGATTCTAATCGCGACTACTTCTGAGTTCTGACTTTTCAAAACAGACCCAGCATTAGTTGAACACGTTCTATTAAAGGGTTCCTTTATAGCCTATTAATGATTACTAAAGCAAGCCTATCTTAATTGATTTCTTTTCCTCGCAGATTCTGAAGTCAGCCACGCCAGCGACATGCCTAAGAGACAAGAATGCGCTTTAACGATCAGCAGCGAGCATTCTGATCTCGCCGCTGCATCCGTCATTTGGTTCACTTGCTGCTCACAAGCCGCAGCAGCAGCAGCAGCAGCAGCAGCAGCCGCTATCCGTGCAGGCAGTCAGTCTATTTGTGAATTTTCTGGTGGATCTGAAGAAAACCCGTCCGGCACAGGATTAAAGAGAAAGAGACGATCTGTTTTGGGTGAGTATTATCTGCTGTAGAAGTATTGTACACCAGAGTACTTGTGTTACTTGGTAGAGCACAATTCAAAAGCAATGCAACAATCTCAGTGGCATTGTTGGGACACAAGCTACAAACGCAATGAATAGTAAACACAGCCCAGCCTAGCTCAAGGCTAGTAATTTGTTGGGCATTTATTGGGACATTGCAGCCAGGCCTATTTTTTGAACAGCATTTGTTGGGTCGCACTTATTGGGACAATACTGATTCTAATCGCGACTACTTCTGAGTTCTGACTTTTCAAAACAGACCCAGCATTAGTTGAACACGTTCTATTAAAGGGTTCCTTTATAGCCTATTAATGATTACTAAAGCAAGCCTATCTTAATTGATTTCTTTTCCTCGCAGATTCTGAAGTCAGCCACGCCAGCGACATGCCTAAGAGACAAGAATGCGCTTTAACGATCAGCAGCGAGCATTCTGATCTCGCCGCTGCATCCGTCATTTGGTTCACTTGCTGCTCACAAGCAGCAGCAGCAGCAGCAGCAGCAGCAGCAGCAGCAGCAGCAGCAGCAGCAGCAGCAGCAGCAGCAGCAGCAGCAGCAGCAGCCGCTATCCGTGCAGGCAGTCAGTCTATTTGTGAATTTTCTGGTGGATCTGAAGAAAACCCGTCCGGCACAGGATTAAAGAGAAAGAGACGATCTGTTTTGGGTGAGTATTATCTGCTGTAGAAGTATTGTACACCAGAGTACTTGTGTTACTTGGTAGAGCACAATTCAAAAGCAATGCAACAATCTCAGTGGCATTGTTGGGACACAAGCTACAAACGCAATGAATAGTAAACACAGCCCAGCCTAGCTCAAGGCTAGTAATTTGTTGGGCATTTATTGGGACATTGCAGCCAGGCCTATTTTTTGAACAGCATTTGTTGGGTCGCACTTATTGGGACAATACTGATTCTAATCGCGACTACTTCTGAGTTCTGACTTTTCAAAACAGACCCAGCATTAGTTGAACACGTTCTATTAAAGGGTTCCTTTATAGCCTATTAATGATTACTAAAGCAAGCCTATCTTAATTGATTTCTTTTCCTCGCAGATTCTGAAGTCAGCCACGCCAGCGACATGCCTAAGAGACAAGAATGCGCTTTAACGATCAGCAGCGAGCATTCTGATCTCGCCGCTGCATCCGTCATTTGGTTCACTTGCTGCTCACAAGCCGCAGCAGCAGCAGCAGCAGCAGCAGCAGCAGCCGCTATCCGTGCAGGCAGTCAGTCTATTTGTGAATTTTCTGGTGGATCTGAAGAAAACCCGTCCGGCACAGGATTAAAGAGAAAGAGACGATCTGTTTTGGGTGAGTATTATCTGCTGTAGAAGTATTGTACACCAGAGTACTTGTGTTACTTGGTAGAGCACAATTCAAAAGCAATGCAACAATCTCAGTGGCATTGTTGGGACACAAGCTACAAACGCAATGAATAGTAAACACAGCCCAGCCTAGCTCAAGGCTAGTAATTTGTTGGGCATTTATTGGGACATTGCAGCCAGGCCTATTTTTTGAACAGCATTTGTTGGGTCGCACTTATTGGGACAATACTGATTCTAATCGCGACTACTTCTGAGTTCTGACTTTTCAAAACAGACCCAGCATTAGTTGAACACGTTCTATTAAAGGGTTCCTTTATAGCCTATTAATGATTACTAAAGCAAGCCTATCTTAATTGATTTCTTTTCCTCGCAGATTCTGAAGTCAGCCACGCCAGCGACATGCCTAAGAGACAAGAATGCGCTTTAACGATCAGCAGCGAGCATTCTGATCTCGCCGCTGCATCCGTCATTTGTTCACTTGCTGCTCACAAGCCGCAGCAGCAGCAGCAGCAGCAGCCGCTATCCGTGCAGGCAGTCAGTCTATTTGTGAATTTTCTGGTGGATCTGAAGAAAACCCGTCCGGCACAGGATTAAAGAGAAAGAGACGATCTGTTTTGGGTGAGTATTATCTGCTGTAGAAGTATTGTACACCAGAGTACTTGTGTTACTGGTAGAGCACAATTCAAAAGCAATGCAACAATCTCAGTGGCATTGTTGGGACACAAGCTACAAACGCAATGAATAGTAAACACAGCCCAGCCTAGCTCAAGGCTAGTAATTTGTTGGGCATTTATTGGGACATTGCAGCCAGGCCTATTTTTTGAACAGCATTTGTTGGGTCGCACTTATTGGGACAATACTGATTCTAATCGCGACTACTTCTGAGTTCTGACTTTTCAAAACAGACCCAGCATTAGTTGAACACGTTCTATTAAAGGGTTCCTTTATAGCCTATTAATGATTACTAAAGCAAGCCTATCTTAATTGATTTCTTTTCCTCGCAGATTCTGAAGTCAGCCACGCCAGCGACATGCCTAAGAGACAAGAATGCGCTTTAACGATCAGCAGCGAGCATTCTGATCTCGCCGCTGCATCCGTCATTTGGTTCACTTGCTGCTCACAAGCCGCAGCAGCAGCAGCAGCAGCAGCAGCAGCCGCTATCCGTGCAGGCAGTCAGTCTATTTGTGAATTTTCTGGTGGATCTGAAGAAAACCCGTCCGGCACAGGATTAAAGAGAAAGAGACGATCTGTTTTGGGTGAGTATTATCTGCTGTAGAAGTATTGTACACCAGAGTACTTGTGTTACTTGGTAGAGCACAATTCAAAAGCAATGCAACAATCTCAGTGGCATTGTTGGGACACAAGCTACAAACGCAATGAATAGTAAACACAGCCCAGCCTAGCTCAAGGCTAGTAATTTGTTGGGCATTTATTGGGACATTGCAGCCAGGCCTATTTTTTGAACAGCATTTGTTGGGTCGCACTTATTGGGACAATACTGATTCTAATCGCGACTACTTCTGAGTTCTGACTTTTCAAAACAGACCCAGCATTAGTTGAACACGTTCTATTAAAGGGTTCCTTTATAGCCTATTAATGATTACTAAAGCAAGCCTATCTTAATTGATTTCTTTTCCTCGCAGATTCTGAAGTCAGCCACGCCAGCGACATGCCTAAGAGACAAGAATGCGCTTTAACGATCAGCAGCGAGCATTCTGATCTCGCCGCTGCATCCGTCATTTGGTTCACTTGCTGCTCACAAGCCGCAGCAGCAGCAGCAGCAGCAGCCGCTATCCGTGCAGGCAGTCAGTCTATTTGTGAATTTTCTGGTGGATCTGAAGAAAACCCGTCCGGCACAGGATTAAAGAGAAAGAGACGATCTGTTTTGGGTGAGTATTATCTGCTGTAGAAGTATTGTACACCAGAGTACTTGTGTTACCTGGTAGAGCACAATTCAAAAGCAATGCAACAATCTCAGTGGCATTGTTGGGACACAAGCTACAAACGCAATGAATAGTAAACACAGCCCAGCCTAGCTCAAGGCTAGTAATTTGTTGGGCATTTATTGGGACATTGCAGCCAGGCCTATTTTTTGAACAGCATTTGTTGGGTCGCACTTATTGGGACAATACTGATTCTAATCGCGACTACTTCTGAGTTCTGACTTTTCAAAACAGACCCAGCATTAGTTGAACACGTTCTATTAAAGGGTTCCTTTATAGCCTATTAATGATTACTAAAGCAAGCCTATCTTAATTGATTTCTTTTCCTCGCAGATTCTGAAGTCAGCCACGCCAGCGACATGCCTAAGAGACAAGAATGCGCTTTAACGATCAGCAGCGAGCATTCTGATCTCGCCGCTGCATCCGTCATTTGGTTCACTTGCTGCTCACAAGCCGCAGCAGCATCAGCAGCAGCAGCCGCTATCCGTGCAGGCAGTCAGTCTATTTGTGAATTTTCTGGTGGATCTGAAGAAAACCCGTCCGGCACAGGATTAAAGAGAAAGAGACGATCTGTTTTGGGTGAGTATTATCTGCTGTAGAAGTATTGTACACCAGAGTACTTGTGTTACTTGGTAGAGCACAATTCAAAAGCAATGCAACAATCTCAGTGGCATTGTTGGGACACAAGCTACAAACGCAATGAATAGTAAACACAGCCCAGCCTAGCTAAAGGCTAGTAATTTGTTGGGCATTTATTGGGACATTGCAGCCAGGCCTATTTTTTGAACAGCATTTGTTGGGTCGCACTTATTGGGACAATACTGATTCTAATCGCGACTACTTCTGAGTTCTGACTTTTCAAAACAGACCCAGCATTAGTTGAACACGTTCTATTAAAGGGTTCCTTTATAGCCTATTAATGATTACTAAAGCAAGCCTATCTTAATTGATTTCTTTTCCTCGCAGATTCTGAAGTCAGCCACGCCAGCGACATGCCTAAGAGACAAGAATGCGCTTTAACGATCAGCAGCGAGCATTCTGATCTCGCCGCTGCATCCGTCATTTGGTTCACTTGCTGCTCACAAGCCGCAGCAGCATCAGCAGCAGCAGCCGCTATCCGTGCAGGCAGTCAGTCTATTTGTGAATTTTCTGGTGGATCTGAAGAAAACCCGTCCGGCACAGGATTAAAGAGAAAGAGACGATCTGTTTTGGGTGAGTATTATCTGCTGTAGAAGTATTGTACACCAGAGTACTTGTGTTACCTGGTAGAGCACAATTCAAAAGCAATGCAACAATCTCAGTGGCATTGTTGGGACACAAGCTACAAACGCAATGAATAGTAAACACAGCCCAGCCTAGCTCAAGGCTAGTAATTTGTTGGGCATTTATTGGGACATTGCAGCCAGGCCTATTTTTTGAACAGCATTTGTTGGGTCGCACTTATTGGGACAATACTGATTCTAATCGCGACTACTTCTGAGTTCTGACTTTTCAAAACAGACCCAGCATTAGTTGAACACGTTCTATTAAAGGGTTCCTTTATAGCCTATTAATGATTACTAAAGCAAGCCTATCTTAATTGATTTCTTTTCCTCGCAGATTCTGAAGTCAGCCACGCCAGCGACATGCCTAAGAGACAAGAATACGCTTTAACGATCAGCAGCGAGCATTCTGATCTCGCCGCTGCATCCGTCATTTGGTTCACTTGCTGCTCACAAGCCGCAGCAGCAGCAGCAGCAGCAGCAGCAGCCGCTATCCGTGCAGGCAGTCAGTCTATTTGTGAATTTTCTGGTGGATCTGAAGAAAACCCGTCCGGCACAGGATTAAAGAGAAAGAGACGATCTGTTTTGGGTGAGTATTATCTGCTGTAGAAGTATTGTACACCAGAGTACTTGTGTTACTTGGTAGAGCACAATTCAAAAGCAATGCAACAATCTCAGTGGCATTGTTGGGACACAAGCTACAAACGCAATGAATAGTAAACACAGCCCAGCCTAGCTAAAGGCTAGTAATTTGTTGGGCATTTATTGGGACATTGCAGCCAGGCCTATTTTTTGAACAGCATTTGTTGGGTCGCACTTATTGGGACAATACTGATTCTAATCGCGACTACTTCTGAGTTCTGACTTTTCAAAACAGACCCAGCATTAGTTGAACACGTTCTATTAAAGGGTTCCTTTATAGCCTATTAATGATTACTAAAGCAAGCCTATCTTAATTGATTTCTTTTCCTCGCAGATTCTGAAGTCAGCCACGCCAGCGACATGCCTAAGAGACAAGAATACGCTTTAACGATCAGCAGCGAGCATTCTGATCTCGCCGCTGCATCCGTCATTTGGTTCACTTGCTGCTCACAAGCCGCAGCAGCAGCAGCAGCAGCAGCCGCTATCCGTGCAGGCAGTCAGTCTATTTGTGAATTTTCTGGTGGATCTGAAGAAAACCCGTCCGGCACAGGATTAAAGAGAAAGAGACGATCTGTTTTGGGTGAGTATTATCTGCTGTAGAAGTATTGTACACCAGAGTACTTGTGTTACTTGGTAGAGCACAATTCAAAAGCAATGCAACAATCTCAGTGGCATTGTTGGGACACAAGCTACAAACGCAATGAATAGTAAACACAGCCCAGCCTAGCTAAAGGCTAGTAATTTGTTGGGCATTTATTGGGACATTGCAGCCAGGCCTATTTTTTGAACAGCATTTGTTGGGTCGCACTTATTGGGACAATACTGATTCTAATCGCGACTACTTCTGAGTTCTGACTTTTCAAAACAGACCCAGCATTAGTTGAACACGTTCTATTAAAGGGTTCCTTTATAGCCTATTAATGATTACTAAAGCAAGCCTATCTTAATTGATTTCTTTTCCTCGCAGATTCTGAAGTCAGCCACGCCAGCGACATGCCTAAGAGACAAGAATACGCTTTAACGATCAGCAGCGAGCATTCTGATCTCGCCGCTGCATCCGTCATTTGGTTCACTTGCTGCTGCCAAGCTGCAGCAGCATCAGCAGCAGCAGCAGCAGCAGCAGCAGCCGCTAACTGTGCAGCAGTCAGTTATTTCATGAGTTTTCTGGCGGAGCTGGTTATTTTTTTAATTTTCTGAATCGAGAAGCCGATTAACTGTTGTGTGCTTCACTGGAATATTATTTAGAAGACGCATTTTTTGCAGTCTTTTTCTAATAAAATCCGGTGCAATGACCGCGGTAGAGCTCTAGCATTTGCTTTTTATAGTATTTGTGTATATTCTTTTTCAAGCTATGCTGGAATTGTTGGGACAGCCCCATCCACACTGGCTATGGTGGAATTGTTGGGACAGCCCCATCCACACTGGCTATGGTGGAATTGTTGGGACAGCCCCATCCACACTGGCTATGCTGGAATTGTTGGGACAGCCCCATCCACACTGGCTATGCTGGAATTGTTGGGACAGCCCCATCCACACTGGCTATGGTGGAATTGTTGGGACAGCCCCATCCACACTGGCTATGCTGGAATTGTTGGGACAGCCCCATCCACACTGGCTATGCTGGAATTGTTGGGACAGCCCCATCCACACTGGCTATGCTGGAATTGTTGGGACAGCCCCATCCACACTGGCTATGGTGGAATTGTTGGGACAGCCCCATCCACACTGGCTATGCTGGAATTGTTGGGACAGCCCCATCCACACTGGCTATGGTGGAATTGTTGGGACAGCCCCATCCACACTGGCTATGCTGGAATTGTTGGGACAGCCCCATCCACACTGGCTATGGTGGAATTGTTGGGACAGCCCTATCCACACTGGCTATGGTGGAATTGTTGGGACAGCCCTATCCACACTGGCTATGGTGGAATTGTTGGGACAGCCCTATCCACACTGGCTATGCTGGAATTGTTGGGACAGCCCCATCCACACTGGCTATGCTGGAATTGTTGGGACAGCCCTATCCACACTGGCTATGGTGGAATTGTTGGGACAGCCCCATCCACACTGGCTATGCTGGAATTGTTGGGACAGCCCCATCCACACTGGCTATGCTGGAATTGTTGGGACAGCCCTATCCACACTGGCTATGGTGGAATTGTTGGGACAGCCCTATCCACACTGGCTATGGTGGAATTGTTGGGACAGCCCCATACTATAGTGTGTGCTGGCTTCTGCTATAGTGTGGTTCATTTCCGCATCCTTTTACGTAGCATTCTGTGGGTCCGAATAGCTGACATGTACCTTTTGAGTAATTCTAGTGATTGTGTCATAATCAATAAAGTACATTTTTATGAACAGTGGAGTTTCGCTACAGAATTGTTTTTTCCCAGTGGCACTAAATGTAGCAAATTTTGTTTATTCAGATCGTAAAATTTTTTTGATATGTGTCAATGTCGTTTGTCTTCGATAACCTTAAAGTCCCTTGCCATTTACCATCCTGTCTTCTATAATCTATGATCGCTGAAATTATCTGGTGAAATTTGACGCGCTGATATTATTGCCTTAGTGGAATTCAGCAAGACACCAGGGTTTTTAAATTCTGTTTTAGACAAGTATACATGTACAATCTGTTGTGAGTTCAATGCACCTCGAAAAATGCTTTCCAACTGTTTTCAGTAAGCCAAAAGCATGTTGTCAATAAAAATCTATTTGGTGGGTTGAAAATTGCCTGTGTGGGGACGTGTGTGTGTGTGATTTTTCGTGTGTCGGAGCAGTCCCAATATGTGCAAGTTTTTGCACACTTGGCCAATAAGTGCCTCGTGCACGTTTGTGTGTGTGTGTGTGTGTGTCTGTCTGTCTGCCTGTCTGTCCGTCTGTCTTTCTGCCTGTCTTAGTGTCTGTCTGTCTGCCTGTCTGTCTGTCTGCCTGTCTGTCTTTCTGTCTGTCTGTCTGTCTGCCTGTCTGTATTAGTGTCTGTCTGTCTGTCTGTCTGTCTGTCTGTCTGTCTGTCTGTCTGTCTGTCTGTCTGTCTGTCTGTTTGTTTTTCTGTGTATTTGGCTGACTTGGTGCCCGTCTTTATCATATCATACTCCAAATGATACTTTCTATTTTCCTTTTACATGCAATGAAAAATCAATAACCAAAGAACTGGATCTGTCAGCAGAGACAAGTCCTTTATTTGCGATTATAAATTATCACAGACATCTTGTTCGAGAATATAAATAATCAAATAAAGTAAAAATGTCAGTAAGAATTTTGGCATTCAGGTTTTTCTGCAATTATCAGTTAAAATTATAGAATCACAATGCTGTGTGTACGTCGCAGATAAACTTTTTGAAATTTGACAAAGGTAAAATTCCAAATGGCAAGGAATTACATGTAAAATACGAATTAATAAATTTAGCTATACTACTGCATTGAATAATATATTATATCACGAAAAATGGTAGAGAGGCACTTGCTTTAGAAAGACCGAAAGGAGAATCCTAAAAATTCAGGAGCCAGGCACTCATTTTGGCGCCACAGACAGGCTCTTATTTTGGCGCCACAGCCAGGCTCTCATTTTGGCGCCACAGACAGGCTCTTATTTTGGCGCCACAGCCAGGCTCTCATTTTGGCGCCACAGACAGGGGCTCATTTTGGCGCCACAGCCAGGCTCTCATTTTGGCGCCACAGACAGGCTCTTATTTTGGCGCCACAGCCAGGCTCTCATTTTGGCGCCACAGACAGGCTCTTATTTTGGCGCCACAGCCAGGCTCTCATTTTGGCGCCACAGACAGGGGCTCATTTTGGCGCCACAGCCAGGCTCTCATTTTGGCGCCACAGACAGGGGCTCATTTTGGCGCCGCAGCCAGGCTCTCATTTTGGCGCCACAGACAGGGGCTCATTTTGGCGTCACAGCCAGGCTCTCATTTTGGCGCCACAGACAGGCTCTTATTTTGGCGCCACAGCCAGGCTCTCATTTTGGCGCCACAGACAGGGGCTCATTTTGGCGCCACAGCCAGGCTCTCATTTTGGCGCCACAGACAGGCTCTCATTTTGGCGCCACAGCCAGGCTCTCATTTTGGCGCCAAAGACAGGCTCTTATTTTGGCGCCACAGCCAGGCTCTCATTTTGGCGCCACAGACAGGGGCTCATTTTGGCGCCACAGCCAGGCTCTCATTTTGGCGCCACAGACAGGGGCTCATTTTGGCGCCACAGCCAGGCTCTCATTTTGGCGCCACAGACAGGAGCTCATTTTGGCGCCACAGCCAGGCTCTTATTTTGGCGCCACAGCCAGGCTCTTATTTTGGCGCCACAGCCAGGCTCTCATTTTGGCGCCACAGACAGGGGCTCATTTTGGCGCCACAGCCAGGCTCTCATTTTGGCGCCACAGACAGGGGCTCATTTTGGCGCCACAGCCAGGCTCTCATTTTGGCGCCACAGCCAGGCTCTCATTTTAGCGCCGCAGACAGGCGCTCATTGTGGCGCCGCAGACAGGCACTTATTTTGGCGCCGCAGACAGGCACTCATTTTGGCGCCGCAGACAGGCGCTCATTTTGGCGCCGCAGACAGGCGCTCATTGTGGCGCCGCAGACAGGCACTCATTTTGGCGCCGCAGACAGGCGCTCATTGTGGCGCCGCAGACAGGCACTCATTTTGGCGCCGCAGACAGGCGCTCATTGTGGCGCCGCAGACAGGCACTCATTTTGGCGCCGCAGACAGGCGCTCATTGTGGCGCCGCAGACAGGCACTCATTTTGGCGCCCTGAAGTGAAATTATTGATTTCGATAACAGTTCAAAAAGCGGGGCGGGGTGGGGGTGGTGGCAAAGCCCCTGCACAATCATCAAACAAAGTGAAATTCTGCCCATTCCGCTCACTCCTGAGCACATACCAGCGCACCAATATAGCTATGCCCCTAAGCGAGAACGTTTCATAATCAAAAAATAAATTATAGTGTCTGTCTGTCTGTCTGTCTGTCTGTCTGTCTGTCTGTCTGTCTGTCTGTCTGTCTGTCTGTCTGTCTGTCTGTCTACTTGGTTGGCCATCTCCTATAACATAATATTTCAAATGATACTTAGTATTTACCTTCTATAGGCATAGAAAAACCAATAACTAAAAAATACGAGTATTATTCTGTCATCAGAGAAGTTTTATTTCAACGATTACGACTTGTCACAGACATCTGGTTCGAGAATATAAAAAAGAATAAATGTAAAGGTGTAAGGAAGAATTTTGGCATTCAGGTTTTTCTGCAACTAGGAGCGTATTAGTTAAAACTATGAAACAACATGCTGTGTGTACATCGCAAATAAACTCTGAAAAAATTGACGAAGGTAAAATTCCAAATGGCTAGGAATTATTATACTACTGGATAAACTGGACTTTACTACTGCATTGAATGATTATATTAGGCAAAAAGGCACTTGAGCCTCAGAAAGGACGGAAGGAAAAGCTTTAAAAAATAGATCTGTAAAAAGATACGACCAAAATACACAACTGGAAACCAAATGGATCAATAATAATTGGTTCTAATTGTGTATATTAAAAAATCAAAACATATCACTTGGATATATAAATGTTATGCATTATCAAGCAATGTGAAATTTTGCTCATTTCGCTGATACCTGAGCACACACAAGCGCGCCAATACTGTGCGCAATGAAGCACTCGTATACCAAACGCTCACACAGCCCTGACTTCCTAATCATTAGGCATGTACAAGTACACTATGTGTCTTGGCCACAGATACTAAAATAACTAGATGGGCCTCTCAGGCACATACACTTAGTAAAACCGCCTTCTACTTTCAGTTCAGTAGCAAAGAAGAATACAAAAGCTATTTTATAAAAATAGAGGCAGCTGAAATGACTTTAATAAGTTTTGAAGCCCAAGCTTGTAGACGTAAACAACTTGCTAATTGGTTCAGCAATAATGTACATTGGCCAGTCCACTGAAATGTACATGGCAGCTTTAGGCTGGAAATTCCGAGAAAGGCAATAAAAATGGGGGCGGGGCGGGGGGGTCAGTTTGGTAAGAAAGGCAATAAAAATGGGGCGGAGCGGGGGGTAATGTGGAAAGGCGCGGTTGGAGGGTTTAAGCAGGGGGGGGGTAAGAGTCAATAAGATGAGTTTTGGCTTTAAAAATACATTAAAATGCTTCAGTTTAACTTGCTACTGAACTGAAAGTAGCTTACACGCAAATTCGCTGGGTGGCCCACCCTAGTTATTCTAGTATCTGTGGTCTCGGCCCTCATGGCTGTGAACCGCACGATAACCGACCCCAAATGAATGCGGGGCCGCGCAAAGAATCGAACCAGAGTTCGCCAAGCTAGAACGTTAAATAATTAAAAATAAATAATAATACAATTTATAAATTTGTCACCAGCTGTTTAAGTCGAGAGGAATCATTAACCAGAAGTTTCTTAGAAGAAATTTACGATAACTCAACAAGCTGGCCGATCCAATCCACATTTCAATGGTTATTAAATTGTCCAAGGATTCAAGTCGTTTTCCAAGGACGCTGAAAAAAATTTCCAGGGTGAGTGGGAAATGCTGAGCTGCAGTGAGACTTTTGACAGCTTGACATAGGACAGCCTGACAGAACCCAGAGAAGTGCAGACCCCCACATTGCAGAGATCCCAAACCTTGAGAATCACACTCTCCAGAGGTCCCACACCCTGAGAATCAAACTTTGCAGAGATCCCACTGCCTGAGAATCACACTCTCCAGAGATCCAGGACCCTGAGATTAATCCTACAAGGAAATCCCACACGGCCTAAGGTTAACCATAAAAGGAGATCCCACACCCGGAGTTTAATCCTACAAGGTGATCCCACACCCTGAGATTAATCCTACAAGGAGATGCCACACCCTGAGATTAATCCTACAAGGAGATGCCACACCCTGAGATTAATCCTACAAGGAGATCCCACCCCGGAGAATGAATCTCTAGCATACCTTCCAACCTGAGAATGGTAAATTAAACTATAGAAGACTAATCTAGACGGCTTTATATAACAAACAAATATCTACGTACCTTGTTCTTTTTACGACGTCGAGCGCCGCCACTTTCACCAGAATTTGCTGACGGCAGCTCCTGCATGACCAGCCCTTTTGTGTCGTCACGATTGCCATTTTCCATATTTGGCGTACACGTAGCTTTCGGTTCGTTCTTCATTCTACCGGTATTGCAAACATATTCATAAATTTTATGCAATGAAACAAATAACCCGATGAGGGCAAGCGGCGCAAGAATGGCTATGCCAATCTGACATGACAGAACATGTTCGCAGTTACAATCATAGGTAGCACTTGTGTTCATATCAGAGCCATTGCCAGCCAGCTTGGCGCTACTGTTGAAATTATAAGACGATAAAGTTGTCTCAGCATCTCGAGTTTGCTCCCAGTATTCCTGACAGCCAGATTTAATAATCTCTTGCTCACATTGAGCTCGCCAAACTTTATCTGTGCCGATGCACTGCTGCCAGGTTGGGCATTTATCGCATTTACCGGTCGCCTCTTTGTTATGATAGGTGCCCATTGGGCAGCTGATTGACGGCAGCGCGGCGGTGAGACACGGCACTCCTGTCAACACTATAAATGACTGGATAATTTTTATCGACGACATCTGAAATTTTTGCATGATTGGTAAAAGTAACTGAAAATTATGAGGGTATAGATTAGCAATCCATTCTATTCTGCTTAGTGTCTAAGGGCATAGATTAACAATCCACTTTATCAAAACGTTTTTTTATTATCGCTAAATATTGTGATAAAAGCAAAATTGTGATAAATCTTTCTAATCATAAAATCAAATACAAGTCGGAATTTATCAAGAGTTGTAAAGCTTAGTTATTTAAAACAAACGCACAATTGCAAAAAAGGCTAAAATGAGTAATTATGTGTAGCCCACAGTTTTGTAGGAAAGACAGCTGTCTAGCTTTAGCTGGATAACAAATTGTGGATGTGCAAGCAATATTGAAACAAGGACTACTTACTGGTAATATATATATATTTGTATTGCAAGGGGACAATACTTAAGTTGTCCTTGGTATTGAAAGCTACTAAAAAATACAAATATATAAATATAAGATTAAATGAGCGCAAAAATAGTGCCAATAAGACGCAAAAATGCCTTATGGAATGCATTATGTGTACGAATCTGTTGGTTCCAATGAGTCAAAAACAATCAGAGAAACAACAATGCTATATAGTAGTCACGCATAAGAACATCCGTGAAAAATAATGACAGAAATTCTACAATTAAAAAATTTTCCTTTACTAGCAGTGACAAAAAGATCAGAAAATTTCAAGCAATAATAATAACTAAAATAGCCATAATACTAGTAGTGAAACTAGCGGAAAATTGCAAGCATGGAATCCATAATTGCAAAAAAACAATTATAAATATATACTAGGATACACAAGTTAAATAATGAGTATTAAGTTGCATGAATAATAAGCAATTGATAAAATGCTTGGCAGTCGCAGTCAAAGTCAGTTAGATGGAGATTAATCCCCATCATTATAGACAGCATCTTCGGCATCTGTGGGTCCAGTCGGGTTGTCATCCGTCAGCAGCTGGCATACAGAGTTTTCGCCTCTAATAACACAGGGTACCACGACAATAACGATCAAGCAGACCAATAAAAGTACACCTAAAATCCAGACAATTGGCCAAGGATCTACTTTGCCAGCCGCACCTTCATTTGATGGTTTAGTAGTAGCACTGAAGTCGCTAGAACTATTGCTCACAGCAACGCCACTGGTGTCAGAGCCGTTACCTGGCGCATTCTCAGCGGGATTAGGCGGCTGATTATTTCCCCAAAATTGCGAGCAAGCCGACTTAATCGACTGCCACTCGCACCTGGCTGCCCAGGCTTCGTCAGAGCGGCACTGTGAAAGGCTCGGACAGAGCCTGCAATCGTTGGCTCCAGGGTGGCGATATTTGCCAGGCGGACAGGCAGGCAGGGGATCTGCCGGCATGGGCAGCACCAGAATAAATATAGCGAGCAACTGAATTGCCTTTACCATCTGAAATTTGATGAAATATGTATATGAATGCTTGTTTCATGTGTCTGTCTGTGTGTCTGTCTGTG
>NIVC01000298.1:170000-182500 GCA_002269645.1 Macrostomum lignano | reverse complement strand
GAATAAAACCTGTTTTACTTACAATTTACGAAGGAGTAAAAGTACGATGTTAATAATATAACTAAAAGAAGAGGCAATTTAAGTTCGCACATATTCACACAGCGGGTTTACTTGGAATCTAAAAATAGCTAGTAAAAATACGAGTACTAAAGCACATAAATAAGTAGGAAAATATACGATAAAAATGTATCAAAACAAAATGTCCAAAATGTCTACTCTACGTATTGCAGTTAGTAATGAAGATCTTAGGGATTTTGTATACTGTGATTATCAAATATATTAAATACTACTGTTGGCAAGGGGACAATATAAACTCTCAATTGTTGTTGTAAATTGTTAATTACTTATATAAAAAATCATACAGTTCATTGCTGTATATTGGTCTCAGAGCCATTTCAAAGGTTCGTGCAATCGAATTTATGCGCAAACAAGTGAATGAAAAGTTACAGTGTTTTAAAAGTATTCACTGGATGCAATGACACTTTGCCATTGGTCTGGAAGCTTCTAAATTCCGTTAATAGCCCCTAAAGTCACCAAGTTGTTTCAATAGACGGACTATCTCTGCAATCAGCTTGTCTAAGCAGTCAAAACGAGGACGATTCTATACTCAGCAACATTGAAAAGTCGCCACTCTATGTGCTCCAGTGAGCAGTTTCTCTTGGACTATTCTGAAATAAAAGATACGAGAAACCTGATCGGGGTAGCTTAAATCCATCCAACCCTCGCACACCGCTCCTCCACTCATTCCTCAACTCAAGTCTGCCGTGGCGTAGCTGGAGTTGCGTCACTCGCAAAGATTGAGAGACTTTACCTGCACTCTCAAAAGTGGCGACCACAGACGGAATCTTCTGTGATGGCGACTTTTCGATGTTGCTGAGTATACATCTTCGGAAAAAGGTCGTAGTCACAGGGACGATCATGTCAGGTGAGTACGGTGGGTGGGGCAGCTTTTGCCTGCCTCCTTGGGTAGGACCTAATTAATTGCAACTCCTGCACAATCTTGCTGGTGAGGGGGCTGGCATTGTTGTGCAGAAGGAGAATGCCATCGTCAAGGATCTTTTGGCGCTTTTTGAGCAGTGCAGGGCGAAGATGCTGGATGATGAAGCACCTGTAGCAGTGTTAGTTGACAGTCAGGCTATCCAGGCACATGGTGAACAAGTAGCAGACAACTAACCTCATCTCCGCACCCCTGTTCCACCTCAGCACCACAGGTCTGGTGCAGGGCTCAGCGGAGCTACGGGACAGCCAATCTGCATTTTGCAATTTCAAGTTGGGCTCGCACGAGCACTTCAATTCTTTTACATTATATAGTCTGTCTGGGCGATTTTACTGAAATTTGTTAAAACTTGATTGCACAAACTTTTAGAATGACCATTAGCGGTCTTGATGTTTAAATGTTTTTAAACATAACAAACAGGAATAAAACGCCAGCGATCGTCCAAGAAATACATTTTTTATCAATGCAGCTCCATCATTTTTTGAGTCGAAACTTCATTTTCCAAAAATCTGCGCAAGCAGACTTAATGGAAGCCCTATCACACCTGGCTTCCCAGGCTTTGCAAGAGTCGCCGCGGCGGGTCGCCATCATAAGCGCGCACCGGCACAAGCGCGCCTGTGTATTTTATGTCAAAGTCTGGCACAGGCGCGCACCGGCACAAGCGCGCCTGTGTATTTTATGTCAAAGTCTGGCACAGGCGCGCAGAGGCATAAGCGCGCACGTTTTGACTTGCACAAGAGCGCGGTAGAAAGTGCTCAGCATTGGCATAAGCGCGCACCATCACAAGACCGCACTGGCATAAGCGCGCAGTCAAAGTTTGGCACAAGCGCGCAATGCAATAAATAAAAGCAGTCAAGTTGCTCCATCGTCTGTCACAAAGTAGTCGATTGCATTTGTAAGAATTAAATCGAATTAAAATCCTTTCGACCAGAAGATATTTGGCACGGTTCTGAATGTGCCATCCATGTGCCAGCATGTAGCCTGACTCAGACGACTCAGCATGTCAGGGTGAGCAAAGATGAGTCCATGGCCGTCATCAGCAGATGATACACGACCCTGAATAATGATGACACTGTTGACGCACCTGAAGCGGTCTGGAGCATCGCATATTGCTGCATACGCGTCGACAGCTGCTTTTCGAAGAGGTGGCAGCAGGCGTCTTCTTTGTCGATACATCGACGACTCCACTTCAGCAAATCCGATCCGATTGCCGACGGAGCTGGCCTGTGTCTCTCGGTCAAACAGATCACGAAGGGATGAACTGCTCTCACCGGCCTTCCGCTTCAAATTGGCTCATAGCCGAAGTATTTCCTTCTCCTTTGAATCACCGTCGTGGTTGTGCGCGATGAGTCTCAGCACACCATCCTTCTCGACGGCGCGTCCCGGACAGTTCTTGTTAGTGCAGCGATAGCTGACTGTCCCATTTCTAACTCTATCTTTCCGATAAATGCAGACGCCGTGCGTATAGACTACTGAGCCGATTCTTTCCCCTTCGATTGGCTCCATTGCGTTTCAAACACTCCAACTGCGACTGAGACAGAGGTTGTCTTATTTATCTAAGTCGCAGTATCTATCGACAGTGTACATGCTTACAATTGTGCTGGCATTGGCACTGCGCTGGACTGGGGCAATTCTTGCAATCCATAGCGCCCTCTTTGTCGCGGTAGTGGCCAGGCGGACAGGCAGGCAGTGGACCTGCCAGCCTCGGCAGCACCAGCGCCAGTGTGACTAATATTGCCAACCGCATGGCGTTTTACTCGTATATCTGAAATTGTATGGAGAATGTTATCAATGCTTGCTTCCTGTGTCTGCCTGTCCGTCCGTGTCTGTTTGTCTGTCTGTCTGTCTGTCATTTTTCCACGCCCGCTAAGAATTATCTTCAGCTTCCTGCACTAATGTCAAAATATAATTCTGGTAGAGTAGCTCGCACTAAAGATTTCCCACATTCCTATATAGTTGATTTAAAATTTGAAGGTCAGTCGAATTGAATAAATAAACACATCACGAATGATAGTAAATGAAAAATATGGTTGCTGTTCATGCAGGACTGGATAGATATATTTGTTCATTATTGATAAGTATAATTTTTTTGCAATACTTGTTTTCAGAGTATGAATTATTCAAAACACTATCAATTGTAAAACAGTAAACAAACAGTCGTTGGTGTCAGTTATGTCGAAAAATGGGAATGACATCATAAGGCAGTTGCACACAGAAAACGTAGTTATTTAATCTTTGAAGTGCTCAACTTTAATAATAATATCGTAGGTAATTGTTAGTAAGAATTTTGATTAAAATGTATTACTTATTCACTAAATATGCTACTTTATATCATTTATTTTATGCAGAAGAAACAATAATAGCACACAAAGGTTATATACCGTACTAATTAAAAATAACTAGATGTACTAGTGAATTTCAGGGTACGACAACTTCTTTATAGTTTTAGAATAAAAATATAATTGAAAGTATCTGAGGGTATAGCTCGTAGATTAGCAATCCACTCTATCAAGCAATTTCTTATTGCTAAAATCATGTGATAAAAGAGCTATATTTCTAATTAATAAAACAAAAACAAGTCGGATTTTATCAAGAGTTGTAAAGCTTCGTTATTTAAAACAAAGGCACACAAACGTACGGATTGCAAAGCAGGTTAAAATGAGTAATATTGTGTAGTAAACTGTTGGTAAGAAAGACAACTGTCTAACTTCAGCTGGATATAACAAATAGTTTATCTATTACAGTATTGAAAGCTACTAAAGCAGCACACAAAAATATAAATAAAAGATTCAACGACTTTTGAAAATAGCGTCAGTAAGAAGCCATAGACTAAAATGCCAGTTATGGGAATGCATTTTAAAAAACGAGCTACAAATTTCAATGTGCACATTTTTGTTAGCTAGTTCCAAATATGTGTGTATCAAAAAGCAATCATAAAAATAACAATGCTATATAGTAGTCAGACATCAGAAAATCCGGAGCAAATGATGACAAATTCCACATTTTAAAATTCTCCTTTACTAACAGTAGTAATTATTATATCAGAAAACTTTAAGCAGGGGAAATCATAACTGACATGACTAACTGCACTACTCATAGTAAAAATGAAAGGAAATAAGCTTATTGTAAATTCGGGGCAAGCAAACTTGTAAGCACCGAATCTATAATTGCTAAAAACTATTATAAATATATTAAGAAGCAATAGTTAAAATAAAAATATTAGGTTAAATTAATAAATAGTTTGGCTGTTTGGCTTTCAGAATTAAAGTTATTTGGATGGAGATTCTTTGTCAGCACCATCGGCATCTGTGGGGCCAGCTGTCTGCTGTCTGGTCAGCAAGTGGAATACACAACTTTCGCCTGTAGTAAATTTGCGGTGCTTGTCTGCACTGGATTCAATTGCAGGTTGAGAATTTCTGCGCAGTTTGTAAATAACACACGATAGGACGACAATAACGATTAAGCAAACGAATGAAAATACCCCTAAAACCCAGACGATTGGCCAAGGATCTACTTTGCCAGCCGCACCATTCTTTGATCCTTCAGTGGTGGCGTTGGGCTGCAGAAATACTCCACGGCTAGACTTATTGCTTGCAGCAACACCACTGATGTCGGAGCCGTTAAGTGGCGCATTCTTAGCGGGATTAGGCGCTTCAGTCACTGATGGGCACTTGCAGTTACAGGTGATGTTCACATGAGATGCATTGCCAGCCTGCCTGACGCTACTGTTGGAATTATGAGACAATGAAGCCATCTCAGCATCTCGAGACTGGTTCCAAAATTCCTGACAGCCAGCTCTAATAATCTCCTGCTTGCACTGCGCGCGCCAAAATTTATTTTCTGAGTTGCACTGCTGCCAATTTGGGCACTTATCACAGTTGTTTGTAGAGCCCTTATTGAAATAAGTGCCCATTGGGCAGCTGATTAACGGCAGCACAGCGGTGAGACAAAGCACTGCTGTCAACACTATAAATGACTGGATAACTGTTAGGGCTGACATCTGGAACTGTAGCATGATTGGTTGAGTAATTGAAATTAAAAATAGTAAGGAAAAGATTAGCAATCCATTCTATTCTGTTTTGTGTCTAAGGGAATAGATTAGCAATCCATTCTATTCTGTTCTATATCTAAGGTACAGAACCCACAGGCTGTGGGTAGCTGTATAGGAAGGCAGGCCTATACCTATTCCAGTTGGTGCTCTGACGGTCCCCCTCGGAGTGCCCTCTGAGCGAACAGCCAGCGACCCTATTAAAGCTGGAGTGTGCCAGAACCAGGACTGAGTCTGACCAGGACGAGACCGTTGGCACGGTCCCTAATAGAAATGGCGGGTTGGAGAAGCAAAGGGTGAAACAGTCCCGGCGATTAGCCCTCCTGCCGCTTCAAAGATAAGAGACTGTTTTGGCAAGAGTACCCGGGGGTGGTGGGTGGTCGGCCCCAGCCTGATAGCCACGGCTCTCGGTCTTCGGACCAACCCTAATATACAGGGGCTTACTAACCAGGTTTTTGGGCACGGGCTTCCTGACTGGTTCGTCGAACCCTCACTGTCCCCCGGGTAGGTTTTGATTTGTCATTTGCTCGATGTACAGTCCTCTTTAGTCTAATTTAGCTTTCAGTGTACATTAGTACACTCCCAACTTGGAACTTTATTTATCACTAGTGGCGTAAGAGCCTACTCAATGGCTGAGGCAATGGAAGCACTTATTTTTAGTTTTTTTTAGGCTTGGAAAAGCAGATGTTCACTGACTTGCGTGAAGTCTCCAAAGTAAGAATAGGTAAGAGGCGGGGAAATATTGGGAAAATACGTAAAACTGTTGACGGTAGTCAATGCCTAAGACAGTACACTACCAGGTAGTCAATGCCTAAAACTCTTGTGCACAATAACCATTGCATTGCTGTTCTATTTTTTTGTATAACCTTTTCTTTTTGTTAAATATTTTCGTTTTCCTGAGTCATTCCTTTATCACTAAATAATAGGATTAGGGAAGCAGGAAGCCTGGTGGCAGCGAATCTACCAATCTCAAACCAGTACATCCACTTAAAATCCTTAGTGTAAAACCAGTAGCCTAAACCGCGGTGCACGCCCATTCCATTAGCAATCCATTCTATTCTGTTTTGTATCGAAGGGAATAGATTAGCAATCCATTCCATTCTGTTTTGAATCTAAGGGAATAGATTAGCAGTCTATTCTATTCTGTCTTATATCAAAGGGAATAGATTAGCAATCCATTCCATTCTGTTTTGTATCTGAGGGAATAGATTAGCCATCCATTCTATTCTGTTTTGTATCTGAGGGAATAGATTAGCAATCCATTCTATTCTGTTTTGTATCTGAGGGAATAGATTAGCAATCCACTTTATCAAACAACTTCTTATTGCTAAAATCATGTGATAAAAGAGCTATTATGTTTCTAATCAATAAAACAAAAACAAATTGGACTTCATCAAGAGCTGGAATGCTTAGTTATTTATTAAAACAAAATGCACGAAAACACGCAAATGCACAGATTGCAAAATAAGTAAAAAATATGTATAATACGTGCAGCACACAGTTTGGTAAGAAAGACTGTTCTGTCTAGTTTCAGCTGGATAAACCAATTTGTTAATATCTGGTATTGAAAGCTATATAAATACAAGACTGAATGAGCTCAAAAATAGAGGCAGTAAGAAGACATAGGCTCAAAAGCCAGTTATGGGAATGCAGTTGATAATACAAAAAGTTATGTGTACGTATGTGCGCCAGTGTGTCAAAGTCCAGATCACACACTCACAGGAAATAATGACAAAAAATCCAAATTTTTATTCTCCCATATTGTAAGTAGCAAATATAAAAAATACAAGCAGAGAAAATCCTAAACTGATAGTAACTAACTGCACTACTTATAGTAAAAATGAAAGGAAATACGTATATGTAAATTCGGGGCAAGCAAAACAATAATAATTAACATTGCCATATTACTAACAGTAATAATATCGGAAAATTGCAAGCATAAAATCCCTAATTGCTAAAAAACAATTATAAAATATATTAACAAGCACAAGCTAAAATAACGAATATAGGTTAAATTAATAAGCCGTTTGGCTGTCACAATCAAGCTAGTTGGATTAAGATTATTTGTCAATAAAGACAGCGGCATCTTCGGCATCTGTGGAACCAGTCTGCTTGTCACCGGTCAGGAGCTGGCCTACAGAATTTTCGCCTTCAATAAATTTGCTTTGGTTCTCTGTACCGGATTCATCTGCAGTGCCAGAATTTCTGCGCATTTTGGCAATAACGCACGATAGGACGGCAATAACGATAGAGCAAAAGAATTAAATTACACCTAAAATCCAAGGATCTACTTTGCCAGCCGCACCTTCATTTGATGGTTTAGTAGTAGCACTGAAGTCGCTAGAACTATTGCTCACAGCAACGCCACTGGTGTCAGAGCCGTTACCTGGCGCATTCTCAGCGGGATTAGGCGGCTGATTATTTCCCCAAAATTGCGAGCAAGCCGACTTAATCGACTGCCACTCGCACCTGGCTGCCCAGGCTTCGTCAGAGCGGCACAGTGAAAGGCTCGGACAGAGCCTGCAATCGTTGGCTCCAGGGTGGCGATATTTGCCAGGCGGACAGGCAGGCAGGGGATCTGCCGGCATGGGCAGCACCAGAATAAATATAGCGAGCAACTGAATTGCCTTTACCATCTGAAATTTGATGAAATCTGTCTTGTTTCATGTGTCTGTCTGTGTGTCTGTCTGTGTTTCTGTTTGTCTGTCTGTGTTTCTGTTTGTCTGTCTGTCTGTCTGTGTGTCTGTCTGTGTTTCTGTTTGTCTGTCTGTCTGTCTGTGTGTCTGTCTGTGTTTCTGTTTGTCTGTCTGTCTGTGTGTCTGTCTGTGTTTCTGTTTGTCTGTCTGTCTGTCTGTGTGTCTGTCTGTGTTTCTGTTTGTCTGTCTGTCTGTCTGTGTGTCTGTCTGTGTTTCTGTTTGTCTGTCTGTCTGTGTGTCTGTCTGTGTTTCTGTTTGTCTGTCTGTCTGTCTGTGTGTCTGTCTGTGTTTCTGTTTGTCTGTCTGTCTGTCTGTGTGTCTGTCTGTGCTTCTGTTTGTCTGTCTGTCTGTCTGTGTGTCTGTCTGTGTTTCTGTTTGTCTGTCTGTCTGTGTGTCTGTCTGTGTTTCTGTTTGTCTGTCTGTCTGTCTGTGTGTCTGTCTGTGTTTCTGTTTGTCTGTCTGTCTGTCTGTGTGTCTGTCTGTGTTTCTGTTTGTCTGTCTGTCTGTGTGTCTGTCTGTGTTTCTGTTTGTCTGTCTGTCTGTCTGTCTGTCTGTCTGTCTGTCTGTCTGTCTGTCTGTCTGTCTGTCTGTCTGTCTGTCTGTCTGTCTGTCTGTCTGTCTGTCTGTCTGTCTGTCTGTCGGTCTGCCCTTCTTCGCGCACCCTGATAGATATATTTGTTCATTATCACAGAAAACGTACCTATCTAGGAAGTTTATTTAATCTTTAAAGTGGTTAACTTAATAATAACACTATATAAAATAGGAACACAATTCGATTAAAACTCATTACCCAATTTCTAAATTTTAAAACTCAATTGTTGCAATAACTAGTCAAATAACTAATCGACTAAGCTATTCTATAAGATTTTTTGCACAGAGAAAAACATTAAAGACACAATAAAACGTGATTCCAAAAAATAAAATGACAAGTACGTGTACTTTAGAATTTTGGAATAAATATGATTAACAGCCTTCGATTTTGGTACAAGTGGAGATTTTGAAGTAAAATATTTAGACAATATTAAAAAAATTTTTTTTTGTTAAAAAGATTGTTTTAGCAAGCGTGGCGAATTGTATTGCAAAAATTCTATTTTATTAAACCGGTAAAAACAGATTAGAACAAAAAATATCCACCTACCAAATCTATAAGTGTATAAAAGTTGTTATTTCAAAAAGATTGTTAAAAAAATTGTATTGGGACGCCAGAAAATAATTCTGATTTAAGGTCCAAGCCATGCTGTTGGTACCACAATAGGTTTCTCATGGTTGCAAAGTTATTGAACCAGTCAACAAGTTCTAGCCCTCGACGGGGGTCTTATTCAATAAATTTACAGTTACAACGCAGTTGTCAGGATGTCTTCCTTAGAATACGGTTGTTCTTTAATCTTAGATGACTCATAGCCGACATTCGTTTGATTATCATCAGACGGCATCAAATTTTCTAGCTCATGGCTTGGCAACTCACTATTTGAGGATGGAGTTCTCTTACGGTTTCCAGCGGAACGCTGTAGTCTTTTGGTAGACAGATTTGAAGCCTGTTTCAGTTGCTGTTGAAACTTCTGCTTTTGTTTATTGTTCTTTGACCATTTGTAGAAGAAGGCGAGGAAAGAAATTAGGATGAGCATCAGAAGGATCATTATTAGTACGCCCAAACCAATTTTTATCTTTTCGTAGACCGGAAAGGAAAAACCAGCAGGCTTATCAGTACAACCAACCGGTCTACCAGCAGAACCAACCGGTCTACCAGCAGAACCAACCGGTCTACCAGCAGAACCAACCGGTCTACCAGCAGAACCAACCGGTCTACCAGCAGAACCAACCGGTCTACCAGCAGAACCAGCCGGTCTATTAGTAGAACTAGCCGGTCTATCAGTAGAACCAGCCGGTCTATCAGTAGAACCAGGCATTTCTGTCGTGGATTGGATAGCAGCCTCTTTAGTTGGTTCAACAGAGGCGTCGCTGGTGCCAGCCATCCGCGGCTGCAGCTCATCCAAGGTGAACTTGCAGTATTCACGAACATGGCTCCGTCTGCACTCATGTCCTACAGTGGGATTGCTGCGACACCGGTCAAGGCTAGGACAGCGCTTGCAGTCATGGGTGCTCATGTCAGGGTATTCGCCTGGCTGACACTTTGGAGGCCAATTACCCATGGTTCTGGCTTCTGGGTTGACGGACAACCATAACAGTACAATCATAGCTAGAGAAAGCAAAATTGCCTTCATGTTTGTTTGTTTGCATGCAAATAAAAGAAGAAATGCTTTCATTAGTTTGAAGTGATGTTTCTTGGAAAAAATTCCTAAAAGCTTTGCGCAAAATACACTGGCTATAGAAATTCCTTTTCTTTCAGCAAAAATAGCACCACTTTCTATTTTCACTTTCAGGTATGACTTGCCTGTCTTATTGTCACTAAAACCTATTTTGCTAACCAATTACTAGCAATAGTAAAAATCGTGTGCATTTTTACCTGCACAATGAGAATCATCCTCCGATGAGATCTCACACCATAAGAATCATTCTCCGGTGAGATCCCACACCATAAGAATCATTCTCCGGTGAGATCCCACACCATAAGAATCATTCTCCGGTGAGATCTCACACCATGAGAATCAGCATCCAACGAGATTTCACACCATGAAAATCAACATCCAATGAGACCTCGCACCACGAGAATCAGCATCCAATGAGATCTCACACCATGAGAATCAGCATCCAATGAGATCTCACACCATGAAAATCAACATCCAATGAGACCTCGCACCACGAGAATCAGCATCCAATGAGATCTCACACCATGAGAATCATCTACCGAAGAGATCTTACACCATGAGAATCAGCATTCAATGAGATCTCACACCATGAGAATCATCTACCGAAGAGATCTTACACCATGAGAATCAGCATTCAATGAGATCTCACACCATGAGAATCAGCATCCAATGAAATCTCACACAATGAGAATCAGCATCCAATGAGATCTCACACCATGAGAATCAGCATCCAATGAGATCTCACACCATGAGAATCATCCACCGATGAGATCTCACACCAAAACTCCAATGTTCTTCAAATTAATAATTAATAAACACGATAAACACATCACGAATGATAGTAATTTGGTTGCTGCTCATGCACGACTGGATAGATATATTTATTTATTATTTGATAAGTATAAAATAATAATTTGCGATAATACTTTCCAGATTATGAGTTGTTTAAAACACTGGAAGTAATAAAACAGTAAAAAGAGGAAAGTGTTGCTTGTGTCAGTTTTGTTAAAATAGGGAATGACATCTTAAGGCAGTTTCATACGGATAACGTGGTCTACATAATTTAGGTAACTTGATCTTTAAAGTGCTTAACTTTAATAATATCGTAGGTAATTCATAGAAGAATTTTGATTAACATTTATTACTTTATTCACTTATTTTGAGACTCTATATATAAGCTATTTTATGCAGAAAAAACAATAAAGGCAGAAAAAGAAAGAAACGTGATAAAATAAAATCAAAAAATATAACTAAATGTACTTGCGTAATGAGTGCACAACCAACTCAGCTTTGTGATTGTAGAAAAAATCAACTCAAAATATTTTCATGTTAAAGTAATTACACTATTAAAGTTTTAAAGTTAAAAAATATTTTTATAGGAAGCGGCGCAAACTGCATTGTAAAAAATCGAGTACATTATACGCTCGTACCGGTAAAAGACAGATCGGAACAAAAATATTTACTACTAGTAAATCTGTAAGCGTAAGTGTACAATTTTTTATCTAAAAGAAAATATTGTTTTTGCACATCGAAAACAATTTTTAAGGTACAAGCCATGTTGGGTTTCTCATGGTCGTAAAGTTATGGAATGTGAAAGAAGTCAACGTTATTTTAATAAATCTACACTTCGGTACTTAACATGATTTCATCAGAATCCAGTTGTAACTTTATGTTAGATGACTCATCGCCGCCATTCCTTTGAAGATCATTAGATGACAGCATGTTAGATGACTCATCACCGCCATTCCTTTGATTATCATCAGACGGCATCAAGTTGTCTAGCTCATTCTTCGGCAACTCACTAGTGGAAGATGGAGTTCTCTTACGGTTGCCAGAGGAGCGCTGCAGGCTGTTGGTAGACAGACTTGAAGCCTGTTTCAGCTTCTGTTGAAATTTCTGCTTCTGTTTATTGTTCTTCCACCATTGATAGTAGAAGACTAGGATAGCAATCAGGATGGCAGTGAGAAGGATCACTATTGGTACCATCAAACCAATCAGTATCTTTGCGTAGAGCGGAATGGCAGATTTATCGGCAGTGCCAGCAGATTTATCGGCAGTACCAGCAGATTTATCGGCAGTACCAGCAGATTTATCGGCAGTACCAGCAGATTTATCGGCAGTACCAGCAGATTTATCGGCAGTGCCAGCAGATTTATCGGCAGTTCCAGCAGATTTATCGGCAGTACCAGCAGATTTATCGGCAGTACCAGCAGATTTATCGGCAGTGCCAGCAGATTTATCGGCAGTTCCAGCAGATTTATCGGCAGTACCAGCAGATTTATCGGCAGTTCCAGCAAATTTATCGGCAGTCTCAGCAGATTTATCGGCAGTACTAGCAGATTTATCAATACTACCAGATGGTTTCGCAGTACTACCAATAGGTTTATTAGCAGCGGCTTCAGCTGGTTCAACAGAGGCCTCGATGGTTCCAGCCATCCGCGGCTGCAGCTCATCCAAGGTGAACTTGCAGTATTTGCGGACAAAGGTCCGCC
>NIVC01000298.1:0-165000 GCA_002269645.1 Macrostomum lignano | reverse complement strand
GTATAGAAGACATTCAGGGCAGCTTTAATCAAGAATTTTTTTTCACTTACTTTGTTTCGTTTACCACTTCGAGTGCCACCACTTTTAGCAGAATTTGGTGACTGCCGCTCCTGCATAAGCAGTCCATTCTCGTCGTCATAATTGCCATTTTCATTATTCGCCGTAGATTTCTGTCTGTTCTTTATTCAATTGCGAACATATTTATAAAGTTTGTGCAATAAAAACCCTGGCCCGATGATGGCAAGGATGGCGATGGCAATCTGATATGGCAGAACATTTTCACAGTTGCAATCACATGCGACACCCGTAGTCATATCAGAGGCATCGCCAGCTAGTTTGGCGCTACTGTTGGAAGCCGTCCCAGCAGCTCGAGTGATGGCATTCATGCTTTGCAGAGACTCGCCCGCTTCTGCAGAGCCAGAATTACTGCTCACAGCAACATCACTGATGTCGGAGCTGCTACCTGACGACCAATAATCTGAGCAAGCGGACTTAATCAACGGCCTGTCGCACCTGGCTGCCCAGGCTCTGCCAAAGTCGCCGCGGCACTTCGATAAACTTGGGCAGTCCTTGCAATTGCTGGCTCCCTCGCTGTCCCGATACTGGCCAGGGGGGCAGGCAGGCAGGGGAGCCGCCAGCATGGGCGACACCAGCGCCAATGTTGTTGAAAGCGCCAGATGCATTGCGGTGGGTGGCTAAAATTTGATGGAGACTGTCTATGAATGCTTGTTTCCTGTGTCTGTCTGTCTGTCTTTCCGTCTGTCTGTCTGTCTGTCTGTCTGTCTGTCTGTCTGTCTGTCTGTCTGTCTGTCTGTCTGTCTGTCTGTCTGTCTGTCTGTCTGTCTTCTTAGTGTCTGTCTGTCTGTCTGTCTGTCTGTCTGTCTGTCTTCTTATTGTCTGTCTGTCTGTCTTCTTAGTGTCTGTCTGTCTGTCTGTCTGTCTGTCTGTCTTCTTATTGTCTGTCTGTCTGTCTTCTTAGTGTCTGTCTGTCTGTCTGTCTGTCTGTCTGTCTGTCTGTCTTCTTAGTGTCTGTCTGTCTGTCTTCTTAGTGTCTGTCTGTCTGTCTGTCTGTCTGTCTGTCTGTCTGTCTGTCTGTCTGTCTGTCTGTCTGTCTGTCTGTCTGTCTGTCTGTCTTCTTAGTGTCTGTCTGTCTGTCTTCTTAGTGTCTGTCTGTCTGTCTGTCTGTCTGTCTGTCTGTCTTCTTATTGTCTGTCTGTCTGTCTTCTTAGTGTCTGTCTGTCTGTCTGTCTGTCTGTCTGTCTGTCTGTCTGTCTTCTTAGTGTCTGTCTGTCTGTCTTCTTAGTGTCTGTCTGTCTGTCTGTCTGTCTGTCTGTCTGTCTGTCTGTCTGTCTGTCTTCTTAGTGTCTGTCTGTCTGTCTTCTTAGTGTCTGTCTGTCTGTCTGTCTGTCTGTCTTCTTAGTGTCTGTCTGTCTGTCTGTCTGTCTGTCAGCAATCCATTCTGTTCTGATTTGTATCTAAGGGAATGAATTTGGTTATCTGTGATTTTGTTTGTCATTTCCTACAATCAGCAGATGAAACTTCTATCTTTGAAAGCAATAAATCAGAATTAAAAAATAAATAAAAGTTTCAAATAGCATTTATCTAATAGAATAAAACCTGTTTTACTTACAAATTACGAAGGAGTAAAAGTACGATGTTAATAATAGCTATAACTAAAAGAAGAGGCAATTTACGCTCGCACATATTCACATAGGGGTTTACTTGGAATCTAAAAATAGCTAGTAAAAATACGAGTACTAAAGCACATAAATAAGTAGGAAAATATACGATAAAAATGTATCAAAACAAAATATCCAAAATGTCTACTCTACGTATTGCAGTTAGTAATGAGGATCTTAGGGATTTTGTATATTGTGATTATCAAATATATTAAATACTACTGTTGGCAAGGGAACAATATAAACTATGGGAAAAAGGCCAAATTGAATTATAATAATTAATTAATTACTTAAAATAACTGTTAACAGCTAATAATAATAAAAATAATAACTGTTAGGAGAATGCTTAATTGCTGTTGTAAATTGTTAATTACTTATATAAAAAATTGTACAGTTCATTGCTGTATATTGGTCTTAGGGCCATTGCAAAAGTTCGTGCAATCGAATTTAAGTGCTAACAAGTGAATGAAAAGTTTGTGTTTCAAAAGTATTCACTGGATGCAATGACACTTTGCCATTGGTCTGGAAGCTTCTAAATTCCGTTAATAGCCCCTAAAGTCACCAAGTTGTTTCAATAGACGGACTATCTCTGCAATCAGCTTGTCTAAGCAGTCAAAACGAGGACGATTCTATACTCAGCAACATTGAAAAGTCGCCACTCTATGTGCTCCAGTGAGCAGTTTCTCTTGGACTATTCTGAAATAAAAGATACGAGAAACCTGATCGGGGTAGCTTTAATCCGTCCAACCCTCGCACACCGCTCCTCCACTCATTCCTCAACTCAAGTCTGCCGTGGCGTAGCTGATTTGCGTCACTCGCAAAGATTGAGAGACTTTACACCTGCACTCTCAAAAGTGGCGACACAGAAGAAGTATACATCTTCGGAAAAAGTTCGTAGTCACAGGGACGATCATGTCAGGTGAGTACGGTGGGTGGGGCAGCTTTTGCCTGCCTCCTTGGGTAGGACCTAATTAATTGCAACTCCTGCACAATCTTGCTGGTGAGGGGGCTGGCATTGTTGTGCAGAAGGAGAATGCCATCGTCAAGGATCTTTTGGCGCTTTTTGAGCAGTGCAGGGCGAAGATGCTGGATGATGAAGCACCTGTAGCAGTGTTAGTTGACAGTCAGACCATCAGGCACATGGTGAACAAGTAGCAGACAACTAACCTCATCTCCTCACCCCTGCTCCACCTCAGCACCACAGGCCTGGTGCGGGGCTCAGCGGAGATACGGGACAGCCAATCTGCGTTTTGCAATTTCAAGTTGGGCTCGCACGAGCACTTCAATTCTTTTACATTATTTAGTCTGTCTGGGCGATTTTACTGAAATTTGTTAAAACTTAATTGCACGAACTTTTAGAATGACCATTAGCGGTTTTTGATGCTTAAATGTTTTTAAACATAACAAACAGGAATAAAACGCCAGCGATCGTCCAAGAAATAAATTTTTTATCAATGCAGCTCCATCATTTTTTGAGTCGTAACTTCATTTTTCCAAAAATCTGCGCAAGCAGACTTAATGGAAGCCCTATCACACCTGGCTTCCCAGGCTTTGCCAGAGTCGCCGCGGTGAGTCGCCATCATAAGCGCGCACCGGCACAAGCGCGCCTGTGTATTTTATGTCAAAGTCTGGCACAGGCGCGCAGAGGCATAAGCGCGCACGTTTTGACTTGCACAAGAGCGCGGTAGAAAGTGCTCAGCATTGGCATAAGCGCGCACCATCACAAGACCGCACTGGCATAAGCGCGCTGTCAGAGTTTGGCACAAGCGCGCACTTCTGGCTCTGTGTTGCAAAAGCGCGCAGTCAAGTTGCTCCATCGTCTGTCACAAAGTAGTCGATTGTATTTGTACGAATGAAATCGAATTAAAATCCTTTCGACCAGAAGATATTAGGCACGGTTCTGAATGTAGCCTGACTCAGACGACTCAGCATGTCAGGGTGAGCAAAGATGAGTCCATGGCCGTCATCAGCAGATGATACACCACCCTGAATAATGATGACGCTGTTGACGCACCTGAAGCGGTCTGGAGCATCGCATATTGCTGCATACGCGTCGACAGCTGCTTTTGGAAGAGGTGGCAGCAGGCATCTTCTTTGTCGATACATCGACGACTCCACTTCAGCAAATCCGATCCGATTGCCGACGGAGCTGGCCTGTGTCTCTCGGTCGAACAGATCACGAAGGGATGAACTGCTCTCACCGGCCTTCCGCTTCAAATTGGCTCGTAGCCGAAGTATTTCCTTCTCCTTTGAATCACCGTCGTGGTTGTGCGCGATGAGTCTCAGCACACCATCCTTCTCGACGGCGCGTCCCGGACAGTTCTTGTTAGTGCAGCGATAGCTGACTGTCCCATTTCTAACTCTATCTTTCTGATAAATGCAGACGCCGTGCGTATAGCCTACTGAGCCGATTCTTTTCCCTTCGATTGGCTCCATTGCGTTTCAAACACTCCAACTGCGACTGAGACAGAGGTTGTCTTATTTATCTAAGTCGCAGTATCTATCGACAGTGTACATGCTTACAATTGTGCTGGCATTGGCACTGCGCTGGACTGGGGCAATTCTTGCAATCCATAGCGCCCTCTCTGTCGCGGTAGTGGCCAGGCGGACAGGCAGGCAGTGGACCTGCCAGCCTCGGCAGCACCAGCGCCAGTGTGACTAATATTGCCAACCGCATGGCGTTTTACTCGTATATCTGAAATTGTATGGAGAATGTTATCAATGATTGCTTCCGGTGTCTGCCTGTCCGTCCGTCCGTGTCTGTTTGTCTGTCTTTCTTTTTTCCACGCCCGCTAAGAATTATCTTCAGCTTCCTGCACTAATGTCAAAATATAATTCTGGTAGAGTAGCTCGCACTAAAGATTTCACAAATTCCTATATAGTTGATTTAAAATTTGAAGGTCAGTCGAATTTAATAAATAAACACATCACGAATGATAGTAAATGAAAAATATGGTTGCTGTTCATGCAGGACTAGATAGATATATTTGTTCATTATTGATAAGTATCATTTTTTGCAATACTTGTTTTCAGAGTAAGAATTATTCAAAACACTATGAATTGTAAAATAGTAAACAAAAAGTCGTTGGTGTCAGTATGTCAAAAAATGGGAATGACATCATAAGGCAGTTGCACACAGAAAACGTAGTTATTTAATCTTTGAAGTGCTTAACTTTAATAATAATATCGTAGGTAATTGTTAGAAAGAATTTTGATTAAAATGTATTACTTATTCACTAAATATGCTACTTTATTTCATTTATTTTACGCAGAAAAAAACAATAAAGACACAAAGGAGGTTATATACCGTACTAATTAAAAAATAACTACATGTACTAGTGAATTGCAGAGACGACAACCTCTTTATAGTTTTAGAATAAAAATATAATTGAAAGTATCTGAGGGAATAGATTATATTAGCAATCCATTCTATCAAGCAATTTCTTCTTGCTGAAATCATGTAATAAAAGTGCTATTAGGATATATTTCTAAGCAATAAAACAAAAGCAAATTGGACTTTATCGAGTTGGAAAGCCTAGTTATTTAAAACAAAGGCACACAAACGCACGGATTGCAAAGCAGGTTAAAATGAGTAATATTGTGTAGTAAACTGTCGGTAAGAAAGACAACTGTCTAACTTCAGCTGGATATAGCAAATAGTTTATCTATTACAGTATTGAAAGCTACTAAAGCAGCACACAAAAATATAAATAAAAGATTTAATGAGTTATGAAAATAGTGCCAGTAAGAAGCCATAGACTAAAATGCCAGTTATGGGAATGCATTTTATAATACGAGCTACAAATTTCAATGTGCAAATTTTCGTTAGCTAGTTCCAGTGTATCAAAAAGCGATCATAAAAATAACAATGCTATACAGTAATCAAACATCAGAAAATTCGGAGCAAATGATGACAAATTCCACATTTTAAAATTCTCCTTTACTCACAGTAGTAATTATATTAGAAAACTTCAAGCAGGAAAATTATAACTGAAATGACTAACTGCACTACTCATAGTAAAAATGTAAGGAAATACGCTTATGTAAATTCGGGGCAAGCAAAACAATAATCATTAACATTGCCATGTTACTAACAGAAATAATATCGGTAAATTGCAAACAAAAAATCCATAATAGCTAAAAAAGAATCATAAATATATATATTAGCAAGCAATAGTTAAAATAACGAATATAAAGGTAAATTACTTCTAATGCCAACTACTTCCATTGCCAATTTATACTTATTACTATGTATTTATAATAAGTATATATACTATATATACTATATATATACTATACTATATATACTATATACTATAAGTATAATTATAATAAGTATTTATACTTAATACTTATTACTATGATGAAGTAATAAGTAATTGATAAAATGTTAGGCTGTCACAATCAAAGTTAGCTGGATTGAGATTCTTCGCCATCAATAAAGACAGCGGAATCATCGGCATCTGTATGGGCAGCTGTCTGCTCGTCCTTGGTCAGCAACTGGCTTACACAACTTTCGCCTTTATTAAACTTGCATTGCCTGTCTGCACTGGATTTAACTGCAGTGCGAGCATTTTTGCACTGTTTGTAAATAACACAGGATAGGACGATCACGCAGACCAATAAAAGTACAGCTAAAACCCAGACGATTGGCCAAGGATCTACTTTTCCAGCCGCATCAATATTTGATCCTTCAGTGGTGGCATTGGGTTGCAGAGATTCTCCACAGCTAGGCTTATTGCTCACAGCAACACCACTGATGTCGGAGCCGCTACGTGGCGCATTCTCAGCGAGATTTGGCGCCTCAGTCACTGATTTACCAATTAGTGATGAGGTGTTGCTTCTTTGCCGGGAATCTGAGGGACAGTTGCAGTTACACGCGACACCAGTGTTCACATGAGATGCATTGCCAGGCTGCTTGGCGCTACTGTTGGAATTATGAGATGATGAAGCCGTCTCAGCATCTCGCGAGCCAGCCAAAGTGGAACAGTTGGGAAGACGACACACGCCTTGATTCCAGAGTTGTTGGCACTTCCAGCCCCAAAATTTCTCCATCAATCGGTGCGCTTGACTGCAGTCGAAGCACACGCGTGGACAGTGACTATTCTGTTTAGCGTTGTTGTTCCAGTACGTAGGAACAGTCGGCACTCGGGCTTGGCAGAAGGCGACCAACTGTGCAGCGACAATGCATTCATATGCGTAGCTTATGATACGCATTTTTAGCTCAGATTTAGGTTGCGGTTGTTCTGTGGTTTGCTGCGCTGGGCTGAAAGAAGCAGTGGAGTTTGACATGTAAAACATTACCAAAATATTAATTTCGGCTATTGTCATGCAATTTTACAAAATGGACACGAAAAATTGAAAGTCTACAGAGCTAAGACAGGTTGGGCCACACTTGGGGTTGCTTCATAAATTGTGTTCTTTAACAATTTATAACTGACTTCTAACTTGGATCCTAGCTAGCTCGAATGTATTTAGATTGTAGCTCTGTTAGGAAAAAAACTTCATACTTATGATAGCTTGATATCTATAGTTATGGGGCAAAAAATGAAAAGACAAGATCAAATACGTACTTATAAAAATAACACACATGTGCTTCATTTATTTCACTAAATTAATTTGTTGAAAACTTAGTACGTATAAAACAATTGGCAGTTGTTATCACAACTATGAGCAGCAAAGTATAAGCCAAAAGCACTGCAAAAGCGGAGCAAAACAAAGTTTTGAAAGAAAATGTGTACAAGGACTGCTTAGCAACTCAGGACGTTAGAAATTTGTTTGTGTCTATGGCTTTTCAATAAGCCTCTACTAATACTAAAACTGACGCGATGTTTGTCTGTCTTTTCAATAAAGAACCAAGTGCTAACCTATCTCTAGTGACAGATGCTCATAAATATTTCGCGTTATATTTTTTATTTTTACCAATATAAAAGTAATAAATACAAATATAGTACATGAGAATTGAAAAGTACGATATGCAACTGTGGGAAAACATTGCGTATAACTGTATAAGGCAAACATTGATGACTATAACAAAGTTTGAACATGATGCCGCTTAGTTGGTTAGATGGGGCTTGTGTGCACTAAACAATGGCCCAAACGGGTTGCCGTGCGATTCACAAGCTATGGGGCCAACCCCAAAGCACAGAGAGTGCACATGCCTGACGATGCCTGAGTCAGGGCAGCTGTACACCCTGTGTGAGCGTGTGCATGAATGCGCGCCTGCGTACAGTATTGGCACGCTTGTATGTGCTCAGGAGTCAGCGGAATGGACAGAATTGCCGTAAGCGCTGTTTTTGTGGAACGATATCGCTTCCGAGACGCAAGTATTTAGCGCCTTTTTGTTTACAAATTACTAACTCTCCATGTCGACTAATAAACTTTGCCTAGAAACCGCACCCTAGTAACAGTGCAGCATTATCTAGTTTAAACGTCCAAGAAAAAATCAATTGTTCACGGTTGAACAGGACGAAAAGTCGTGCGTTGACGAAGGAGCCCGGTTTCCGCGCAGAGGGTCTGTTGGCTTTGCGTCTTTACCGTTCTCATCTGCCTGCGAGTCGTCGGGACCAGGTGACGAATTTTGCATCTCTCGCTGCTCTGCGGGAGCTGGTAATTTAGCATATTAGGAAGTTATTATATTAGGAAGTCTTCTAAGTCCCAAGGCACCTCAATTTCTAACAGAAATCCCGGATGAAAACAGTAAATATAATTGCGACTTTTCCTATCAAGGTAAGATTAAGGATGCTTACAACTCGTTCCTTTAAGAAGAGCTTTGTAGGCTTGCTTTGGGTTAGGATAGGAGATCAGCATTCAATCTGCTTTTCATAAAAAACACTATAGCGATTGTTGTCTTAAAGAGATGATAGTATACTTTTCGGCGTAAAGCAAGTCAGCCTTTAAAATTCATTCTAAGAAACGAAGTGCCCGGATAATCGGATACCATCAATAGATTTAATTAATAAATGTATAACCTTTTGCAAATAGGTTAAAATATAGTTGCATAATTTTGTAATCTTACCACCAATATCGCGTTTTCCAAACTTGTGACCATGGTGCTGATAGAAGTGTTTTACTCCGTACACAGCTGGTAGTAGCATCACGCAGACACAAACAATTAACGAAATCAACGATTTCACACAACTATAAGCAGACTTTGTATTATTATTATACATGTTTATTAGCTCATTAACAGAATAAATCGTTGGAGTCGGTTCTGGACAGGGCGGACAAACTCTGTCTGCAGTTGTTAAACTTTCTGTTACACTGAGGGTAGTGTCGATACAGTCCGTGGCAAATCGTTGATCCATTCGACAATAGCCTTTCTTCCAAAGCGCATAGCATGCCTCATAGTACGCTGGGTCGGACAGCAGGTGAGCGTGTTTAGGATTGTAACACGCCTTAAGGCAAGTGTCTTGCTGCCCTGTCTCGTCATTCCGATATGTTGGAGGCTCGCATAGAGCCTGAGCAATGGTAGCGGCGACAGTTCCACCAAGTGTACATGCAACGACCAATTTCCAAATCCAAACGACCATTTTAATACACCACTGCATAGAACTGCAAATTTAAAAAGGGGCGAAAAATTACTGATTTATTTATAAATTATGGTTACAAAAAAGCTTGCAGTAAATTGTAAAATGACTAGCAAAAAAGTAACTGGCAGTAAAATAACTGGCAGAAAAATGTCAGACAATAAAATGGCTAGCAGTCAAGTCTGGCCCCAGGACGAACATGTACATTGTTCATGCCAGTAATAAATACAAAAGGCCAAAGTTCTAATCTTCCTTGTAGTTGGCCTACATGTACGTGTGTTGAAATTATCTAAATAGTTGAAGCTCTTTAGTTATTTTTTGCGTACATGAAACCGAGTTTTAGCATCCTTGTCTTACTAGTTCTATTTAATTGGCTATATTTATTGCCATAGACAAATTTGCTTTGAGTTTGGCCATAGACAATTTATTAATTGTGATGTGGCCGCGGCTTTCTGCTGCGGGCATGGGGCCGCAGTCATATCTTGGGCACTGCTGTCCGCTGCTGGTGGCTGGAGTGGGAACTGTTCTGCGGCCTCACTGCGCTCTGAGCAGCCTTCATTGGCGCTTAGCTAGAAGTTGCACAATATGGCGCAATCGAGACATCATAAATGAGGCTCATTAACATAGGATAGGATATTGGGAGGTTTTCCTGGCCTTAGGGTTAGTTGGTGGGGACTGCCTGCCTGGGGTTTGGCGCTTGCCTGTACTGTTGTTGCCTGCCGCGTACGATCGCTCAGTGTACGCAAGTCTAGTTGGCTGCACTCCTCTCCTTGTGCGCTCGCTGGACCCTCTCCCCTTCTGCTCTCTCGTTCCTCCGCCGTCCGAGCCTCTCCCCATGCCATTCTATTTTTAGACTGAGGGTTTCGCGGACCCCGTGTCCCGAGCCGAACCCTCCCTTTGTGCAGCCTTGTGCGCACAAGCCCAAATCCTATATACTAAATACTAAAAATGGTCTGTCTGTGTCTATCTATCTATCTATCTATCTATCTATGTGATCGATTAGAGAAAAAATGGCTGGACCGATTTTGTTCAAACTTGCACTGTTCGATCAGAAATTTTCCCGTGACTGTACATGCATCGCGGCTAAGAAATTGCTCGATGCTAAAGGCATTAAATATTCGAAAAACATGCTTTTTTGCAAAGGTCAAGCAAACTTTTCGACTTGAAATGCATTGTAAGAATGCTAGAGAAAAAACTGACTGGTTGAATTCTGGTTCTGAAATAGATTGCATCATCACTGAATTGTAACTCCGACTTGAATTGAAAATGCAGTGTGGAAGCGTAGCACCAGACTTGATTTAAATTGCGTAACCATATTGTTAACTGATACTGACTGACTGAGAAACTGATTATGTCATAACTGCTTCGTGTGATTTACTCTATGCTTGGATTTTAAACTGTTGAATTATATATATATATAAGTGCAAAATTTGATGTTATCAAAAAGATGAGAACTAGCCTAGAGGTGAACAGACTGAACTGCTAAATGCAGCGACGATGGTTCGAATTTTCATAGAGTATAATTTTTTAATTAAAGCTTTTCAACGTCAGGAAAACTAAAAGACTTTTTAAAAAGAAGCGTCATGTAAAAATCATAGTAGCGTCATGTAAAAAATCGTAGAAGCGTCATATAAAAAATTATAGAAGCGTCATATAAAAATCATAGATGCGTCATTTAAAAAATCATAGAAGCATCATATAAAAATCATAGATGCGTCATTTAAAAAACCATAGAAGCATCATGTAAACAATCATAGAAGCGTCATTTAAAAAATCATAGAAGCATCATATAAAAATCATAGAAGCGTCATGTAAACAATCATAGAAGCGTCATGTAAAAAATCGTAGAAGCGTCATTTAAAAAAATCATAGATGCGTCATTTAAAAAATCATGGAAGCGTCATGTAAACAATCATAGAAGCGTCATGTAAAAAATCATAGAAGCGTCATATAAAAATCATAGAAGCGTCATGTAAAAAATCATAGAAGCGTCATGTAAACAATCATAGAAGCGTCATGAAAAAATCATAGAAGCGTCATGTAAACAATCATAGAAGCGTCATGTAAACAATCATAGAAGCATCATGTAAAAAAATCATAGTAGCGTCATGTAAACAATCATAGAAGCATCATGTAAACAATCATAGAAGCATCATGTAAAAAAATCATAGTAGCGTCATGTAAACAATCATAGAAGCGTCATGTAAAGAATCATAGAAGCGTCATGTAAAAAAATCATAGATGCGTCATTTAAAAAATCATAGAAGCATCATGTAAACAATCATAGAAGCGTCATTTAAAAAAATCATAGAAGCGTCATATAAAAATCATAGATGCGTCATTTAAAAAATCATAGAAGCGTCATGTGAAAATCATAAAAGCGTCACGTAAAGAATCATAGAAGCGTCATGTAAACAATCATAGAAGCGTCATGTAAACAATCATAGAAGCGTCATGTAAAAAATCATAGAAGCGTCATGTAAAAAATCATAGAAGCGTCATGTAAAAATCGTAGAAGCGTCATTTAAAAATCATAGAAAATCATAAAAATCAAAAATTAAATGCAGCTATAATGCTGTGCTGGGGAGAAAAACTGAGACGTAAAGGCTCTCAGAGAATAACTGCTGAGATTACGGGGGGGTTTCTGAGATGTCAAAGCAAAAGTCAGAAGCTACTTCAAAGTTCATGTACTTTACTCAATTTTTTTATTGCATTCTTTGTTGGCTCGCCACGGGAGGCGCTTATAGAAGAAGAGTCATGTAAAAAATAAAAGTAGCACTACGAGCGTATGTACGAGCTATACATAAAAGAAAAGTCATGTTCAAGTTAAAAGATTCATTTGGGAATTGCTACGATGTCAAAGCTTGGTGGAAATCGTTATAGTGCTGTGATTCTTAAAGAAGGAATCACTAAAATGTCAAGGCTTAGGGGAGAAGAATTGCTGAGATTTCAAGGCTTTAGGTTGGGTTAAAGTTAGGTTTAGGTCAGGTGTGGGTTGAGGGTTATATTTTATCGGGTTTCAAGGTTAACAGAATAACAGGGGATTTTTTAGATTTCAAGGTTTATGGAGGCCATCGCTGACATGTTAAGGCTTACGGGGGAATAGCTGAGATGTCAAGGCTCACGGGGTATAAATGAGATTTCAAGGCTAAAGTCAGAAGCTACATGTAGTTTATTGAAAACTTTTTATTACATTATTTGATGCCTCCTCAGGGGAGGGATCGCTGATAAAAAAGCGTAATGTAAAAAATAAAAGAAGCTTCATGTCGAAGTTAAGAGATTCATTTGGGAATCCCTACGATGTCGAGGCTTGCAGGAAATCGCTATAATGCTGTAGTAGTGCTATAGTGACTCTTAGAGAGAATTACTGAAATTTCAATGTTAGGTTAGGGTTAGGGTTAGGGTTAGGGCTAGGGTTAGGGTTAGGGTTAGGCTAGGGTTAGAAGGTTGACAGATATTTTTAGATTTCCAAGGCTTATTGGGGGCATTGCTGAGATGTCAAGGGGGGAAGTTGATATGTCAAAGCTTGTGGGGGGGGGGAATTACTGACATGTCAAGGCTTACAAGGTTTGACAGGAGATTTTTTAAGATTTCAAGGATACATGTAGCTTATTAAAAAAACGTGTATTGCATTTATTTGGCTCCCCAACGGGGGGCGTAGATTGCTAGTTTGGCATGCTAATTTCACTAGTGGCTTGAAGCGACTGTCGGCGCTTTGAACAAGCTACTCTCTCCCCCCATGTTTGATCAATATCTGTTGTGCATCATTATCCACACTTTTCGGGCTGCCGTTCCATGGTCAGTCCACGGAATGCCCAAACGCTCCACCCTCCGCGTTCTATATCAATGAATGCAGGCCGGTCTGTCTAATTTATCCTCAGAACCGTCTTGAGGGACTTGTCGAGAGATATCTCCAAGTTCTAGCGCCGGTTAACAGCGAAGCAAAGCTCCTGAGCAGGTCTTGGTATCAGGAAACCAGTTGGCTGAAGCCATTCTGCTGTTTGTCTATTCGCGACACAGGCGCGAATATAAGAGTAAGAGTGAGTGTGCAGACGCAGCACTCGTGCGAGATTCTAAGAAATAGCTGTTAGACTTAGTCAGTTGTGAGTCTATTGCTGCTGCAGGCGCATAAACTTATTGCTCGCCACCCATCTGCGCGAGACGTAGCTATTAGGTAGGATACGTCGTATTTAGCGACAACCCTCGTACAACATTAAGTGCATATTTTAGCATCTAATTTTTCATTCCAACTGGAGTGAAGGATTAGAGCCCTCCTCCGGCCCCTAAGCGCGGGCCAGAGGCTAACGGGGTCGCCCTCTACCAGGGCGTACGGCTACTAAGATGGCAGCCCATGGGGGGACGCGGAGCACTGCAGCCATCCTTCGCCGGTGGCAGCGCTTCAATGGCCGCCGCAAGGAGCTAGTGTTGAGCGTTGAAAATCGAAATAGTGTTGAGCGTTGCTAACACTATCGGAGTTATATTTCAGGTTGTTGATGGAAAGGAGTTGCCATTTTTCTTTTTTTGATGCCCCTCTGCCTGTGGCCTGCTCTTTGTTCATTCTGCGTCTAGCTGTCACTGGTGGCACGCTGTTCCCTTGTGTGAGCCAGTCACGTGACAAGCGTTTGAGCCTTGAGCCTTGTTTTCTTGGACGCCGAAGCGCCGTAAAAATGTTTACTACTCTTATTGGGCTGTGTTTAAGACGGGGCTCACGTGCTCCGGCACACTTGCCATTCAAGGCAGGCATTGACGTCAGTTGCTAAAAATAGATACCACGTGAGTTTGTCACATGATCTTTCTTTGACACAGACCCATTGGGGTTTCCCAAACTATAAATACGGACCCCCTCAAGCCATGTTTCCAGCACGATTCACGAGTCTTTTCCTCAATTCGTCTAGTTTTCCAGTTCGATTTTCATTTTTCTAGTTCTATTGCTAGTCCCAAGTGACCCAGATCTCTTAGTCGGACCTGAGGCTAACACCGCCCTCCCAACCACCTACTGAGCCCGGCAGGATATGCTGAGTAGTCGTTGGAGTCGTAAATCTGCACGAATTGCCGATTTCGCTCGTCTTGTTTATTTTCGTTCCAACGGAACTCTTACCTTACCGAAGACTGAGACCCGAAGGAACTGGTGGTAGCAACTAGAACTACCGACGCAACTATTGAAGGCTTCCAATTGAAAAATGATTTTTAGGAAATAAAACTTATTGATTTTCATAACATGCCATTGTGGCGAGCAAATGAGTCAAATACTGTGTGACTTATTTTTTTTGTCTCTGTAGTCTAGTGGTACAACGACGACAGTTAACTTTGAAACAGTACCGGTCAAGCATAAAAATATAATTTATCTGGCGCTACAAAATCGCGTATTATTGTATGAAGTCGAAATAGAAACAAACCAGCTTACTTTACAATGGCATACATACATATCTATAGATTACGATCACGTAATAAAATATTTGTTAGCGAAATATTCGACATACACTACTAAAAAAGGAAATTAGAAAATGTAGCAAAACAATAAATATGAAAATTTGTGTGCTTGTAACAAGGTAAGAATGTTAGAACTGATGATACGTAATAAGAAGATAACGAAGCTAAGATCCAATTTCGCCTTGAACGTTGCACAAACTGCAAAATGTAAATATTCAAGGCTTATTACGCTCGTAGCACCCCTGGCGCAACGCCTTTGGCGACATCGTGTCCCACAAACAGCACTGAGACGATGCTGCCCAATCCGCTGATCTGTGAAAGAGGGCTTCACAAACTTGAAACTTCACAACGCCGAAAGTACTGCAGGTTAATGTTATACTAAGTTTTCGATGTTGTGAAAGTTTGAGCTTGTGAAAGCACCCCATCCCATCCCATCCTGGGGAGGCAGACACAATAGGTAGTCGGCATCACCAACAAAAATAACAACAAATACAGGCACTTAATTTCAAACTAATACAGACAAGCAATACGGAGAAAATGAGGACAGAAGCAAAAGCAACAAAGGTGTGATCTATGCAGTCATGGTAACCATAGGCGACGGTTTTTTAAGACTAAAGTGCACAGCAATTTTAAGCTTACCTGCAGAAGGCACCATGGAACAGGTGTACCACCTACTTAATAAGCCCCACACCTTTGAGCACCACAGGAGGTACCTTTCCTGGGGGTCTTTATAAGCCAACTAAATAAGAAACACTGACTCCTAGAGTTGGAAAACAAAGGAAATAAAATCTCATTCAGAAATAAATCCCTTGCCAGCAATTAATCAACAATTTAAAAACATAAACATTTTTGGCCAACCAACAGAAAGCAGCAAACCAAATGCAAACAAAAAATCATATTAAGTGGCCAAGTGCAACTACTGTGATGGCCAAATCATTATGATTTCGCAGTATGAGTTATTTTGTCTGGCTAAATATTTTAGCTGTTATCAATCAATGTTTACCCGTACAAATATAAATAAACTATTCCAAATACAGACAGGGCCTGACAATGGCAAATGACGATTTTGAAGGTTTGATGCGTTATCACGGCAGAAAGCGGCTTTTCAATTTTTTTAACAAAAAAAACTTTCAGCTCTATGGATCCTAAAATTCCGGTAGGCACACCTTGTTTGTCAAAGCGACAATCCTGCAGGCCCAGACGCCGACAGCAGTAACGACAGCTTCGTCTGAGCCACCGCCTGTGCAACAGTATTGTCGCTACAGTCGGAGCTGTCATTACTGCTGTCTACATCCGAGCCTGCGGGATTGTCGTACAGGCAGTGACAAATGGTCTACTCAACAAAGCAGACTTTCAAATTCGTCAACATCGTAGATCAGCTTCATCAGCCTCGACATGCGACAACAGTGAAGCTGCTATTAAATACAGAAATTTAGGTTTATGAAAGGGTCTCCAAGCGGGATGCCACGACAGTGAAATAGTGAATGACTATTGGATTGTCATTACCAGGATTGTTGCTGGGTTAGTATAGAAATATGATGTGGAAATACATTGACTCCATAATCATGGAAATTAATAACTCGTAATTAGCATGTCTAATGATACCACCTTTTGATTGAAAATTTGATGGAAGAAATTCTCTACTAAGTTGTTAGTTTATTGACTTTTGCTTTACTTACACTAACCAAACACACTAGGGTCACATTGATGGTCACATGAGGGACGATCTATTTGACTGTCACATTTGAGTGTCACAAAATGGTCACAGTAAAAATGTGACAGTCCCACTTACATACAGGTTAATATTCACATTTTTGTGCAAAACATTTTTTGGAAATTATTTGATTTTTTATTAATAAGTTATAATTGAGGTATATAAAGCAGAGGTTATCAGTATATGAATATTCTGCAGCATACATGCCCAACACCCGTCCGAACCGGACGGGTGAAATGGCCGCCGGCCAAGGTAAGTCGCAAAATCGAAAATGGGAAAACGAAAAATTGGGGGAAGAAAGGAGAGGAAGAGAAAAGGAAAAGAAAGGAGGAAGAAGAGAGAGAGAGAGAAAGAGGAGAGAAAAAGAGAAAGGAGGAACTAAGTCGCAATTAGGAGGAACTAAGTCGCAATTAGGATGAACTAAGTCGCAATCAAGAGGAACTAAGTCGCAATCCAGAGGAATGTGGTATATGCGCATATAAAGTATATTTCATTTCACACACATTGGCCATAGACACTGCCCCTGTTAACCCTGCGTTCTAAAGCTAATATAAGGAGAGCAAATATAAAGGAAATGAATGTTAACATCGGCATGGCAAGAGTCCGCTACCAAGCTTGAGATTTCTAACCATAATTCACCTGGACTTCGAGTTGGTAACGGAAGTCGGATGTAACATTGGCGACGAGGATGGGATCAAGCTGCGTTATCCAATCGCGACCTAGCAGGTTCTGCTTTGTGCCTTTCTGCTTTGGCTTAAGAGCAAATGGTACCGGTCGTGCTTTACAGAACTTTGGAGTTGTGTTCTCCTTGAGATGCAGTCTGGCTGTATAATGTTTTATCTTCCCAAGACCATCTGAGAATAATTCCGAATTTTCTTCTAAAATCGTCTTGAGCTCGTGATCAGCATCGAGGGAAAGAATTCCCACTGCTGACGCTTCTCTCGCGTATTTCCGGGCCAGGGGATCAAGCTGCGTTATCCAATCGCGACCTAGCAGGTTCTGCTTTGTGCCGTCAGTGACGACGACCTGCAGCTCCGTCGCAATGTCGCCAATTACAACCTGAACCACAGCCTCTCCAAGTAGGGGAATCTGTTCGTTAGAATAAGATGTGAGGACCAAGGTCGTGCCGCGCGGTTTAACTCGGATTAGTTCCGCTGTCGATTTGTTTACAATTGTGCGCTCGGCGCCGGTGTCCACTTCGAATTTAATCGGAGACCCGTTGACTTGCAGTGTCTCTGTGAAAGGCTTGAACCGAGCCTTCTGTGCGCTCATTCGTTTAGCCTCGTAATTTGAATTGACAGCGACGTTCTTGACATCAGAGAAATCGTACGACTCCTCACTACTGCCGGGGCTTCCATTTGCGCTCAGATGCTTTATTTTCCTACCTTTGTAGCTCTGCTTGGGTTCGAACTTCTTCTTGCTGTGCGGCGGTTGGTTTCCGCTGAACTGCTTCTGCTTCGTCCTGCACGCCTTCTCAACATGACCTGGTTTATTGCATCGACTGCAGACATGCGATCTTTTGGGACAGCTTCTCGCCCAGTGCCCAGAAGAGAGGCACCTGTAGCACCGGTCGTCTGAACTGGCCGGATTCGTCGGTCCCGATCCCTTAGCAGATGATCTTCCATATACCGCATTGGCCTGAGCCAGGCCGACAATGTCTCTTCCAGTGTGGATCTGCATTGCACCCTTCTCTGCGATTTCGATTGCTGTCGAGATTTTAACTGCGTCGTCCAGTGAAACATCGTCCTCCTGTAGCAGCCTTTGCTGTGTCAGCTTGCTTCGTAGTCCACAAACCAGTCTGTCTCTGATCGCCTCCGATAAAAAGCCTCCAAACGAACAGGTCGCCGCCAACTTCCGTAGCTGCGCGACGTACTCTGCAATGGATTCGCCTTCCTGCTGGCTTCGGTGATGAAAGTTGTATCTCTCGACGATTCTTTTCGGCGTTGGGGTGAAATTCGTTCGTTACTTTTCAATTAAATCATCGTAGGATTTGTCCTTCAGGGAGTCTGGAGACAGTAAGTCTCTGAGCAACGTATAGCAGTCTTCACCAATTACTGTGATGAGCTCGGCTCGCTTAATCTCCTCTTTGGTGATGGATTTAGCGATGAAGTATTGTTCCAGACGCTCCTCGTATACAGTCCACCTTTCAGGTCGTGCCGGATCAAATGTGCTGATTTTCGAAGCAGTATTTGGCGCGGTCATTTTGTCTTCTTCTGAAGAATCCTCGTCGCCAATGTTTCTGTCAGCCAGTGATTCTGTCAGCCTATCAGTTCGAGATTCGATACAGGCGGACAGACGAACATGGAAATGCGGACGCGTTGTCAAGACTGCCGCTGGAGAATACTAAGTCCACGGAGGATGGTGTGTTCCAGAATCGCATAGAGGCTCAACCAATCGACCATGGAGAGTTAAAGAGAGCAACAGCGATGGACGAAAATCTGTCCCGTGTTCTGCGATACTGTCGTTTTGGGTGGCCAGAACATAGCGAACAAGAGCTTCAGCCCTACCACTCGAGGCGAAACGAGCTGAGTGTTGAAGATGGAGTCATTTTTTGGGGCATCAGGATGTTGATCCCTGTTTCACTGAAGCAGCAGCTACTGCAACTGCTACACGAAGGGCACCCCGGCATTGTGGGCATGAAGTCCCTGGCACGGCTGCATGTATGGTATCCAGGGATTGATAAAGACATCGAGACGGCTCTAACCAAATGCAAGGGCTGCCAAGCGCAGAGGAACCTGCCGCCACAGGCGCCACTGCAGCCGTTGCTCTGGCCAGAAAAGGCATGGACTCGACTTCAATTGGACTTTTTTGATCCATGCTACGGGTTCATGTGGCTTGTCGTTGTCGATGCCACAACCAAATGGGTTGAAATTTACCCGATGAGGTCGGCGACTGCCCATGGCACGATCAGCAAGCTGCAGGAAACTTTCGCGAGATATGGTTATCCGAGGCAAATCCTCTCTGACAATGGGTCGCAGTTCACTGCTGAGGAATTTAAAAACTACCTTCGAAGCTGCCGCATCACACAAATTCTGACGTCGGTGGGGCATCCAAGATCGAATGGACTAGCCGAACGAATGGTTCAGACCGCCAAAAGAGCGTTAAGAGCGGGCATTAACGCTCGCTCCCGTGAGTTTGAACCTGGAGAATCTGTGCTCGTGCTCGACTTCAGGAAGCAAGGAGAGGACAAATGGGCCGTCGGAGAAATTCTTAAACGCCGTGCACAACTCTCATATCTGGTGAAAGTAGGCCGCATGGTCTGGAAACGGCACGTGGACCACATTACTTCGACAGGACTTCAAACGGAGAGCAAGGCCGCTTTGTCCCATGAATTACTGGAGCAGCTAATCGGGAAAGGCAATAGCGAGTCGCAGGCAGTTAACTCAGGCGGAGGAGCGACAACCAAGACTAGATGTGCGGAGACTGTCCAGGCCAGGAGGCATCGCTACAAGCATGAGGATGTGCCTCTAACTCAGACCAGACTGAGACCCCGAGCTGCAACTTGATGTGACGGAAATTTTTGTTGAGAAGGAAAACTTACTCTTTGCACAATGACGAACAAATTTTCTAAGGGGAGACATATGTGGTATATGCGCATATAAAGTATATTTCATTTCACACACATTGGCCATAGACACTGCCCCTGTTAACCCTGCGTTCTAAAGCTAATATAAGGAGAGCAAATATAAAGGAAATGAATGTTAACAACGGCATGGCAAGAGCCCGCTACTAAGCTTGAGATTTCTAACCATAATTCACCTGGACTTCGAGTTGGTAACGGAAGTCGGATGTAACAAGGAACTAAGTCGCAATCAAGAAAAACTAAGTCGCAATCAAGAGGAACTAAGTCGCAATGAAGAAAAACTAAGTCGCAATCGGGAGGAACTAAGTCGCAATCAGGAGGAACTAATTCGCTATCAAGAGGAACTAGCTCGTAAGTCGCGATCGGAAGGAACTAAGTCGCAATCGGGAGGGACTAAGTCGCAATCAGGAGGAACTAAGTCGCAATCGGGAGGAACTAAGTCGCAATCGGGAGGAACTAAGTCGCAATCGGGAGGAACTAAGTCGCAATCAAGAGGAACTAAGTCGCAATCGGGAGGAACTAAGTCGCAATTGGGAGGAAGTAAGTCGCAATCGGGAGGAACTAAGTCGCAATCGGGAGAAACTAATTCGCTATCAAGAGGAACTAGCTCGTAAGTAGCAATCGGAAGGAACTAAGTCGCAATCGGAAGGAACTAAGTCGCAATCGGGAGGAACTAAGTCGCAATCAGGAGGAACTAAGTCGCAATCGGGAGAAACTAATTCGCTATCAAGAGGAACTAGCTCGTAAGTAGCAATCGGAAGGAACTAAGTCGCAATCGGAAGGAACTAAGTCGCAATCGGGAGGAACTAAGTCGCAATTGGGAGGAACTAAGTAGCAATCAGGAAGAACTAAGTCACAATTAGGAGGAAGTAAGTCGCAATCGGGAGGAAATACGCTCGTAAGTTGCAATCGGGAGATTTTTTGCCTGTCCTCTAGGTGTTGCAGTAGGTATCTAGGCGTTGTATACATGGCAAATTTTCGAAGGCATTATACATAGAAGGCTCCAATTTGTGTGCAGCACAATGGTGTTGGAAGAAATTGTTTCTTGCCCATGGTTTTAGCAAACTTGTAAGTCCAACTCAACTTCCTGTCATCACAGATGCTTTATCTGTTGTAATGCCCTATAGTCTTGCAAAACAACTGTCACAATACTATCTTGAGTAAATAAATATTTTAGCATATCATGCTTTGACTTGTTTCTGTGACTGACAGTTGCTTAAATCTATAGAAGTACATTATTGGTTTGCTCTTCTCAAGCATCCGGAAATATATCATTAGGTAACTATTTGTAACTGTTTGTATAACTATATATCTTTTTCTTGGAGGACTCTCACTTCTTTGGCCATCAGTCTCAGTCTCCGAATCTGAGTCCAAATGAATGGCTGTATGTGGTCGTTGGATCTGCGCTTCAGTATCAGCATCAGTTGATGGGCAAGATTCTATAGCAATAGATTCAGCATGAGCATTGCCCTGTCGTACAAATTCTGTCTCAAGACGTCTATAGTTTCTTCATTCATTTCAAAAACAGCTTCTCTTTCAGCTGAAATTATTTGAGAAGAGCAATATGCGTGGGTTGTTGCATCTGCGCCATGAATCTCAATTTTTTGCATTCTGCACGGATAGATCTCTATTAGAAACACAACCTCTGGATTTGTACTGCCATTAACAGTCCCTCTCTGTGTGAGTTTGCTGAACATTGGGATGGTGGTGCTTCTAGTTCCCTTGAATGTGCGGCAGCTGCACCATCACCTGATCCCCAGGCTGCACTTAAGATTGCTGGGAAATTTAAATCTAATATCCAATGCGCACCAGAACAATCATTAACTTCTCCAGGAGTTACACGACCAAGTTTCCATCGTGTAAAGAGCAATGGCTTTCGCTGTTCAGCTGCAGAAAGGGGGTACCGGTTGATAGAATAGTCTTCATGGCCTTTTTCACCCCATTCACATGCAGGATTCAGTATACGAGGGCTGAGCAATAAGTTTCTGGATGTGCATAGTTGAGAGGCGGCTGACAAAATCTGACACCATAGGTGTCAAGTACATTATAATATAAGTACAATGTTTGTAAAGTTTCAGAAACACTGGTCATATATAGCAGTGCAGCACCCAAACCAAGCTAGCATAGCCACTCTATCTATCAAATTCACAATGGAGCTCAATAGGAGTCCTTTTAGAGCAATGATTTATTACGATTTTAAAAGTGGTTTGCGGCAGCAAGAAAGTCTTGAGCGATTGCGATGAGCTTTTGGGGATGAAGCACTTTCTAGATCCACCGTTTTTGACTGGTTTGCCAAATTTTGACGCGGCAGGCAGAGTCTGGATGATGAGGAGCGCAGCGGCCGGTCTGTCTCCGCAACGACTAAGGATAATGTTGCTGCTGTTGTTGTTGTTGTTGTTGTTGTTGATGCCGGCCCCGCTGGGTCACCTGGTCAATGGGCCTACGGGAACGGTCTGACTGCAACATGGCACAGCCAGCCGTCATTGCCCCGCTCACCATAGGACAGGGGCCTTGCACCACCGCGTCGCCGCGTGAGTGTGCAGAGGGCATGTCGGTGAGCCTGCCACCAGGTCCACCAGGGTCAACCCCAGCAGAGGGGCCGGAATTCCAGCTTTCGTGTCCGTGGCCAACGGACCTTCCACCCCACGCCTGACAGTCCAGCACTGGCGGCCAGCCCCGATGGGGTCTAGCCAGTGTCTGGAGCTGCTCGGAGGCCTGCTGGATGTGAGGCTAATGTTGCTGCTGTCCAGGCCATGGTTGAGGATGATACCCGAGTGACTGTGGTCCAGATAGAGGCAAAGGTGGGCATCTCATCAGGATCCATCAGGACGATCCTGCATTCACAGCTCAACCTGAGCAAGATTTCTGCACGCTGGGTGCCTCATCAGCTGACTCCGGAGCAGGAGGCTCGGGTGACCTGGTGCCGCACCATGCTCGACAGATTCAACGGAGGCAGCTCAAACTCGGTCTGGGATATCGTCAGTGGTGACGAGTACTGGATCTATAGTTTCGACCCGGAGACTTAGCAGCAGTCGGCCCAGTGGACTCCAGTTGGCGGCACCCCACCATCCAAGCTACGGCGAGAGTGCAGCGTGGCAAAGCAGATGGTGGCCATTTTTGTGGCGAAAACTGGTCATCTGGCCACAGTTCCACTCGTGCAGCAGCGCACAGTCACCGGTGACTGGTACGCCAACGTTTGCCTGCCAGAAGTGCTGAGCGCTCTCTCCAGGCGTCGCCCAAGGACTCGAGCTTGGGGAATCCTTCTCCATCACGACAACACCCCGGCCCACAAGGCTCGACAGGTGGCGGAGTTCCTGGCCGGAGAGCGCATTCAAGAGCTCGGTCATCCACCCTACAGCCCCGACCTGGCCCCCTGCGACTGTTTTGTGTTTCCACAAATCAAGCACAGGGTGCGTGGAATCCGCTATGGATCACCAAAAGCTGCAGTGGAGGCCTTCATCCGGCATGTGGAGGAGGTGCTTGCTTCAGATTGGTCCAACTGCTTCAGCAAGTGGTTTGAGCGCATGAAAATTTGCATCGAATCTGCTGGAAAGTACTTTGAAAAGATGTAACTGTTTTTTTCTCTCTAACTATTTCTGTCTGGGCACATCCGAAAACTTATTGCTCAGCCCTCATATAGTCAGGTGCAGGTCTATCTTTAAGTGAAGTATATAATGACTCAAAGAATGTACCTATCTCTACATATAAAAATCAAAACTCTGTGTGTGTGTGTGTGTGTGTGTCTGTCTGTGTGTGTGTGTGTGTGTCTGTCTGTGTGTGTGTGTGTGTCTGTCTGTCTGTGTGTGGACAATTTTGATCGCTATGGACTCCCAAACCACTCAACCAAATTACACCAAACTTTACACCCACCCTAAACTCACTACGGAGAATGTCTTAGGCTACCTTTTAATTTCCTAGACTCAAGTCTTCCTACCTAAAAGTATAAAAAACTGCTCAAAATGCGCGATTTTTTCACTAAATCCTCCATAGCGCCGCTCCACTTCTACCGATTCTCTTCAAATTTGACACAGACAATTTTCAACTATTTTGACACAATCGTGTAAAATTTCAAGTCTCAAAGTTAATCCTGAAAGCCGCTGTGCACTTTTAAAGTTAGGCTGTTTTTTTCAGCGAGGCAGCCACGGCTGAGCCACCCCAACCTCCGCCCGCCTGCCTCTTTCCCGATCTGGGCAAAGGGTGTGAATCATGTTTTAAAATGCCTAACTTTCGGCTGCCACAGTTTTGCTCCACGTGAAGCGATTGACTTCAAATTTGACACAATTCTTCATTAACTTATTCTCTGTCTAAATGTAAAGTCTCAACTCTGTATCTCAATCAGGACGGAAACTGTAAGCATGTGAAGTTTGTCTGCTTTTTCTGTTGTTTGTGCCACTCACTCACTCATTCCCCCAGAGCCAGACGAAGGGTCAGGCGATAGGACTGAATGTACATAGCAAATGTACAGTGTTTTGGAATAACTTTATTTATAGCCTTCTCTGCACCCCGAGAGTGGAGAGGCTACGTTTAGCCATAACAGTTTAGTGAGAAATTCTAACCACTGCCCTCCCCTCTTCTGTATTGGCAAACTCTGCAGCAGTTTAACACTGGATGGCAATTGGCAAATCGAGGCAATCCAGCATGGTTTGTAAAAGCGAAAGATTTATGAAAAGGCGATGCGATGCAATGAAATACAACCCTACTAAATTAGGCACACCATGGAAATTTTAAGTTTCTCTTAAAAGTACTTTGAAATTTAAATGGCCTAAGAAATGCGTATTTCCTTGGTTGTTAGACTGGTGCAGACTGCAGTGGAGCTGAAGATACACAAATTCCTTTCAGGGCTTGCAAATTGGCAAGAAAGATGACGTGATCAAAGCATGAGAATAACGATGAGAGTAGTACGTCCCACAAACTGGCTTTCGAAGCAGGGATCGGCAGACTTTTACTTCAAAAGCCAGATAAAGAATCCAGCTTATGTGCGGGCCAGATGAGAGAGGAAAGGAGAAGGAATAGACTATTAGAAGAGAGGAGAGGCGAGAGGGGGATAAGAGAAAACATGGAAGATAAGAGGAGAGACAAGTGGTGAGGAGAGAGCAGAGAAGAAGGGAGGAAGAAGCGAGAGGAGGGGAGAAAGGAGGGAGAGGAAAGAGTAAAGGTGAGAAGAGGGGAGAGATGAGACAGAGGATCGATGAGAGGAGAGTAAAGAAGAGTGAGAAGAGAGCAGAGATGAGAGAGCAGAAAGAAGATGACAGAGGGTCAAGAGGAGAGGAGAGAGTAGAAAGGATAGAGAAGAGAGGAGATAAGAGGGGGAGAGAGGAGTGAGAAGAGAAGAGATAGAGATAAGAGAGGGGTGTAAGAAGAGGGGAGAAAGGAGAGATGAGATTGTAGAGATGAGACAAATGAAAGGAGAGATGAGAGATGAAAAAGGTGAGAGGAGAGTGCAGAGAGACGAGAGAAGATAATAGAGGAGAGAGAGTATAGAAGAGGGAAGAGAAAAGAAGAGAGGAGTAAGGAAAGAGAGGAGTCAGAAGAGGTGAAAGAGAAGAGTACAGAGGAGATAAGTGAGAGAACGTATTAGAGAGTAAAGATGACAGATGAGAGAGCAGAGATGAGGGTGAACAAACGAGAGATGGGAGAGTAGAGAGAACAGAGGAGAGATAAGAGAAAAGAGATTACAGAAACTAGAGGAGAGAGGAGAGACAGGGAGAGAGAAGAGGAAATAGGAGAATGAAGAGGGGAGAGAGTAGAGAGGAGAAGAGAGATGGGAGAGGAGAGAGGAGAGAGAGAGAGAGAGAGAGAGAGAGAGAGAGAGAGAGAGCGCAGAGCAGAGAGAAACGAGAAGAGATAAGAGAGAAAAGATAAAAGAAGAGAAAGGAGAGATAAAAACGCAGACAAGAGAGAAGAGAGGTGAGGGAAGAGACGAGTGACGAGGGGAGAGAGAAGAGATAAAACAAGAAAAGAGATGAGAGGAAAGAGAGAGAGGAAAGAGGTGAGAGAAGAGACGAGAGAAGAGGGGAGAGAGGAGAGAGAGAGGAAAGAGGAGAGAGGAGAGAGTTAAGAGAAGAGAGAAAAGAATAGAGAGGAGAAGGAAGAGACGAGAGAAGAGGGAGAGAGAGGAGAGAGAGGAGAAGAGAGAAAACGAAAAAGTAGAGAGGAGAGAGGAGAGGAGAGAGAAAAGAAAAGGGAAGAGATGAGATAAGAGATATGAAAGAGAAGAGAGATGAGGGAAGATACGAAAGAAGATAGGAGAGAGGAGAGGAAAGAGAAAACGAAAGAGTAGAGAGGAGAGAGGAGAGGAGAGAGAAAAGAAAAGAAAAGGGAAGAGATGAGATAAGAGATATGAAAGAGAAGAGAGATGAGGGAAGATACGAAAGAAGATAGGAGAGAGGAGAGGAGAGAGAAAACGAAAGAGTAGAGAGGAGAGAGGAGAGGAGAGAGAAAACGAAAAGTAGAGGAGACAGGAGAGAGGAGAGAAGAGAGAAGAGACAAGAGATAAGAGAGATGAAAGAGAAGAGAGATGAGGGAAGATATGAGAGAAGAGAGGAGACAGGAGAGAAGAGAGAGGAGAGACAAGGGACGAGAGAGAAGAGAGGAAACAGAAGAGACGATAGAAATTTTAAAGGATCCAAGGGACATAGGGAGAGTCAGGGAGAGGCCAGAGTTTGCCAATACATGTTTTAGAGTCAGACAGACATTGCCTGACATTCTGTGCAGTACCCCAGCCAACAATATCAATGTTTGCCTCAAATCCTAATTTTACACGAATGTGTCCACTTTATGTCTACCTCTCACCTACTAACTATTGACAAGTTTTTGTTTGTGTATGACCTTAGATTTCAGAATACATGCAAAAGTAGTTCCGGGGATTGGAATTCCCCGGGTTCAAAATCCGCGGGTTTCAACAGCTTGTATACCTATATATATTTATACATATACAAGTATACATACAAGTATGCACGAGTATACATATACAAGTTAGTTTGCCAGACATACAGTAGAGAGTATGTAGAGTGTAGCTTACAGGGTACAGGCTACAATGCAGTTTAGTACTGCAGTCTGCAATACTCCATAAGTGAATAAGTGAATGATAAATCAATCGGTAAAGAGAGTGAGGGTAGGAGAAAGGGAAGAAAAATGAGGTACTTCCATTTTTCAATAAGCACAAGCCCGCACCAGGCGTGCTACCCCCCCCCCCCCCGGTCTTTCAGTGTGGTGGTGCATAGGTAGGTCGCAAATCTGGACAAAACTAAGTTGCACTGGACGGGTGAAATTTTGAGGTTGGGCATGCATGTCCTGCATTCTAGCATTCTAAATAAGCATGCATATATATAATTTTAGGCACCTGCTTTATTCACATTATTATTAGTCTGAATAAAATACCCAGTTAAATTAAACATTTACTAAACATAGCTACTGCAAGTGCACAAAACTATTTTTAACAAACAAAACAATCAATCAACAACAGAAAAGTAGTGATGCAAATTTTACCAAGTTTCAATGTTATTTAAGATTGAATTCTGAAAATTAATTAAGACAATTGTTTTTTTGTTAGGCTAAATGCTAAAAAAATTTCTTAAGATGTTATTAAAACTTCAAAACTGGTAAAGTTTGTTATTTTAACAACATTAGATGCAATGAAATACAAGAAATATGAAGTTATGTAAACTGAGCATTGCACTGTGTGTGACTACCTACAACTACAAATGTCATTAGACTGTCAAATCTTATTTTGTGCCTAAATGAATTATAATAGCCCAGAAAAACAAAGACAACTTACATATTGTTAAATAAAGCAGTCACCAGCAGGACAGGATAGGAACAGCTTCAATTAGCTGAATAGCATGAATTTGAATTTTGATTTTAGAAATATAGTCTATTAATAAAAGCAACACAGTATATTAGAATAACAAATGAAATCTAACCTATTTTATAACATTGGGTATTAAAAAACTATTTATAGTAGAGAAGACACATGGTATATTAACCTCACTAAATAAATAGCTTGTATTAATTAAAAGTGAATAAGCAAAATAGAAAAATTGTCTTACTACTTATCAAAAATATACACATTGTTGCCCTAAGCACAAATACTATACATTTTCTATAATACCATCTACTGCTCATTATTCCCCCCCCCCCAATCTTTTCTAAGCCCTCTTACTGTTTTAATGATTTTTAAACTGATTTAAAAAGTGTCTTACTTTAACTTTTAATTTTTTCAGCACTAAAATTGTTATTGCTTTTGATAGGAGGCAAATTCAGTGTTCATCTTTTGATATGTTGTGCCATTCTTATTGTTCTATTGATATTTATAAAGCTTTTTGTTCAGAAAACTAATATTCTATGTTAAATTTTTATTCTATGTACATATTGTATATTTGAAAATCATAAAAATGCATTGCACAGCTCTAATGTTTGGTTTTATGAATATATTTTATCATTTCTATGACATATACTTGTTACACAGTAAATAGAATGATAAATAGACTCAAAAAACAAAAAGCCAAGCTGTGCTTTTTTAATAGTTTTTAAGCATAAGACACGTGCAAATTTAAGTAGAATAAAAAATTAACATAGAATCCAAATTTTCTGAACAAAAAGCTTTATAAATATCAATAGAGCAATAAGAAATGCACAACATATCAAAAGATGAACACTGGATCTGCCTCCTATCAAATGCAATAACAATTTTTGTGCTAAAAAAATGAAAAGTTACTATCTTTGTCAGTGTATTTTTGGAAAAAACTGCCTTTTAAAAAGTTTCCAAAAATGAGGTTTCCCATCTTTCTATTTAAGTTGTCCTTGTTCTTAACCTGTGGGTTGCAACCCCTAGTGGGGTCATGTGACCATTTTCTAGGGGTTGCAACACAAAGAAATAATAAACAAAAAATGTTTTTGTATGAGTACATTATACTTAATGATACATTATATTGATTATAAAAAGGTTTGCAAACATACAATGGCCTGTATCTATAAGTATAGCTAATGGTATTTATCATGTTTGGGCGCAACCTAGGGATTCACCCGGCCGTTTCTATAGGCAACACACACATGTAAGTCGCTATTGGACGGAATAGTAGTCACGTGACAGCTCTCAGCCAATAGCGACTTACATGTGTGTGTTGCCAATAGAAACGGCCGAGTGATTCCCAAGGTTGCGCATGTATGGTATTTATTAATGATTATTTATTCATAAATATAGTGAATAGTACTTTGACTTAAGTTATAAAACCCATTTGACCAAAATTTATTTTTTGTTATAATCTCTTATTTTTTATTTTGTTATATTTTGTTATAATAATAAAAAATGAATGATTTCAATGTCAAACTAATCAAAGGTTTGTATATAGCTAATATAAATTAGTTTGGCTTGATCTTGGTTTAAAAAGAAATGGTTAACAAACAATAGCAAAGTAGTAATAATGCTCAAATATTGTACAATTTCTTAGAAACTAAATTCACACAAAATATTGGATACTATTTTGTTTAAATGCACTGAATGTTTTGTTTAAATGTTTAGTCTTTGTTTTGATTGTATAGAGGATAAATTACTATAATTGAGCTGTTTTGCTACAAATAAAATCAATTATCTCACAAGCAATTCAATTAGTCTCAAGCAGTTTTTAAACTATAAACAATGTTAGAGCTTTGTGAGTTATTCATTTTAAGAGTATTTGAGGACAGTTTGGAGAAACTTACTAAGAGAAGGGATTGGGGAATGATTTAGAGAGATACTAGAGTTGTGCCATGACCCCTCTGATCCCAATAATGCCTAGATTGGAAAAGTACATATAGCAGTAAAGACTGCTTAGTTCATATAATTAGACCCTACTATAATAAGACACTACCAGACTATATATAGAACACTACCAGAAATGTACGAAAACAAAATATTACAAATTAATTCTATAAGACAAGTTGATATATTGAAAACTATAGTACAGCTTTGGTGACAACCATATTACCTAGATATGCCACTCAGTAACTACAAGCATACCCATAAAGCCTTTGTATTTCTTGAAAAATTTAGCAATCACAGTATCAGGTCAGTAGCTTGTGCGCATATCAAGTTTTTTTAAAGGCATATTTAGCTACTATCTTGCAAATTATGTGTATTCACTTGAAGCAGCAAATGAAAAATCGTTATTAAAAAAACAGTTAAACATGTAAATGAAATACAAGAAACAATAAACATCAAAAAGTTTTAGCAAGTTGTGCAACTAGATGTTGGATTCCATCACTTTTTTATAATGACAATTTACATGTATATGTGCTGCAGCATGCTTGGGCACAACCTAAGGATTCACCTGGCCATTTCTTTTCTGTTGGCAACACATGCATGTAAATTGCTATTGGGCGGAATAGTAGTCACGTGACTGCTCTTAGCCAATAGTGACTCACATGTGTGTGTTGCCATTACAAATGGCCAGGTGATTCCCAAGGTTGCACATGTATGTGCTGCAGCCCCGGACACAACTGCAGCTCATCAAATTCAGTGATATTTTACCAATTTGTTTGATAGTGAAGCACAAAGAAGCAAGGACTAGTGAACTTTGTGTCTGTTGTGAATATTTAGGCAAAAATATATCTATATATCTTTAAGCTATTGACCTCAAATTTGTCTGAAATGCTGTCAGCTTAATTAAATTTTACTTGCAATTTGCATAGTCAGTCTTTTCCAATTGAATGCATTGAGAGTGGCCTATCTAGGGAATACAAGATCTATGGTGACAACTGACTTCATGAGAAATACTAAAGATAGGGGAAATAGGCCTGTTACAACTTGGTAGCATTTAGTGGGATTAAAGTAAAGACAGAAGCAAAACCCTTATTATAGAAGCAATCAATTTATTTCATAGCATAGTACTAAATAATTACTAGAAATATATGATAGAGATTATGAATAGCAATATAGCTACTTATAAAAACAACTTTAACTAACAATGTTTCATATTTAGTATTATTTATTAATCAAATAAGTTCCTAGTAGGCTAGTACTACTATATAAATAGTAATATTTAACCTAAAAAAAGTTTATCTTTTATCTTTAGATTTCTAATAATTTTGCACTATGCAGTCTGGCATATGCAAACATTGATTTGTTAAATTTGTTATTTGCATTAAAAAAATTTCTTCGTTTTCTATGGCTATTCCAATTGCAACTATCACGTCTTAAGAAGTATTGGGGCAAGTAATAAGCCTTCAACTCTTGTAAGAATATGAAAATGCCAAGAAAGTATATCTTTTTTAATTGTAGATCAAACTATAACCTAGAAAAAACCAAACAAAGATATTTGCTTTTCCTTGAAATGCATAAGAAGAAAGATGTTAATTCTAAGTGATCATATATGACAATAAATTTAATATAAACTAATTAATAAAAATAACAATTACAATAAAAATCTGAATTCTAGAAAGTAAACATATAGGCATCTACCAAAAGAACTGGCTAAGCAATATTCCAATGTCGAAATATTGTTGATATGAAAGACCAAAAGTGTCATCTGGCACTAGGAATATGGATACAAATAAACTAGATAGAGCCTACATCTTGACAGCCAGATGTCTTACCTATATGGGAAATGTTCCAAGTGTTTATCAAGGATACAGAAATTGTGACTTAGCATATGTTGGTTGCCACTATCTTTGACAAAGAAGTCTATTTTTGATAAATGTAGATAAAGAACTTTTTGTTCGAGTTTTTATTGCCTAAACTTCTCTTGGGGGTACAATGCTTGCTTGTAGGAAATTTGCTTGCCAAACTTTTCTTGTCAAGCTTTGCTTGTGGAATTTTGCTTGATGAACTTTTCTTGCCAAAGTTTGCTTGCAGAATTTTGCTTACTAAACTATGCTGTCTGAACTTTTGCTTGCTGAAGTTTGCATGCTGAATTTTAGGATTTTAACTTGCCAAATTATTTTCTTGTTTGCTTGCTTATTTTGATTGCTTATGAAGTTGGTCAGTCAATTATTATTTATTATAAATGCTTTGCAAGTGGATTGTTAAGAAGTGGCAATAAGTATTCTATGGCTTATTAGGTAGAAGTGTATACAAAAGTGGCCATATAAATATAAAGTCATGTTGCTCAATGTGAATGGTCACTAACTAGGCAAACAAAGCTGGTGCAACATCAAATATACTGTCTAAGAAAAAGTGCAAAGCATCTTGCAAAGCCTGCTATTGATTGGCCTGCATGCTAAAAGCTAAAATTCTATTTTCAGCAAGGCCTATATTGTGTAGTAAAAATTGCTGATCTCCATGCACCTAAAACTTAAGTAGAATTATAAGCTCATGCTGATTTTGTGGCTGCATAGGCCTAGGTATTCTTTAAGTGGTGTGAGGAATTTTTGAATCATCCTCTTTAGGGATAACTCTTAGAAGTGCAACACCTATGGCTTTAGGAAGCCTTGCAACATTTACAAGTGATAATATAGAAGTTGGGTTCTAAGCTATTGCTGCTTGATACTAAATTATACCATTTCTGCATTAGGGCTTTTCAAATCTGATATATCCTCATACAAAATCATACCACTGTAGGCAATTTCCAAGAAACTTAGAAAATAAAATTAGAAATACAAGAGCTTAAAAATAGGTTCTTTATTAGGGTTCCACAAGAAAACTTTTGCTGGCAAACCTCAGCAAACAATTTTTTTTGCAAGCAAACTTTGGCAAGCAAAGTTCCTGCAAGCAAACTTCTTGCAAGCAAATTTCATAGACCATTTCTCTATTTGCGCATTTATTATGCATATGCCAGTTTTGATTCAAGGCTTGCTGGGATTTCAACCAATATTAGAGTAGGCCTATTGGTCCTAATTAGATATTGTCACTGTGTTGTGTTACAAGATACCATATTACCATATACCATTTTAGGTTTTAAAATTTTTTCCTCTCATGCTTATCTTATATATTGAAATATAGGCCCCCTATATAATTTGCAATTAGTATCCAAGTTCTTTTTATATAGGTCTTTATATGAGTTATAGTTATTCTTCAAATAAGCTATGTTCAATTCTATTCAATAATATATTATATATATGAATAGAATCCACTTCAGTAACAGCTACTTTTGTACCAAAAAATGAATACTTTGGTAACTTCCACATTGGTAACAAAGCAGATTTATGACTGTCAACACTATATTTTTTTGATAATTAGGTTTGGCAATAATTAGTTTAATATTTAACATTTCAAATGTCTTATTGCACATATTGTTAAACTTTCTAGTTAGGCCTAAATATATTATACTTTGTTTAAACTTGCGCAGTAACTTAGTAAAACATTGAAAGGTAAAGAAAAATAAGCAAAGTGAGCTAAATAGCTCCCATGACATTCATTAAAATTGAAAAAAATTTAAATAATTAATGAGGAAAAAAATAGATTCTGTAATTTTAAGTCATTATTTGCTAACTAGATCAGAGATTCCAATGTACACGGTCACAAAATTTGGTCAGGATGTCTCGGGTGCATGTAATTTGACTCATCTGGAAATTAAAATAGATTGGTTAAAACACTTTAAAACAAGTTAAACGCATCATGTAGGTACGCATATGTTTTGTCATATTTTCTTTAAAGTTTGTTTGCATATCTTTTCGGAGCATAGCAATTAATGCATATTATATTATTTTCACTTGTTACCAAAGTGGCTGTTACCAAAATGGCCTGTTACCATATATACTATGCCAAGTTTAAATCTTTTCCTTGTGATTTTTGAATATCTTACATGCTTAAATATAAGCCATTTTGCTCTATATCATCATTTTTATTACCTAAATAAAAAAACATACTAAAAGACTATAAAACCTAGTTTTAAATAATCTTCTAAACTTTTTTCAAGCAAAAATAATAGAACTGTGGCCAGTGGCCTTGCCCTTAGTCTTTTTAACAGCTAAGCTTGGGCCTAAAAATAGTTTTAATGCATTAATTGCATGAAAAACTAGCTGTGCCTATTGCCTATAGACCATAGTCCAGATCATGCTGGGTGCATGCCCAAACAAAAATGGAATAATTACAGATGCACATCAAAAAAATTTAGTGCATGCCCATTTCCAAAAATTTGCCAGTGTTGTGACAATAAATGACCTTTTTTACTTGTGACAATAAATGACAATGAATTTATACAAGCTAAAAACTGGAAAGGTGGAAAGCTATCTTTTTTTCATTTTCTTTTTTTCAAAAAAATACCTTTTTTCATTCTTTCCTAGGCCTACTTTAAAATAACTTTTACACATCCACATGATTCTATTAAGTGCACACGAGGTGTGCACGCATACTATTTAGTATTTTTTCAGGAGTGATGCACGCCAACTGTGCACACCTAATTTTGGCATGCAAGGCCAATGCACGCCCGAATTTTTGGGCATATATTACATGATCCGGAGTGTGGCCTGGGTCTATGAAATTTGCTAGCAGGAAATCTGCTAGCCGAAGTTTGCTAGCGAGAAATTTGCTTGCCGAAATCTGCTAGCCGAAGTTTGCTAGCCAAAATGTGCTAGCCGAAATCTGCTAGCCGAAGTTTGCTAGCCGAAATGTGCTAGCCGAAATCTGCTAGCGATAATCTAACCAAAACCGGCGAACAGCAATTTATGAAGTTGTAATTTGCTAGAGACATTTTTTCTTGTCCAATTTCGCAAGAAACTTTGCAGGACTTATCATGCAGGACAAATAAATTTGCGTTTTTCGCTCTAATGACTCTCTTTATCGTGCTTATTATTAGCAGGTCTGCAAATTGCAATATATAATAATAATTGCCGCCTGCATTGTTGTATTGTAATATAATGCAGTTAAAAATTACTAAATCAGAAACTTCTTTGTAGCTAGCACTCGTATGACAAGAATCTAAATGTAAATTATATACAAAATGTGCTTGTTAATTCTATTTTTCTTAACACCTTTTAAAATGTGGCTACTTTGGTCAAGATAAATTACCGATTTTCTTTTTTTAAGTGTTTAGAAAGGCCGACCGAGGGCTAAAATAAAATTATAAGTGTGCCCAACAATGCAATCATAAAATGTAGACATTTTGGCTTTTTACAGCAATTATTTTTCAGATATGGTTTTTAGTTATAATAAGATTTGGGATTTTTAACCACTTCTCTTGACTATTTTTAGCCAAAACCATGCAATACCATTGCCTGGAAACAAGTCAGACTTTTTATCCTATTTTACTCGTAGACATTTGATAATGTTTTTGCATTATCAGCTGTAAGGCCGTATTTCAGGTAGCTCAGGCAGCTGTAGTTCAGGTAGTTAAATTTAAACTTATCTATAAACTTTCAGTCTTAATGGCTGGTAATGGCAGTATATGGTATATAAGTTATATATTTACTCGTTCGAATCAAAGCAGCTCAAATCGGAATCAAAAGATAGCAAATAACATACAACAGCTACGAGAGCAAGGCAGCTAGCAAAATCCTTGCTAGCAAAATTCCTGCAAGCAGATTTCGGCTAGCAAACTTCGGCTAGCAGATTTCGTCTAGCAGATTTCGGCTAGCAGATTTCGGCAAGCAAATTTCTCGCTAGCAAACTTCGGCTAGCAGATTTCTGCTAGCAGATCTGTACTCCCGTGTGGCCTATATATAGACTAAAATGAGCTCCCAACTTTTGTGCAAACCGAGGTAAACTCGTCAACACGGATTACAGTCGTTTCGGTGACAAGACGTTTCGGTGGAACAGTATTTTTGGTGACAATGTAGCAAATCTCATCATTGAATTTCGTATGGATGTATTTTTGTTTAGTTGGGAGTTAGGATTGTTATTGTATATTACCGATAATGTATTTTGTTGTAATTTCCGAAAGTGCGCCCCAATTTAAAAAGAGCTCTCGAGCATCAGACCGATGTTGGTACTGTAAGCGGGGTAGTGACTTGGCACCTCGAAGTATAAAGTCAGAATTGCGTTTGAATCGCGTTTGATTGACGTCTCGACAAAGTGCAAGTCTTACAACAAGCGAGTCATTTCAGTGACAAGAAAAATACCCTTTTAGTGATAGCCATTCTGTTTACAAACACAAAATTACCTTGCAAATCTTAAGGGATTTTAAACCTAAAATTTTATAATTTTTTGAAACGGTTAAGTTTTGCTTCATTTAATTTTGTTTATTTACAAATACAGAGTTGCGGTCTTTTGAATTATGTTTTCCAATCCAAAGGACCGTCACGTCAGCGTCCTGTGAACATCTGATCTGCTTTTCTCGTGGTTGGCATTTCATGAGGATTCTCTATTAGGTTTATGGTTTATGTATCTGAATACTCTGGGACAAATCAAAATGATCTGCACAGGAAGGAAACAATATAATTAGTTTGATTTCTTTTCTTTAATATATCAATCTTTCGACGAAAATGTTTAAATATAGTACGAAACAAATCTTAACAAAATATCTATAAGCTAATATTATGAAGCGCCTCTTACTACTAAAACGTTAAAGTAGAAGGCATGAGGGGGCTTCTGGGACAAATTTTTTCACTTCCTCCATAATCCCATTAAATCCATCCATATTATTCCTGACAGGATCAGAAAAAAGGGGGGTCGCACTCGCTCACAAAACGTCCTCCATAATCCCATTAAATCCATCCATATTATCCCTGACAGAATCAGAAAAAAAGAGGGGCCGCACTTGCTCCGAAAACTTCGAACATAATCCCATTAAATCCATCCATATTATCCCTGACAGAATCAGAGCATAACAGGTGTCCACTAACACCTGCTATGCTCACTGAGACTGACATAATCCACTGACATCCACCCATAGCATCTTCGAAACAATCGGAAAATAATCTGCATTATTCTCCCCACTTTCAATTTGCAACGCGAAACCAGATCCGAAAGACTTTAAATTATCAGCGCAGGGTCCTTACCCTTTGAAAGAAAATAAATTATCATTAAAAAAATGTTTCCAGCTGTCTCTCCAGGTTCTTATTACAAAGCGCACGAGCCTAATTACAAGAGTAAGTACCGATGCAAACTTGAATGCAGCGAGTACATGAGAAAATATTGGCCCGGCATTGATATCAATGTCCCTAATATTAATCTAGCTCTCCAAAGACACTGGTTTCATAAGTATGGAGTAACCTACGTAAAAGATTACGACAGCTACTATAAATTTGCAGAAATCATTAAGCAATTGTAGTTGCCAACTACGAGGTTGTACCTTGTAGAGTGTAGACGTAAATTCTAAAAATAAAACCCATGCCATGCGTTTTACACATGCTTTCCAATCTCTTTCCGCTTTGGCAACCCCAATCAACCATTAATAGAAAATCATACCTATAAATAGAAAATATGCAGGTTCCCCTTCTAGAATTCGAATTCTAGAATATTCTAGAACAAAAAGAGAATCCGTGGATTCCCGAGCCCACACCAATGGTATATATACAGCCGATTCACACCGCCCCTCGCCCCACCTGCTCCGCCTCGCCCTGCTTTGCCTAACCTCGCCGCGCCAGCAACTTCTTATTTTTGACTTGCACCGCCCCTAACCTCGCCTCATAGGATTATACTACAAAATGGATAGCGCTATTGAAATTGCTAACTTATTTAGTGAAGTATCAAAACGAGACCAAAGATCTTTAACGATAGAACTTACTAAACTATCTGATGAGGAACGCCGAGCTCTTTTGAAATCTTTTGAGAAACTGAAACAAGCTGTTAGTGAAAAGACGAAGAAAGCTAAGAAGGAAGAGAAAAAATTCGACAAGAATGAGGAAGTTCGCCGATTCCTTCAACGGCTGCAAGCGAAAATAGAAGAGAATCTTCGCAATGATGTTGTTAAAACACGATTCGATGGACTTGAGAATCTTCTTCGGCCGATTGATGACAGCGAGGATTTGGAAGATTCTGAGATTCAGACCCGGTTTAAGGATTTAGTTCAACTAGTTGAGGATTTGGATATCATCAAATGTCTAGCCAACTTTGCCCAAGGACGTCTGATCATCTATCTACAACAGAAGAGAGGTCTTACTCTAGCCGCCATCGCCATCAAACTCAAGATAGCCGTCAAGTACACCGAATGTCTAGCCAACTTTGCAAAGTTCGCATCACGATATCGTGGTCTACTCTGCTCATCATACTCCATGGATACCATCTTGAAATTCAAGTCGGCTATTGAGCGCCGTTGTGATGAGAACGCCAACTTTGCAAGCCTGCTTGAAGAAGATCCACTTCCAACATTTAGTGGAGGCTCTGGTGTGCAAGACGCTTCAACTTCTCCAAGACGATCACCTGTTGCAAGTGCTTCAGGACAATCTGACGTGACGAAAATGGAAGAGGATGAGGATGAGCTTCTTAACAATGACTTGCCGTTTCGAAATCTTCATTTCTGAAGAGTAAAAGACTTTCCTGTATTGTCAGGAATTCCTGTATTGTCAGGAATTGGCACGAGTTTAAAAAATGCTGTAGATCCATGAAAGTGTTTAGAAGACTACTATGAGTAGTTTACATTGATAAAATCCAGGAAAAAAAATCCTGGAAAAAATCCTGGAGATCCAGGAAAGTGTTTAGAATTTTTTCGCAGCTAAGCCTACTCAGTAGTTTTCAATGTAACAATAATTGGATGAGTTAACTAAGCAAGCTATATAATTAACTAATTATATGTAACTTTGAACAACTTTGTATTAATGTTTTTATTTATTAACATGAAATAAAATATTGAACCAAGCTTCTCACTTATTAAAATTCAATATCGATAAATCTTTTTTTTAAACCCACAGATTTTGTTTAATGTTTTTGTTTATACTATAAATAGACGTGTTGGCAAATGATCCAAAAAACAAATTAATCGCTAAAAACTTGCATAAAAAAGCCATGGCCCATAAGCTATAACCTGTGAGTTCTTGTGTTCTGCAATAGGGAAAAAAGCCAACGCGTTGGTTTTTTCTGACCAATCCGAAGTCGGGCATTTGCCTCAAGTTGTAAAACCCTTCCACACACTGCCTGATTCTATACTGCCGAGTCCAGGGCTACCCATTTGTGGAGCAATACGTATTAGCCACGCTGCTTTTCACATTGAATACTTTTCACATTGAATACTGCAGTATCTGCTGCTTTTCACATTGAATACTTTTCACATTGAATACTGCAGTATCTGCGGCACATTGAGTATAGTATAATGGTTGACAAGAAACAGCTGCCATATCCGTTCCGCTCAACACCCACCCACCACGCGGCAAAATGTCATAAGGAAAATATAGCCGCCCTTTACAAGCTTTCTTTTCAACCGCTAGAGCCACTTGAATCATTCTGCTCTCCCAACCCCCAGCTCTTTCAGCAGTCTTCCTAATTTTTTATTTGGCGCGTGCAACACAAAGCCCACCCCTTCTCCCAAACCAACCCCCAACCCCAATTTTGTCTTACCAAAAATAACCGCCTTGACTAATTTCCTAGCAATCGACTCACGAAATCCGCTTGAAATCCCCATACTGTCTAATCTCCTAAGCATTTCTTTGTCCCAGCGATTCTTCTCCTCAGGAAAATCTCTATATTTAACATCGTGCCACATGCAGACAGAGTCTAGCTCGTTCACAGGCTCATGTCCAGGATTTGGGTTGTTGTTTCCATCCAGCTGTATTTCAAGTGGATTCAAAGGCCCGCAATATTTGTACCCCGGAACTGTCCAGCCTTTGTTTGGACGAGGAAGCTTTTCTATCAGTCCATGTGAATCTATTTTACCACCAGAGCGCTGCATTATTTTATTTTAAATTTTCTTTTTAAATAAATGACAGATCAGAAACTTAAAAAAACTCTACTACAGCGACAAAGGATTCTTTGTAGGCAAAAATGCTGTTAGTAAACTCATGGAGCTGAGTAAGGAACCAAAAGCTACAGTAGAAAAATGGCTCTCTAAGCAGGCTGTCTTTCAAGTCTATTTCCCACCAGTAAAATTTGAAAGGCCCCATTTCAGTATTTATAAACCTAATGAGGCGCACCAAGCAGATCTTCTGTTTCTCCCCAATGACTCAGGCTACAAGTATGCTCTCACAATTACAGACATTGCCTCCAGATATAAGGAAGCGAGACCGCTTAAGACGAAGAAGTCAGAAGCAGTTGCAGCCGCCCTCCAAGATATTTATAAAAACTCTCCGCTCACACACCCCCAAACCTTTATGACCGACCCGGGTAAGGAATTCATGGGTGCAGTGAAATCCCTTATGGAAAAGAAAAATACGAAGATTCGCTACGGAAGAACTGAGCTCAACAGAGACCAGGCTTTTGTGGAAAGATTCAATCTAACTCTAGCCAAGAGACTATTCACTAAGCAGACAGCGCAAGAACTCAAACTGAGTGCGGGGCAGTACTATACCAAGTGGACAGAAAGACTCCCCATTGTTATTGAGCAACTTAACAATGAGGTCACACGCATGACTGGATTGAAACCGTCCCATGCAATTAAACAAGACACTGTCGAACTTAAGGCATCTCATAGAACAGACAATAACACGACAACCCCACACAACACACACAACACAAAACACACCTCGAACTACCCTAAGCTTCCAGGAGTTGAATCGCCATACATACTCACAAACTCTGAGTTTCTACGCTTTTTATATCTACCTGGAGAGCTAGAGAAATACACCAAAAGAAGAGCTACAGATCCATACTTCAGCCTTGATGTACATAAAATAGACAGACATTTTACCTCCGACTCTGGAGAGTATTACTTTTTATCTCAGGCGTTTAACCCTAAATCCCTCACGCGGTCATTCACTAGAGCTGAACTCCTAGTGATACCAGCTGACACAGAAATTAATTAAAATATTAAAATAAAAAATGACAAAGATTGAAACCAGAACCATCAATAAACTCAATAAAATTATTGAATCAAAGAAACCAGGTCTTATATCAATTAAAGGTGCCAAAGTAAAAATCGATCCCGTGCAGCAAATAGTTCAGTGTAATGAGCAAAGACACAGCATCACAGATGAAAAGTCAGGAGGAATCCTACCATTAGCAGCTCTTATCCCAATCATTGCAGGCGCTGTAAGTGCCGCAGGTGGTGTAGCTGGAGGTGTAGCAACTGCTGTTAAAGCTGGGAATGATAGAGCCCACCAGCTAGAATTACAAAAGATTGCAAGAGACAAAGGTATAACAATTAAGGCAGGAGATGGGTGCCCTGATTTTGATGATTGTGATGATCGTGATGATTGTGAGCATGAAAATTCTGTAAGCAAATCTGACATTGTCAAAGCCATCATGACACTGCACAATGCTGGGTTTACAATAATGCGCATGTGAATGTGAATGTGAATGTGATGAGGTTTAAAACCCCACTTTATCCAGCTTCATAAACCTAGCGCCACTTATAGAATGTAGAAACAGTTCAACTTTTCTATCAGGGTGGTCACCCTCAAAATTTTTTTATATTTTCGAGAAAAAATGCCAAAAGCCAATCCAGCAAGAGATTTAGTCAACAAATATTTTTCAAAAGGCGTCTCATTTCAAGACAAAAGTAAGTTACTAAGAGAAGCATGTAAACAAAAGTTTAACACCGACCCCGGTCACCTGGGAAGCTATGAAAAACAGTTGGAAATCATCAAACAATTAGAATCCAACCAGTATGCGCCTATACAAAATCCTGCAAAGGAACACCAAGAGAGGAGTCGCAACTTAGTTAACAAATATGAAACTCTCACTGGTGAAAAAGCAAAGTACCCTCAAAATAAGCAGGAACAAGAGAAATTAGAGCAATTAATCCATTTAAAAGAGTCGGAGCTTGCCACTGAAGAGATTAATTTTGCACAGAGGATGTTTACAGAACATTACATAGAGTACACAATCCCAATTAAGGATACCACCGCAAACATCTTCGACTATAAAGACAGCATCCAATCAGTTGTTGATCACACACTCAAAACACGCAAGACCTTTAAACTACAGATATCATTCAAGATTGCGTTTTATATGCCTGCAAAACCCACTGAGCATCTCGAGTATTACATGACAACAAAGGCAAAGCCATTCACCCCTACTGACACACTGGATCCTTTCCTTCAAGATGTTACTAAGAAAATTGAAGCGTTTACATCCAGAGGTTCTGGATGGGTCGTAGGAGAGATTGAAAGAGCGACTGTCATGGTGATGAAATATGACCCACTTAAAGCCTCCTCTTATATAGAGCTCCCGCATAAGCTAGCCGGAAAAAAGCTTGCATAAATGTTAAAAATAAAGACAACTGCTGTGCTCTATGGGCAGTTCTCTCTGCACTTCTTTATGATAGTGTCCCTCACCACCCCGAAAGAACCTCAAATTATCAAAATTATTTCAAGGACTATCTCATCGAATGTGAAAAGAAGGGCATCAAGTTTGACAAAGGAGGCTTGTCGATCTCTCAGATCCCAAAGCTAGAAGAAGTGTTTAATAACAAAATTAGAATCAGTCTTTGAGTGGAGTAAAAAAACTGAGAAAGTTCAACCAGTCAGATGTAGCAAAGACGTTTTAGATCCTGAGGGGAAAAGGCGGACTGAAGTGGATCTTCTAGTGATTGGTAATTTACTAGAGGAGGCTCACTATGTTTGGATTAAAGATCTTTCAAGACTCATTCACAAGCAGTTGAATAATCATCACGAGGCTGTTGCCATCTGCCGCTTGTGCCTTAAGCATTACAGTGGACCTGAACGCTTTGAAAAACTAACAGAGCATGAATTATCATGTGAGGATCACCCCACCAACTGCTCTCTTCCTTCAGCTGAAGAGAAGTATCTCCGTTTTAAGAACTATCACAAGATGGAGAAGCTCCCATTTGTTGTATATGCTGATTTCGAATGCTCAATCATGCCAGAAACTCAAAAACAAACTCAAACTCAAAAACAAACTCAAAGTCAAAAACAAACTCAAACTCAAAAACATGTCCCCAATTCAGTAGCATATGCCTTTATTAATACAAAAGGACTCGTTGAGTCTAATTATTTCTTTGGAGACCAGTGTGTGGAGCAGTTTATTGCCAGAATGTTAGAGTTGCAAAGAGTAATTAGCACCCTTCAACCTGTTCCAATAATGATGACTGAGGAGGATGAAAGCAATTTCCTATCAGCAACTCATTGCCACATCTGCAGGAAACAGTTAACTTGCACTGATATTAAAAACCCACCGTTAGGACCACTGCCACTATACTGGGAAATTTAGAGGTGCAGCGCATAACACCTGTAATCTAAAGCTAAAATCGAACATTCATGATCTAACGATATTTTGTCACAACGCAAAGAACTATGACATGCATTTAATAGTTGAAAAAATCGGCATGATTCCAGACATACACCTTGATTGCATCGCAGAGAACAAAGAGAAGTTTAAGTGTGTTGATATTAAACAGGATAATTCGGGTAACAGTAAAGGTAAAATAAGACTGAAGGATTCATATCAATTTCTAGCTGCCAGTCTAGACGAACTAAGCAAGAATCTAAAAGATGAACAATGTACATATACAAAGATATTTGCAAGTAAAATTAACAACAGTGATGAATCATTTAAACTCCTGAGAACCAAAGGCTTCTACCCCTATGAAAATATTACTGGGTATCACGTATTTGAAGAAGGTTTACCACCACAAGAAAAGTTCTTTTCAAAGCTAACAAACTCTGGAATCTCTGACAAAGACTATGAGCACGCGAAGCATGTCTATAATTACTTTAATTGTCAAAACTTCTTCCAGTATCACCTGCTTTACCTCTTCACAGATGTGTTTCTGCTGGCCGATGTGTTTGAAACCTTCAGATACACCTGGTACACAGCATATGGCCTCGATCCAGCACATTATGTGTCTCTGCCTGCCACTAGCTGGGAATCTTTGCTTAAAATGAAATGGGATCAAGATCCAGATTGGTACATTGAACTTCTTACAGACATTGACATGTACAATTTTGTTGAATCGTCAAAGCGAGGGGGATCTCAATTTGCACCCATAGATATGCAAAATCAAACAATCCCTACATTGAGTCTTACAATAAGGAGCAGCCCTCAAACTACATTACTTACTTGGACGCTAATAATCTCTATGGGTGGGCGATGAGTCAAGATCTTCCAGTTAGAGATTTTCGATGGCTACCCTCATCAGAATTCAAATGGGAATTTTCATTGGCTGCCATTTATGAGGTTGATGTTTACATTCCACCAGAGCTTCACGACTATTTCTCTGACTTTCCACCCTTCCCAGAGAACATCAAGTGCCCGAAAATAATCGAAACTCCCAATGGAACTTGGCGCCTGTCAGGAACAGAAAAAGAACATACAGAGAAACTAACACAGAATCTAAACAACAAAACACGTTACAAAATCCATTACAAACTGCTTCAGTATTTTATCTCACTGGGTTGCAAGGTCACTAAAGTTCACAGGGCTCTTACATTTACAGAGGAAGCGTGGATGAAACCCTACATTGATAAGAACACCCAGTTTAGGACCAAAGCAACCAACGAATTTGACAAGAACCTCTTTAAGTTGGCCAACAACTCTGTCTATGGCAAAACTCTTGAGAATGAGCGGAAAAGAACAAACCTGAAACTTGTTACCTCATCAGAGCCTGCTGTTATTCAGGCAAATATGTCAAAGCCAACGTTCAAAGAACTCCATATCTTTAATAGCTACTTAGGTGTGATCATATTTTACAAAACCAAGGTGACGCTGCGCAAGCCGATCTATACAGGTGTCACTGTTCTCGACGAATCAAAACGTTTGATGTACCAATTCTTCTATGGCATGAAGCAGCAGTACAAGCATAAAATCAAACTCTTGTACACTGACACAGACAGTTTTATTATGGACATTCAAACAGAAAACATTTATCAGGACATGTTGCAGCAAAAAGATTTGTTTAACTTGTCTGAGTATGATGAATCTTTCAGGACACAGAATGGCGATCAAGTGTTTGACGCCACTAACAAGAAAGTGATTGGGAAAATGAAGGACGAGATTGCTGGCGACATAATCACTGAATTCATTGGATTGAGAGCAAAGTCCTATTTTGTAAAATGTGAGACGTCAGACCCAATTAAAAAATCAAAGGGAATTCCGAAACGTGTGGTTAGGAAGGAAATTAATGAAGCTGAATACAGAGACGCCTTGAATTGCAACAAAAAGACATCACATGAGTTCTCAAAGCTACAATCTAAAAACCATATTATTCACACAATTCAGCAAAAGAAGATTGGACTGTCAGGTGCAGATAACAAGAGATTCATTTTTGATGACAATATTAACAGTCTACCGTTCGGGCACTGGAGATTAGGCTTAGGCGATTGGGTTTAGGAGGTGGAGGTTAGGTTCGTGCACTGGAGATTAGGTTCGGCCACTGGAGATTAGGTTTAGGTTTAAGAGAAAGTTTAATAAACCTCATAAAAAATGGCATAAAAATGACGACAAATAACTTTCTTGAAGACTTGGCTAACGAACTGGAAATCCCAAACTTTAGAGGAATATATATGAGGGACACTCTGCCTGATTTCCTCTAAGAAAAGAATGCGGCATCATGAACTTTGACACCACCGATAAGCCAGGATCTCATTGGGTTTGTTGGGTGATTGATCCCGATCGCAAGCACAAGTGTTATTACTTCGATAGCTATGGGACGGCAGTACCAGAAGAGCTAAGAAATTATATGAAGGGGAAAAATAATAAAAAAATTTACCACTCAGACTTTATTCTTCAAGGTCTTAGAAGTGATATTTGCGGTGAGCTGTGCATGACTTTTTTGTATGCAATGACCAAAACACGAAAGACCTACAAGGAAATTATTCTTGGCTGTGTTTCATAAGGGTTCATTGTGCATTTCTCGTTGTCCTTCTTGCCGAATTTCTTGCCGACTTTCTTTCCACATAATGTTGAAGAACTTTCTCGAGTTCATTTCTCAACTGACTCATGTCATCAGTACCGACCATGTTCAAGTTCATTCGAATTGATTGTTCATAAAGATCCTGAATGGTTTTGAACTCATCCTCTGAAATGAACTTATCCTCGATTGCCCTTGAAATGTACCCTATGATTGATGTGTGCACCCCTTTCTCTTTTACTTGCTTCTCCTGTAGCTGTTTTAGTTTTTTCGCCTGCTTCGCGCTAATGCTCCAGTAATTGCTGAAATAAGTCCACATGCAGCACCCACAGAGCCGAGCGGGATTGCGATTGGGGCTGTGATGACTGGCAACGTTGAGACAGCTGCAGCAGATCCAGATAGAACAGACACAGATCCTAGAATCATATTGCTGTAGTCGAAAAATTTACAGTGGCTGTCATAGCGCTTAATTTTCTTTGTGTTGTGGAAAATATTTTTTTCAATGTCATCTCGCATTTTTTTGAATCTCCACCAATCGAAATTGTTGAGAGTTACATGTAATGACGGGGTAGAGTTTTTGTTGCTCATATTGAGGTGCACTAGGTGCTGTGGGAGCATTCGGATCATAAAGAGAATTTTGAGCATCCATTTTTAGAGAATTTTTAAAAAAAAATTGACAACTAGTTGGTGGTGGTTAGATTTGTTTTACGTTTGATTGTTTCGTCTGCAGTTGGCGCCAGCAGGTCTCTTCGAATCTACCTATTTATTGTCTATGCGCTCCATTCTACACTTGATCTCAAACAAACCGGTTGGCTCACGAAATTTTGGGTTAGTGGTCAAACTGGTTGGCTCACGAAATTTGTGGTCAGTGGTCAAGTCGGTTGGATCACTTATTTCCCTTGTGGTCTGTGGTGCCTCTTCAACAGTATCAATATCAGGAAGATTGTGTACTCCCTCAAGACGACTGATTCTTCTCAACGATTTCTGCCATTCGGTAAAAATTAAATCTAAATAGACTTTAATTGCATCAAGTCTTTCTTTGATTCGATCATGCAACGATGTTGACTGAGTCATGAACTCTTCTAAATTCCTCACTTTACCTGTGTTGGTTGCGACGTTTTCTTTAATTCTATCATGCAACGCTGTTGACTGGTTCATGAACTCTTCTAAATTATTTACTTTAGCTGTGTTTGTGAAAACTCCTCCTTCAAGAATACGCATCCGTCTATCAGTGGAATTTCCCAGAAGATTAACTGATGATCTCAAGCCATTGATTAGCGAGACTATCGAAGTTATTTCTGACCTAAGTTCATTAGTTTCGTTTAACAACGGCACATAAAGCTGATCACTTTCAAACTTCTGCCTAGCTACTTTAAGCCTGAGATCTTCCATGTTGATCTGCAACTGGTGCATGGAGCGCTCTAGGGCTTTCAGTCTGTTTTTATTCAGTTTGATCTCTGGGATCTTTTCGTCGCTGTTGATATATCGCCTGTCAAGGATGGATATTTGAGCTGATGTAAGAGCGTTGTTGCCAGAAATGGATTCACCTGCAAAATTAATAGACATCTTTTAATAGCAAATTTTAAATTACAGTTCTTTTTTCCTTGTTGATCATGACAAACTGATAGGGTTGGTTCCACTTTTCGTAGCAGAGGTTAACGAATTCCTCTTGTGAAATCTTTTTGTTTGAGTTTTTTGTTGGATTTATAAAATAGGCAGGCGCAATGACCTCATTGTAAAATCTTTTTAGCCTGTCCTGTGGAATGGTTGGAAACAGGAGAATCAGATTGCAGTTCCCACGAATTGTTTTGTTCGGGAGCTCGAACCAGTTCTGAGCAATGTAAATTACATTACAATTGTTATGTCGTCCTCTTGTAAAATAGTTTTCTATCTGCTTCTGTGGGCCTGTCATACAATCATCAAAGACGATCAAATGCTTTCTCCCTTTTTCTAGCTCATCTGGTTGGGGTAGAAGTTTGGTCTTTGGATCAGCCTGTGGATCTCCATAGGTGAACACTTTAATGTTCTGCCATTTTTCATTGTCTTTGAGGTGCTTTGCATATTCGGCAGCTACAATTTCTGGGTTACTGGGAAGGATTTGTTGGTTATTAAAACATTGAATAATGTCCTCTTTGTTCAGTTTGTTTTGCAATCCAGAAATCAGCATTTTATACTCATCTTGATGCAGTGTGGGAGAGTAGATGTGCAGAGTGTCATAGTCGATAAAGCCAGGTCTAAGAAGCATGTTAAAGACTCTGAATGTTTTACCTGAACCTGATGAACCAACAACAATGCATCTGAAGTGACTCGGAATTGACTCGTGATGAGAAAACTAAATCTGATTACGCGTCCAGTGAGGATTGAAGTCGTTTGAAAAGTCCATTTTTTCTATGATGAAAAAAATTAAATAATAAATAATTTAGAAGATGTGTCGTTTCGGGACTTAAATGTGTCATTTTAGGACTTAGATGTGTAATTTCGGGGCTTAGATGTGTCATTTTGGGACTTAGATGTGTAATTTCGGGGCTTAGATGTGTCATTTTGGGACTTGAATGTGTCATTTCGGGACTTAAATATGTCATTTCTGGACTTGTCTTTTACCCTCGGAAAGTACCCTTTAGTCAAATTTGATACCACTTCCTTTTTTAATGCTAGCTCTCATCTTCTCATAGACTGCAGGGTCCACACTGTCTGGATTTGGGGCCAGCGGAGCCAGCGGAGCCGGCGGGGCCAGCGGTTGAATCTCTTGTTTAGGTGTTACAGTATCCTTTATCTTTTTGGCTGCTGTGGCTACACTGCCAGCCGCTTCGGCAACGTTCTTGATGTTCTCTTTGTTCTCTCCAATGACCTTAAAAATCTTGGCCCCCTGAGCGATCAAATCGGCAAGGCCATTCCCAGAGCGTTCTTTTCTTGGATAGTGGCCTGCAGGGAAAAGTCCAGATCCACGTTTAATGAGATTAAGTTCCTCTTTGTCATAGTATTTGTCAATGTCTTTTTCGAAAATAAGTGGCATTTTTACTTGAAATAAATTATTTTTTGTTGAACCGTGAAAGCAGAAGCTCTCTCGCCCTCTTATCGATGTATTTTCTCTCAAGCATTTTGTCCAGGATGTTGACAAATTCTTTTCTATTCTCATCTTTCATTCCGGTCTTTGCCGCTCCTAGAAGAACCACTACTCGCTTGTAGATTTCAGAAATTCCTTTTCCAGTTGAAGGCGGTTGGTCTTGAGGTTGTGGAGTTGGTTGGGCTTGTGGCTGCTGGGGAGGTGATGCAAAAGACTGCTCACTTTCAGAGATGGAACTGTCATGTAATGCCTGTCTTTGTTGAGGTGTGAAAACTCTTTGCTTGATTCTGTTCATTCGATCTGGAGAGTGTTGTTCTAAGTGTTGCCAGTCTGTTGGGTGATCATTTTTATATTTAGCTACTTGAGTCGGATCTGCATTTTCCAGTTGCCTGAGTACTTGTTCTTCTGTGAAATGTTGCTGCTGTTGTGGCGGTTGCTGTGATTGTTGTGGTTGTTGCGGTTGTTGTCTTATGACCTCTTCCTGATCCGGCAAACCAAACCATTGTTTAAAGTATTTGTATTTTCTAAATCTGTTCAAGACAATCCCGTTTTCATGTAAAATTTTCAAAACATCGTTGTTTTTTAGCATATCTATGTCCCTATCGAGAGCAAAGGTAACAAGATCTTTGTAATTTTTTAGCTGCTTTTTAGACGTATTCTCTAGATTTTTAGTCATGTAATCAAGTAAAGTTTGAGTGAACTGGATTCTTTTAGTTTTTGCGCCTTTATTGATTAAAATATTTTCCTTTGTCACTTCAATGTTGTAATTCGCCGGTTCCCCGGTAATATTTTTTCGCCAGGCGCTAATTCCAAATATATATTTTCCATCATCCAATACGGGGCCAAAAAAGTTATCCGTCACTTTCATCTGCACCGGTTGTGCTTCTGGTTGTCCTGGTTCCTGAGCCTGTGGTTGTCCTGGTGAAGATGGGATATTACCCAATGTGTTTTGCAAGTGGCTCTCTTGAATATCATCAACTGCTTCCTTCACACTGTCGAGGTTTTTCTTCGCTTCTGTGTATCCGGGTTTGTGAAATTCGGTGGCTGCTTGGACAAACTCATTGTAGGATTGTTGCTCCTTATTTATTAGCCCGGTAACTCGTTTCTCTGCTTGTGCTAGCTTCTCCAATTCAGATATCTGCTGTGTACTTTTTCGCTTCATTTCTTATTTTATTTTATTTTTAGTTAAAAAATGAACGACTAACTGACACCAGTTTTCTACAAAATTAACAAGCCTATTTTGAGTGATGATAGCACAATCAAAGCGACTCAGGTAAGAGTTCCCAGTCAGGAAAATCAGAATGAAACTAATTTGGGTCCAGGTCAAACGCTGACATTCACATACAACGGATGTTCGTCTTTGGTCAGTGTCCACAGTCTAAGGAGCGGCTTCTATATGACGTTTCAATTCAAAACTAAAGGAGGCGCAGACGCCGCTCATGCTAATGATGATCTACACAATGCGGATGTCGCACTAACCAGTAATTTCTGGGCTTATATGTTCAAAGAGTTTAATGTGTCCAATGGAAGTACAGAATTGGAAAGAATAGCAAACTTTGGTGTGGTCTATGATACCCAATGCTTGATTGAGAACCCGGATTTTATTCAGATGGGGAGCGGTGCTGGATTCATCCCCAATGAACAGACAGGAGATGAGAATGACCCTGGTTACAAAAAGAGAAAGGAGAGATACAACTATGCTCTTGCTGGTGAAAACGATGCTGCTAAGAATCCGCTGTTTAGGTCTGTAGATATTTTTGTATCTTTGAGGTTTATGAGTGGTTTCTGTAATAGTTTCAATCGGTTGACAAGCAACTTTAGCTACACATTTAGACTGACTAGAGATGATCGGAACAGAGGAATTTGGTCGGGGGCCAATCATGCATCGATGGAGATTAAGCTAATTGGCGTGGAGCTGTACTTAGAAATTATTGAGCCCAAGACTGCACTCAAAGCTGAATACTTGAAGGCGATTGAGAAAGACATTGATGTTGCTTATACAGCTTATATGTGCAGAGATGAGCGGAATGACGCAAGACACAATATTTGCATTAAAGAAGGCTCCTGTAGCAATCCAAGGTACATTATCGTCACTATGAGGAGTACGACTAATGTAGGTAGATATCTACATGGAAACATTCGATCGATTCAACATGAGATCAGTGACAATTTATACCCTGCATTGCCACAAAATGGGAATTTCTCGGAGAACAAGATTAGTAAGTTTTACAATGAACTGTCGGACTTGGCTGTCAAAGAGAATAACGGTATTGTTTTGACAACATTGCAGTATAAAAAACTATATCCAATATTTGGTATTGATGTGACTGCTAGACAAATGCCTACAGACAATAGCCCTGTTAACATTGTGACTAATATCGAGCGGAAAGAATTTGGTGCCGCAACGGCTGTTGATCTGTTTATTATCTATGCATTTGAGAGGAAGATCAAGGTCAATATGATCAACAACTCGTCTAGTAAAGTTTGAATAATTTTTTTTCAATAAAAAAATGGAAGCCATAGCCGAAAGACTAAACAACATTGTTTCACACTCTAAGGAGAGCATTCCAATCACTGTAGCGGGTCGCATTACTGAGTCAAACGGAATCTTCATTAAAAAATTGGAGCAACCACTTCGTTTGGATCCCGAGGCGAATTACCACGTCTATCTCAATGATTTCACTGGGTGGTCAAATGTTCCCAATGTGACAGCGGAAAATAACAAGTTTTATTACAAATGGAAGCGTACTACAACAGAGGTTGTGATATTTCCTGTCAGCACACAGAGCGTGGATACTTATAATTACTTCTTGGAGAACGTCTTCACTAAACGAAAGCATTTTGAGATACCGGATGAAAGCAAACCAGAAAATAAACTGTTCCCTGTTAGATTAACTTATGATCTAACTGTCATGAGAGTTGTCTTGCAAGTTCATAAGGACGCAGAGGTAGAGTTTAAAGATGGCACTTGGTATCGCGAGTTGGGATTTGAAAAGAGAGTTTATGGTGGCGCCACAGACCAAAGCCCGCCGCAGGCGCCTGGCACTGTTGCTGTATCCCGGCTAATATCCGGTATGTACTTGGCGCCAAATATCGCTGACATTGTCAAAGGTTTGAATATATTAATTCGCAGCAATCTGAGCCATGATTGGATATTCAAGGGCAAACGAACCAACATACTTTTTAACATTTCAAACTCTGTTGCTGGTGGCAAAATGCTTGTGCAAAAGCCAAACCCTGTGAAAAGAGTGATTCTGAGTAATAGAGAGATACATGAAATCGTTCTGCAGTTTGAAACAGAGGATGGAGTTGGTGTCGATTTTAACGGGGAAGAGTTTGTGCTAACAATTATTATTGAGAAAATGTGAGTCGTCTGCAGACTTGTAAAATTACGATATAAGCCACCAGGTACAACCTTGTACTACTACAACTGCCTTATAACTTCAGCAAAGTTATAATAGCTGTCAAAATCGTTAATGACTACTCCATGTTTTTCAAACCAGTGTCTTTGGAGAGCTAGATTAATATTAGGGACATTGATATCAACGCCGGGCCAATATTTTCTCATGTACTCGCTGCATTCTAGTTTGCATCGGTACTTGGATTTGTACAATGGATTAGGCTGAGTATAATAGGAACCTGGAGAGACAACTGGAAACATTTTTATTGAGAATTTAATTTTTTTTCAAAGGGTAAGGACCCTGCGCTGATAATTTAAAGTCTTTCGGATCTGGTTTCGCGTTGCAAATTGAATGTGGGGAGAATAATGCAGATTCTTTTCTGATTGTTTCGAAGATGCTATGGGTGGATGTCAGTGGATTATGTCAGTCTCAGTGAGCATAGCAGGTGTTAGTGGACACCTGTTATGCTCTGATTCTGTCAGGGATAATATGGATGGATTTAATGGGATTATGTTCGAAGTTTTCGGAGCAAGTGCGGCCCCTCTTTTTTCTGATTCTGTCAGGGATAATATGGATGGATTTAATGGGATTATGGAGGACGTTTTGTGAGCGAGTGCGACCCCCCTTTTTTCTGATTCTGTCAGGGATAATATGGATGGATTTAATGGGATTATGGAGGAAGTGAAAAATTTTGTCCCAGAAGCCCCCTCATGCCTTCTACTTGTTAATACTCATTAAATCTTTAATTTTTCATCAAAAATAATGTGTGTCTATCACAAAAGCAACTTGTCACCGAAACAACTTGTCACCGAAACGACTGGTACCCGTCAACACCTAGTTGAGGAATAAAAAGTTGACAACTTTGCCGGGATCCCCTTAGTTAGAACAAACATGTTGGTCTATGTAACATATTGAAAAATGAAGAAAAAGCTATGGTCCATAAATACCTTTATCTGTATCAACTAGTAGATCTATATGCAATGACAATGCTAGTAGCAGTGCTATTTATTAAAGCAATGGCCATAAAAACAATCACAACAAGGACGAGGATTACATATATAATGCAAATGTCCTCTTTTATCAATCAAAGCAAAGCCAAAATTATCGACAATGTTTTGATGATACCAACAAGCAGTAAGTCTGTGACCCGGCCCTGTGTGAAATAGATTATAGTAGGCCTGGCAATCTCCTAGTTTACTGCATTAAATTATTTTTCAGTTTTATCAAAATTTTCAGCCAATTTGCCAACTCTGCAATGGCTGGAAGGCCCAGAGCACCAACTACAATCGTCCCTGAAGCTGAACTGAGGCCAACCACTAAGCTCATTGACATTAACATCAACCGGCCTACAGGAGCCACGGGTTTAGATGTGTTTAGAAGATACGGGAGCCTATGGGCATGCCGCCGCCTGTTTCTAGGAAAGGTCTTCGGAAACTTGTACTGGGTGGCTCACAACTGATCTGACACTTATCTGACATTAACAATATGTCCGCTACTTGTATTCCGCCTGTTCCGACCATCTGTGTAAAAAAAACTGAAAAATAACGCAGTAAACTAGGAGATTGCCGTAGGCCCTCTAACCCATTGAGCCATGCAAATACCCTAGATGAAATCGTCATGCCATTTCTTAGCAGATCTGTCTGGAGCTTCTCGCTACGTTCTTGCAAGAACGTAACAGATCTGCACTATTTAAAAATAATATATAGGCAGAACTTACAAGATCTGCAGGAAGATCTTGCACGGTCTGCACGAGCAGATAAGCACGAGCTTAGCAGCTTAACTTGTTTAAGTGTTTTAATTCCGATCATCTACTGTAATTTCCGGGTGCGCCAAATGCATGTACTATAGAGACAACCTGTAATGACTGGTATACATCAGAATCTCTGAGTTAGCAACTTGAAAATACTGCAGCATCGGCTTTTTTCTTCATTAATCTTTTTTTAAAATCTTTCTTCATTCTTGTTTGCAATCCTATTAAAACAAAAAATGATTTACAATTTAACTAGAAAATCCATAATAATTGGCAATTAAATACTTAACATTTAATTATCAACTTAATAAATGCTATTTATCATTAAATATAATGTTGGCAGTCGTAAATCTGCTTTGTTATACTGCTGTGGCAATACACGTGTTGTTTTGATATATTATTGCACTTCTTTTTTTGTTTTAAACGAAATTTTTGTACTGTATAAATCGACGCAAATTTTGGGCAGGAAAGGCAACCGTTTTTCGAACTGATTGCAACGTTTCAACAGCCTTTCCGATCTGCAAATTCAATTTTAAATGTATGAGTTCCTAATAAATATTGAGGGTTGAAAATTTGAAAGCTGTGGCAGCTGCAGTGACACATCCATGAAGACCCTGTGCACGTATGGCCGAGCCATGAGCTCCGTTGCTCGTAACCTGTGCGCACTGGTATATCAATAAGCAATCGAGCTTCCGTCGGTGTCGAAGCCGGCCGACGCCCTTCAATGGATCCGAACAGTTTGACGACTTTCTGGGTCGAGTGTCTTGCTGGGGCAGGGACAAGAGGTTCGAGGATTTTCTGACTGCCCTCCAGCGACTCGCGTTCAAGGCCTACCTGCAAGCGTGCTCAAGACTGCCGCCAGCAGACTGTGCTTGAGCGGTTTGTTCAAGGACTGAACGACAACTGCCTGACAAAGCGGCTGCTTAACATGCAATTGACTCTGAATACTACACAGGATCAGGCCCTGTACTATGCCCAGCAGTGCGCGAGACCCGGCAAATCATGAATTCCCAATCGCCGCACCGCAGCGCCGAGGCGTCAGCTTCAGCGGCACTGGCTCTGGCAACACCGACAAAACCTGTCCGCAGCATGGGACACAGCCGACACAGCATCATCAGCCAGAGGCTCCTTGAGCACAGGCGGCCCCGGCGCCACCATGGAAACCAGCTGACGCCGCCGCACATCAACAGCAGCAGCCTATGGTGGTGCCCATCTGCTACGGCCACAAGCCTGGCCACATCCGCCGGAGGTGCCCAAACGCTGGGGGGCTGGTCCAATGGGGGGCCAGCACCGGCCCTCTCAGAACTAAGCAGTTCGGCCCAGCCCCGACGCCCCAGCTGCCAGCCTGACCAAGTGCGCTTCATCACCCCGCGCATGCTCAGAAAACGCTGGCCGTGCATGATCAACACCGGTGCCGAGATCTCCTGCATCAGCAGCGACATCGTGCGCTTGGTCAGGCTCAGGCAGTTGGCAGCGGAGACCCAGCTCAACAACCAGCTATGGCGTGGGCGGCAATCGAGCAACAGTGCTGGGCGAAATTAAGACAAGTTTTTTTTCTTGGTCCGCTTCATTTTCGACACAGATTCCTGGGCGGAGACCTGCCTCAGCGCACCGGTAGTCCTGGGAAGCGACTTCCTCAACAAAATTGACATTTCGATTCACCTGAGATCAGGCATTCTCGAGTTTAACGGTTCACCTTGCCGATGCGGACATCCAGGCAGGCGGCCCAGACGTGCAAGCTGGCAGCGGCGGTCACGGTTCGACTGCAGCCAGGCGATGGCTGGATCATTCCGATGCGACGAACTCGGAGACACCAGGCGTCGTCTGTGGCAGCAAGGCGGCCAAAGTTGTTGTGTCGCTGACAGACCAACTTAATGATAGATAATATTTTACGCTAATATTTCCACTATAACGTAAATGCTAACTATATTATTATTATTATTATTATTATTGTCTATTACTTATACTGCCACTCAAAGTAGAGTAGTTGATAAATTATCTGTATAATGTATTATTAATCACGTGATATCTCTAGCTCTTGAATTTATCGATCGTGCAGTTTTTCTATAGTGTAGTTAAAATACCGATCAGGTAGTTTTTCTTAAATAACGAAAATATAAATAAAGCAACTGTGTGCACCTAGCACTTTACCTTTTCAACGCAACCGGAAAACTTCAAGCCTTGGCTACACAACAAAAGTGATGATCGGTCCAAGCTGGCTGACCACGGAATGGGGGTTGCAGTCATCAAAACCAGCGATGCAGTGGAGATCAAGGAGGGCGACATCTTCAGCAACTTCAGCCCGCTGTCTGGCCGAGCCCTGGCGCACCTGCAAGCCGGAGGATTTGGCGATGACAACGAGGCAGATTCGACTACTGCAACGACCTGGTAGGACGAGGTGCAAATCGCCGATGACATCCCAACTGAAGTGCGGCAGCAAGTTGAACGCTTCTGCTGGAGTTCAGTGAAATCTTCGCGAGCCCCAGCAACCCCGGCCGCACCCAGTTGTTGAAGCAAAAGATCGACACAAGCGACGCCAGGCCAATTCACCATGGACTGCGGCGCCTGGCTCCTACAGCGATGGCACAGCAGATGAACCTGGTCAACGAGATGCTGACATAAGGAGTCGTCCGACCACCGTCGTCACCTTGGGCATCTCTGATCGTGCTGGTTCGTAATAAGGGATGGGTCGACCAGATTTTGCTTGGACTACCGCCTGCTAAACGCGGTGACCAAGACCGATGCCTTCCCGATGCCCCGCATCGATGACACTCTGGACGCCCTCGAAAGAAACAGCTACTTCTCAGCGCTGGATCTCAAAGGGGCTACTGGAAAGTCGAGATGGATGATTGGGACAAGGAGAAGACGGCGTTTGTGTGGCATGAAGGCTTTTTTGAGTTTAACGTGTAAAGACTTCACTTAGTTTGCGTGGCAGAAAGATGCTTATGCGATAGCATGATAAAATCATTCATATATGTTTTTGTCGAAATAGTATTTTAACCCATCAAAAATTTGGAAACTGTAAAATAGACATATTAGTCACGTGCACGTGCGCAAAAAAGAACAAGCGAAGGAGAGAGTTAAAGAGCACGATGGTAAAGTGTACGCAGCAACCCCCCCCAGCACCCCACACAACACAAGCCAAGTCACTACACTCCTCCCCAACAACTGCAGAAGCAGGGAACAGGAATTAAAAGAAACTATTTAGTCCGCAACTCAAAGAGCACTAAATAACGGAATCACAGTCACGGGTAACACAGTCGATTAGGCTCAGTTCGGATCCTGGTCGAGCGCCGCGGCAATGCCCAATCGCTCGCATTCGTGGCGTCGCAGGCGACCGCCAGGCCGGGGGCAACAGCTGCGCCGGCCGCTGCTGGCGGATCTTCCGGCGGATCAGCGACCGGCTCAGCCTCTGGAGCTTCGCCAGCCGGTACAGCATCCGCGGGTCTGCGAACTTGGTCGATGTGCCGTTGGACCTCCCGGCCGTCATCAAAGTGGCACGAAAACGACGCTGCTCCAGAGCTGGCAGTCACCACCGCCGGCTTCCATCTGCCGGCGGTTTTAGCCTAATCGACTATGTTACCAGTGACTGTGATTCCGTTATTTAGTGCTCTTTGAGTTGCGGACTAAATAGTTTCTTTTAATTCCTGTTCCCTGCTTCTGCAGTTGTTGGGGAGGAGTGTAGTGACTTGGCTTGTGTTGTGTGGGGTGCTAAGGGGGGGGGGTTGCTGCGTACACTTTACCATCGTGCTCCTGAGTTACTCGCTCGGGCCAGTAGCCAGACTCGGTGAACTGTAGCACCTAGGACAGGATCGGGTCCGTTCTAGTCAAAGCTCGAATGTCTCCGGCAGTCACTGGTCCCTCAAGCGTGTCCATGACTAGCACCACATCGGCTGGTGTCGGTGCCTTTGCTGGTCTCTCTGGCAGCGGCAGTCGACTCAGCGCGTCCGCACGGAGCAGCGAACGACCTGATCGGTGCTCCATCGTGTAGCTGTAGCCTGCCAGGATGAGCGCCCACCTTTGAATTCGACCGGATGCCATTGCTGAAATCGGCTTGGACTCGTGTAGCAGACCCAATAGCGGTTTGCGGTCGCTGATCAGTGTAAACTTTCGGCCGTACAGATACGCATGAAGCCGCTTCACTCCGAAAATGACCGCCAGAGCCTCTTTGTCCAACTGGGAGTACCTGGTCTCAGCATCGTGCAAAGAGCGCGAAGCGAACGCGATCGGCTGATCGATGCCATCAATTCGATGACTGATGACCGCTCCGACGCCGTAGGGCGACGCGTCGCACTCCAGGATCAGCGGCTTACTTTCGTCGAAGTGCGCGAGGACCGGCGCTTTGCTGAGAAGCGACTTGCACTTCCTAAATGCGGTCTCCTGTTGAATGCCCCAGCGCCACTGGGCACCTTGGTTGAGCAGACGATGCAGTGGCGACAGCTCCGCGGACAAGTTGGGCATGAACTTCCCGTAATAGTTGACAAGTCCAAGAAAACTGCGAAGCTGTGTCACATCTCGCGGTGCTGGAGCGTCGGCGATGGCACGAACCTTGTCCGGTAGCGGATGCAGACCGTCAGCGTCTATCCGGTGGCCCAGATAGCTGACACTGTCCTGCATGAAGTCGCACTTGCTCAGGCCGCAGCGCAGTCCGCTTTGGTGCAATTTCTTGAGCACTGACTCTAGTGAGCGCAAGTGACTTTCGTCGTCAACACCGGTGATGATCAGATCGTCGATAAAACAGGCGACATGCGGAATCGACTGCAGCAGATTGTCCATGTGTCGTTGGAAAATACCGACGGCCGGAGCAACTCCAAAAGGCAGACGGGTGTAGCGCAGAAGGCCTTTGGACGTATTAATTGTACAAATCTCTTGGGCTGCTTCGTCCAGTGGCAGTTGAGAATAGGCTTGCGACAAGTCGAGCTTCGTAAATTTTTTCCCACCTGCCAGCTTAGCAAAAAGCTCTTCGATTCTCGGTAGCGGATATTTGTCAGGTTTAACACAGAGATTTACCGTTTGTTTGAAGTCGGCACAGATGCGTATTGAACCGTCCGACTTGAGCACTGGCACAATCGGCGAGGCGTAGTCCGAGTTGTTGACTGGTCTGAGCACACCTTGCTCAATTTCCTTGTCGAGCTGAGCCTCCACCTTAGTCTTAAGAGCAAACGGGACGTTGCGTGCCTTGAAAAATCGAGGCCAGGCCCCGGCTTTCAGATGCAGCTGCACAGGCGGTCCGTTGTAGCTCGTACTTGCCGAGTCCCGGCTCGAAAACCTCGGCATACTGGTCCAGCAGGGCGCGGATTCCAGGGTGCTCACTATCTTTTCGCACCTGGTTGATGCTGCGCCAGTCCAGCGGCAAACATGCCAGCCAGTCACGGCCGATCAGGTTCGAACCAGAGCCCTCGACTACGAGCAGTGGAAGCTCCTTGGCAGCTTCGGCAGCTTGCACTCGGACGGTAATTTTACCTAGCAGGGGGACCGGCTCTCCTGAGTAGGTGCGCAGCTTAGTGTTGGCAGGTTCTAGCTTTGGTCCTTCCCGCAGCTCTGAGCAAAATGTTTCTGAAGATATGAGCGAGACAGATGCGCCCGTGTCGACCTCCATCCGAACTGGCGTGCCTTCGATGATGACCGTGGTCTCGATCGGTGGAATCTTCCCACACCGTTCAGCCATCACGTGCAGCGAATGTGCCTCTTCTTCATCGACCTCAACCTCTCTCACATTATGGTCTATGCGACGATTCGAACCCGCAGGAGACTTACAGGCAGCAGCCGTATGGCCCACCTTCGAACAGTTGAAGCACTTCTTGTCAGAAAACGGGCACTTCGCCGCGACGTGCCGCTGGGAGCGGCAACGAAAGCAGCGTCTAGTGGACTGTGGCTGGTGTGCTATCTGAAAGGCGTCCTGACTCGCAGATTTCATCACGAGATTGCCCTCAGCGGCCGACGCTTGAGCCTGCGCCAGAGATATTGCGGTTTCGAGAGTCAGCTTCTTCTCGGAAAGAAGCCTTCGCTGGATGCTGTCGTCAGCGATGCCAAGCACGAGCCGGTCTCTGATCATGTCATTCAGGCTGCCGCCGAAGTTGCAGTCCCGTGCCAGTCTGCGAAGATCCGCGAGAAAATCCGCAATCGATTCACCAACTTGGCGACTCCTGGAGTAGAAACGGTAACGTAGCACGATCTCAGGGGGCTCAGGGTCGAAATTCTCTTTCAGCTTAGCGCAGATCGCTGTGTAGCTGGACTGGGCAGGCGACTCTGGAGACAGCAGGCTGGCAAGCAACTGATACGTCTTCTTGCCGCAGACGCTAAGGAGAACGGCACGCTTCTTCTCTTCTTTGATATCATTGGCCTCAAAATACTGCTCCAGTCTTTCTTGGTACTGAATCCACTTTTCAGTGCCCTCTTCATAGGGTTCTATTGAGCCAACCAAGCTCATGCATCGTCGCCACTGTAAAGACTTCACTTAGTTTGCGTGGCAGAAAGATGCTTATGCGATAGCATGATAAAATCATTCATATATGTATTTGTCGAAAAAGTGTTTTAACCGATCAATAATTTGGGGACTGTAAAATAGACATATTAGTCACGTGCGCGAAAAAAAGAACAAGCGAAGGAGAGAGTTAAAGAGCACGATGGTAAAGTGTACGCAGCAACCCCCCCCCCAGCACCCCACACAACACAAGCCAAGTCACTACAGTTCGGACTACGGAATGTGTTCATTGACGACGTCATTGTGATGGGCCAGACCATCGGCCAGCACAACGATCGGCTGCGGTCAGTTCTGGAGCGACTGCGCGAGTTCAACCTGCGCCTCAAGTCGTCAAAGTGCCGATTCGCAAATACCAGCATGTTAGTCCTGGGCCACCGCGTCAGCAAGACCAGCATCACCGTCGATAAGGGCCAGACCATGGCTGTGCGGGACTGGCCGGTGCCCCGAGCTCGAAGGACGTCAAGAGCTTCCTCGGTATGACCTCCTACTACCGAAGATTCGTGCGCTAATACGTCAAAATCACCGAGCCTCTGCGCCGCCTGGTACTGCCGACCACTTCGAGTGGACGCCAGAAGCCGAAGCGGCCTTCAACCAGCTGAAACAAGCGCTGCTGTCAGCTCCGATCCTGGCATTCCTGGACATAAGCGAGTCGGACTCCGAATTCATCCTCGACACCGAGGCGAGCGACTGCGCAATCGGCGCGGTGCTGTCGCAAGTGCAGGCGAGCAAAGAGCGGGTCATCGCCTACGGCAGCTGTGCCCTGTCCAAAGCCGAGCGCAGCTATTGTGTGACGCGGCGCGAGCTCCTGGCGGTCGCCGAGTTCGTTAAGAAGTTCCGGAGCTACCTGCTGCTACGCGCCTTCACTATTCGAGTGGATCACCATGCAGGCGCTCACCTATCTGCTGGAATTCAAAGAGCCCGAAGGCCAGCTGGCCAGATGGCTGCAGGCAGCTGCTTGATTAGTTCAACTTCAAGGTCATCTTTCGCCGAGGGCGCCAACACGGCAACGCAGACGCCCTCTCTCGGTGAGAGCAAAAGTGCACCAGCCAGTGTCGAGTCTGTCGGCCAGGGAATACTGCGGTGGCGCCAACTGAGACTTCAACAGCCGCCTACCAGACGGAGCCGACGGAGTGCCAACTGCGGCGGCTGCTGGCCGGGTCGACGCAGTCAGAGTCAACTCCGTGCAAACCAACGCAGCGACATCAGCACCGGCTACCTCTGCGGCTGCCCAGACCAACGCCGAGCCGGAACGTCAGGGCGCTTCAAGGCGGAAGCAGCAGCTTCAACCGCGCCCAAGCGAGAGCGAGGACTCCAGCGAAGACGAAATCAGTGACGAGGCCATTCAGGAAGGCGAGGCGCTGTCAGATGCGTCTCAGTCACTGTGTGAACTGCAGCTCCGTGATCCAGACATCGGCCCGGTGTTTCGCCTGCTGTCCAACGGCAAGACAAGGTTCAGCGCCAGCAGACGTGACCGACTGCCGCCTGAGAGCCTAATTCTGGCACAGAAGATCGGCGACCTGTGTTTCGTCGACGGCGCCCTGAACAAGCTGGTGAAGTCCAAGCCTGTGCCTGTGATTCCGCGCTGCAGACAGGAGGAGTTCATCGAGGAGGTCCATGAGCTTGGGCATCTGGGCGAGGACAAGACCTTGGCAGCCCTCAAGCAGCGTTGCTACTGGCCGAAGATGGCGGAGAGCGTTCGTCTGGCGGTCAAGTCCTGCCAAGTGTGCCAGCGCGCCAAGACACCGAGTCTGCCGCTGCAGACTATTGAAGTGATCTTAATTTAAGCATGTTATGCCCAATGTTATTTTTAATGCGAACTTCAGGTTTTTCTATCAGGCAAGTACAGCACATGCTTGTGCGGCAGTAGAGATCCTATTGCGTGAAGCGAACACCAATGAAACGCATAGTATAAATCATATATATACTAGCGTTCAGTGAGACTGAAGCCCTCCGCCTCTTCGCCTCCTCAACTGCTCCTCTAGCTTGCCCCAACAATCGAGCCTATAGACACTAATATCTCGATCTAACAAAGAGATAAATCTGGACAAACGTCAACTAGTGCAGCAGTATCAATAAGTAACATGTGGCTCCATTTTCACTGAATTGCTTAACAAATTTGCGTGATCAATATCCTATCAGAAATAGCAACCAACATGAATTAGTAATTAACATCCTTGTTGAAGGTTAGAGATCGAGAAAAGCGAATCGAACCTCTGACTTATTTTAATTCATCAGAAGCGTCGACGATTGTAGACATCGACAAAGAGAGAGGGAACCACCCCCGCGACATTTAAAATATTTGACTAGCTATGGCCAGTGGATTTTCTATGCAGCGTGTGAGCATCGACGTGGTCAAGGTCGGACTGTCACGGCGGGACAGCGATCGGCTGCTCACCGTTGTCGACTTCTTCACCAAGTGGATCGTGCTGGTGCCAATCCCCGACGAGAAAGCGGCCACCATCGCCAAGGCCCTGTTCGACAATTGGCTGATGTGTTTCGGAGCCCCGCGCATTCTGCACTCTGACCGTTGCAAGGCCGTGGACGGCAAGGTCATCAGGAGCCTGTGCCAGCTGCTGGAGATTCAGAAGACGCGGACATCCGGCTACCATCCGCAGTGTTTCACCGAAAGGTTTCACCGCAACCTGCACCAGATGCTCCGCTGCCACCTGCAGTCAGTCCAGCCAGAGGACTGTGAAGAGGTGCTGCCGCATTGTCTCCTGGCCTACCGCAGCAGCGTTAACGCTACAACTGGGTTTTCTCCCCACTGCCTGCTGACTGGCCGGGAGATGACGCTGCCAGTTGACATCGTCTACCGGCTACCTGAGCCGCCAATGACATTTGGCCAGTTCGCTGCCAACCACCGCGACTAGCTGCTTTTACAAAAAAAATTAACATAAAATCCTAATTTTCTGAACAAAAAGCTTTATGAGTATTGATAGAGCTATAAGAAAGGCACAACATATTAAAAGATGAATGAACATTTGGTCTGAATCCTATCGAAAGCAATAAAATTTTTGTGCTGAAAGAATGAAAACTTCCTCGAGGCTGTCGCTGGGACAGCTGGACTCAGCTGACAATGGCACCCCAGTTTGAAATATATCTCCGTAGTGTATTTTTCGGCGAAAAGTGGTCTTCAAAACTTTTTTAATGAAATGTGTGAGTTTCGCGTCCTGTTTATACGTTGCTTTAGTTGTCCTTGTTATGAGGACGCACTTTTTCCAAACTTAATTCACGCTCGCACATGGGCTCCAAACTTACTAGTCTACTAACAACAGGCTATGGGCATTTTTCCTCTCTTTATGCAATTTTCCTAAAATTCATACTAGTTATATGATTTTGCCATACCTGTAGTTATAATAACATAGATGCGGCTTTTGGGTCATAAATCATTGCTTTCGAGCTGGTCTGACAGCCACCTGCGCCTCACTCAATGCTGAGACTGGCGCCAGATGGTCTGAGAGGATGCGGGCGGTAGCTTTTTTCTCATCATTTTGACAGGCCATCAAGATTTATGAGGTCAGGGCCTATTGTTCGTGTTTACTCAAGCGTGTGACAGCTTTGACAGTTTTGCGTTTTACCCCTAAAAGTACGTTGGGATTAGCGATTAGCGATTTCTCTTCATTATCTTCACTTTTACTTAATAAGAGCTTTCTAATGTATTTTTTCAGTAATTTTTGTCTTTTCTACTCGAAAGGTCATAAATCATTATGTAGCGATTTTGAGTGATTTATGAACGCACCTGTCGTATTTTTATGGCCCCAAGGGAAGTGATAGGATCTTCTGGTCACGTGAGTTTGGGTGGCAACAACCGTTGCACCGTCGTCTCTTGATCCCCGGATCGCGACTCCCCCCATCCTCATCAAGGACGAATCCCCCCGGTCGTCAGCAGCGAACATCAAGATTAAGAACATCACCTGCTAGCTATCTGCGAAGATTGTGACATCAGCATCATCCCGAGCTGTGATCAAAAAGTTCTGCAACCTTTTGTTATAGCTTTTAGTTATAGAATCGGCAAAAGCCAAAAACTTACACATATGCGGCTATATCTGTTTGCTATATTTATATGCATTTTTGGCTTCCAAATGTGCTCCCGTAAAATTTCACAGCCATATATTTTCCATGTGTTTTCAGTAGCTGATGGAAACATCAAAAGACAGTGTTCGCTTCTATATCTTTATGTGCATGCAACTTGGTTGCAAAGTGACTGAGATTCACACCGATCTGGTGAATGTTTTAGCTGACTCTGCTCCATCATTTGACACGGTTGCCCGCTGGCTGTGCCATTTCTTGGAAGGCTGAGACAGCTTCAACGATGAACCGAGGTCTGGCTGACCCCGGACATCCGTGACCGAAGATGTCGTGGCCCATGCCGATGCAATAATTCGTGAGGATTGGAGCATTATGCTGAGATTCCTTGCCTATGAGCTTGGTGTCAGCTATGGAAGTGCTCATAACATCATGCATGAGCAACTGGGCCGCACAAAGACCTGCGCTCGGTGGGTACCCCATCTTCTCACTCCGGAGCAGCAAGCAGTGAGGGTGCGCATCTGTCGCTTGTGGGTGCAAATGTTTGAGCCCCACGGCCCACGACGACTGTCGGATGTCATCACAGGAGACGAATTTTGTATCTCCTTCTTTACCATGAAGGATAAGCAGTCCAACATGGTCTGGCTGGCAGAAGATGAGCCAAGGCCCAAGGTGCTGAAGACCGGATTCCGCAGTCGGAAGCGGATGTTCACCATTTTTTTCAACTCTCAGGGTGTTGTATCGGTGAACATCCTTCCAGCGGGTGCCGCAGTGACTGCCAGGTACTACACAGACACTGTTCTGCCAGGCGTGCTGCAGGAGCGGCAGGAACGTGTGCGAACCAGGCATGGACCTCGACTCCTGCTGCACCATGACAATGTGGCACCGCACAGAGCGGCCTGAACTATGGCGTACCTGTAGCAGCAGGGGGTCCAGCTGCTGCCCCATCCACCCTACTCTCCAGACCTAGCACCATGCCACTTTTGGCTGTTGCCGAGGATCAAATCCGTCATTTCTGGGAGGCCGTTTTCACGCATGCAAGACCTTGCCCAAGCGGTACATTCAGCTCTACAGGGTATACCAACTTCGGAGTACCATAACTGCTTTCAGACATGGTGCACACGCATGCAAAGGTGCATAGATAGTGGTGGAAAGTACTTTGAGGGAATGTGAAACTGATTAGACGCCTCGGCTGCTGTAACACTGAGTTGTGAGGTCACTTGCAGAACTTTTTGATCACCCCTCGTAAGCCAATTCGGTCACTGTGGATTTCCTGTTCTCCGGCTGTTGAGTTTCTATTTGGTTGGGTGAGAGGCTACCTAGACTTGCTTGATTGGGTGATTCCTAGCTATCCTAGCTGTCCTAGCTTCCTAGATTCCTAGCTGTCCCCTGTTTCAGTAGCTGGATTAGGCGCACACTTTTGCTCACTTTGTTCAGTAGTGCTGTTATTGAGGCAGAAATCATTCAATAATACTGCTAGTAGTCTGAAGCTCCAATTTAATCTGAGGTGTGAAGTGATTCAAGGAGAAGGTTAAATCTGACAGTTATCTTTATCGGTTTTAGTTCTTTGTTCGCCGATGGCTCAGATGAGTAGCTTAGCTAGTAGGCGCCGGTCATAGTGGACCAATGGCAAGGCAGTTCTCAGTCGATCAATCTATCGAATCAGTGAGCAAAATTGCCAGTAGTGCAGAATCGGCGCCAGAGATGTACTTTGTGCACTCTAGGTTCGCCAAGCGGCTCGGGTAATGAATCATGCGGTCTCTGAAGTTCGAGTTAGCCTATCATCAGCGCTACGAGAGGCTAGTTGGCGCGTTGAAGGCCAAAAGTACAATTCTTCGTATTTAGCAATGTAATAGTACATGTAGCTACCCCATAGTCTCGCCACTGCAAGAATCCCCTGCACAAGTCCCCTCTGTACCTGCATGGCCAATGCGATCTAGTCCCAGCAGTGTCCCTTATCATCGGCTATGACTTCGAGATAGACAGCAAAAAGACACTAGTTGGCAGGTAAGTGCAAAGCCCCCTCTAGTCGGAAGCCCGATTTCGAAAGTTCCGGTTTGGTGAGCCAGGACGCGCGGGCTGGTGGCAGCGGGTTAGTTAATCTGCGGATTAGCTGATCTCTACCTTCAAAATTCTCCCTGCTTGTCTCTCGCTGTCCCTCTCTTAGCTATAGGACCTAAGACTGCTCGCCACACGATCAATTAGCTACCATGGGGCTGACCATCTGACAGGAGTGGGGGCCAGGACTCTAATTGATTTATTTCTGAGACCTGAGGCCCGAAGGCTTCCCGAAAGGGGCCGAAACCCATCAGAGTCAATGAGCATCTGCAGCCCATTGGACCATCTCATCTTCACCTCAGTCCCCCCCCCTGTACAGCATGTGGCTGTATGTAAATGCGTGCATCGAAAAGGCAACGCCAGGAATATTATAATTTCGTACATTACGTAAGTATAATCTTGCTAGCTCATCTTATCATTGAATACAGATTCAATATCCAGAATATTGAATACCCATGCGCAGACTCAGAATTCTTAGTTGGAAACTTACATGTATACTCAGCAAAATTGAAAAGCGCCACTCTATGCGCCAGTGAGCAATTTCTCTTGGACTATTCTGAAATAACTGAGAAGACTCAGGGGTGCTTCAATCCGTCCAACCCTCGCATACCGCTCCCCCCACTTTGATCCTCAACTCAAGTCTGCTGCGGCGTAGCTGAGTTGCGTCACTCGCAAGATTGAGACTTTACCTGCACTCTCAAAAGTGGCGACCACAGACGGAATCTTCTCTGATGGCGACTTTTCAATGTTGCTAAGTATATTTTGTCGTCTTATTTTGTCTTTTGACTCTATTTATCTTCGCACATGCAGAACCAGTGTACAATATACATGTACCTGTTTTCGTACGACAAGGCTAAAGATCGTTAAGGGAACAGAGCACATGCAGCTCAGCGGTGCACGCGCCTGACTCTCGCGCCTGGTGGCCCACAGCCATGAGGAATTGCCCCTAAGGCACTGGGAGTGCACATGCCTGATGATTAGAAAGTCAGGACGGCTGTACACCCTGTGTGAGCGTGTATGAGTGCGTGCCTGCGTACAGTATTGGCGCGCTTGTGTGTGCTCAGGGGTCAGCGGAATGGGCAGAACTGCCTCAGTGCTGGTAGTGTGGGACGATGTCGCTGAAGGCTTATAGCCAGGGTGGCCTCAGCCCTCCTGCAAATATTTAATTAATAATTAACAGTAGCGAAAAAGTGAAACCTGCAACTTGCCAGTAAATATTTTAACTTCATTTTCACTATCTAAGCTCAGAGCTCAAATATAGGCAATGAATACTGTGTACTTGTAGGTAGAAAAAGTTTTCGAACATCACAGCTGATTAAAAGCTGAATAAAAGCCTTGATTATGGTGCAAACAGCAACTTAAAAACAGTAAAACAATATACATCTGAGATTGGAGAACAGTGTAGAATCGAAAATTCAGTTATCAGATACACTCGGCGAAAGTTTTTCTTTAACAAAAATAGGCAATTAGGCTTTTGACAATAGATTATACATGTACAAAATTAGGGTACATGTATTGACAACTGCCGGCAATTTTGGCGAAAAAAATGGAATGCAGTTTTCGGAGATTAGTCTATGGCTCAAGCTGGGGTAATAAAGGGACATGGATAGGCATGAATTTACGCGTGAAAAACTGATTGCAGTTTTGACAAAATCGATCACAAAAAGGTAGATTACGAGCATATAACGGGTGTCTCAAAATCTCGTACTTTATATCTCGTACTTTACATGAAAAAGGGCATAAATTACGAGCGTAGGTGCTTTATCAAGGGTAACGCAGTTTTGCTTTTATGCTACTATTAGTAGAGTTAGCCTAAAGAAGTAAGTAGTATGGCTAGTTAAGGCGTTTCTAGGATTTTCCATAGGCTCTTAAGAGCAGCTAAGAAAGAAAAAACTTATCAGTTGAAAATTTGGTTAAGATTTATTTTTTTAACTGTTTTATGAGCGTAATGTGTGTACTTGCAATGTCTGTTTTTACATCTTTACACTTTGTCCATCTCCATTCCGATATTTATAACTTTTTTAATCCTCAGTGTTAGGACTTATTTAATTCGAACTATTGCTAATCTCGAAATGGTTATTTTTTTACGCACCTAAACTACAGATCACGAAGTCATTAACAAGATTTATTAAAAAAACAAAGCAGTAGAAAAACGTACGCTCGTATACCAACAGTGAATTCTTCGACATTTAACCGGCAATTTCAATAAACTTACTATACATGATACGTCAATACTGAAATTAGACTAGGGATCGGCATACTCTGCCCTCGGGTCCTTTTGAAACTTTACCATAGCAATCCGGCCTGCTCAGGGTTTGAGTCTCTTCTCATCTCCCTTCTCTCTTCTTTTCTGTCCTTTTTATCCCTCATCTTATCTGCTGTATCTTCTCCCCCTTTCTCTCCTCTATTCCCTAACTCTCCCTCTCTCATCTGGCCGGTTTACCCCCGATTCGCCGAATCCCGATTGGCCGATTTCCTGATTCGCCGAATTTCCTGATTTGCCGAATTTTTCGATTCGCCGATTCCTGGTTCGCCGAAATTCCTCATTAGCCGAAATTCCTGATTTGCCGAAATTCTTAATCGCTGCTCTGGAACATTTTGAACTTTTTTAAAGACATAACCACTCAGTTATTCATGAATAATTTCCATAATAAAACTAGTTTGTCACTAAGTTTGTTTTGCATTTCACTAGAGCGATTTGTATTTTGCTAAGTTCATTTTGCATTTCCCTGGTGTGCTTTGCGTTCTACATTTTAGTCAATACCAGTCGTACATATCGTCAATACACCAATTAACGAAACTAGAAACTAGAACAATTTGAAACTGGAACAATTTGAAACTGGAACAATTTGAAACTGGAACAATTTGAAACTAGAACAATTTGAAACTAGAACAATTTGAAACTGGAACAATTTGAAACTAGAACAATTTGAAACTGGAACAATTTGGAACTGGAACAATTTGAAACTGGAACAATTTGAAACTGGAACAATTTGAAACTAGAACAATTTGAAACTAGAACAATTTGAAACTAGAACAATTTGAAACTGGAACAATTTGAAACTAGAACAATTTGAAACTGGAACAATTTGAAACTAGAACAATTTGAAACTGGAACAATTTGAAACTAGAACAATTTGAAACTAGAACAATTTGAAACTGGAACAAACGGTTCAAACAACGTTTAGCTACTGTATATGGAAATTATTCATGAATAACTGAGTGGTTATGTCTTTAAAAAAGTTCAAAAAGTTCCAGAGCAGCGATTAAGAATTTCGGCAAATCAGGAACCTCGGCTAATGAGGAACTTCGGCGAACCAGGAAATCGGCAAGTCGGGATTCGGCAAATGAGGAATTTCGGCAAATCGGGAATCGGCGACTCGGGAATTTCGGCGAACCAGGAATCGGCGAATCGGGATTCGGCGAGCTGGGAATCGGCAAATCGGGATTCGGCGAATCGGGGGTAAACCATCTGGCCCGCAGCCATTAGCCGGATTCTTTCACTAACCCTTGAGGTAAACAAATTTTCAAGCCCCAGAATTAGAGTAACTATCACAGATGCTTACATTAGATAGAATAACTAGGACATGTCACTCGCAAACAATGCGCTCATGTACTCTTTTTCAGTAAAAAAATTCATTTTTTCCATTATAATCCGTAAAATAAAAAATCGATTAAATTTTACAAGATACTTAAAGTTTTGAAGCTGCAACAATGGCCTCGGGCTTTCTGCAAGCAGCCCCATTAAATCAGCCTCTTTAGCTTGATTTACCGACTTCATACTCCCTCAGACTCGAAGTCATAAAAAAGAAATCAATTTAAGATGGAAGATTGCAGAAAAACTACAAAAAAATCGAATCCAGTGCGTGTGCATGGCGAGCAAGAGAGCAAAGGAGTGGTAACCCAGCCCTCAGCCAGGCTGATAACAGTTTGGCTTTCCTCTTGCCCGCTTGTGTCTGACTTTGACCTCTCCCCTTACTGCTTTCTCATTGGCTGAGCTAGATTAGGCCTGCCCCCTAGGCTGAGTTTCATCCGTTTGACTTTGACCTCTCTCTTTACTGCTCTCATTGGCTGAGCTAGACTGGGCCTGCTCCTTAGGCTGAGTTGAGTTTCGTGCGTCTTGCGCCCACTTGTTTACATCGAGCTGAATGCTTGTTGTTTATTTTAACCCCATCTGCTTCTAAGGAAAAGAAAATCCAGTTGTCACATTGAATTTAAGTGAACACTGCACAGACAAACAACTGAGAAAAAATAGACTTTCACTTTCACAACTTCAATTGCGACTGACATATTTAGTTATTCTAGTACTCGTTGCTCTGGATAAAAGAAGATATCGACAGGCAGAAGGTAGGCGAAAATTGGACCCTATTACGAGAATTGAGAGACCAGCCTGGACAACTGGACAATGATCGAATCAAGCTGAAAATCACAGTTAAAATGTCCACAAACATTATCTCTGCATGATATCGCCGCTACTTATGGACAATTTAGTATGCCTTCGTGAACCGCGACAGATGTTCTGTAGTTTAACGAACAGCCATGTACACGGACCTAAAAATGGTGATATTAATAAGATTTTTAATTGTTTATGATATGCGAGCGTATTTAGTGTTAACTATTTAAAGGGTTTTTTTATTAGGACGTTTCACTTATTTAAAGCTTTGATCTTTTAAACTGTAAATATTAAAAATAGCAACATATTCCGCTTATAAAAATAAGTAATAGAATAGGGTCTACATCCCCTGGAGCGTCAATCGATTAATTCAGAGGTGGGATTTCAAGGCTCATGGGGAAAATCTTGAGAGCTAGATGCTAAAGGCTTACGGGGGAATTTTTGGGATGTCAAGGCTTACGGGGTAATTGCTGAGATGCTAAGGCTCATGGGGAGAATTGTTGATATGCCAAAGCTCATTGGGGAATCGCTGAGATGCTGAGTCTAAGAGGGTTTCTCAGGGTTTAGCTTTAGGAATTCCTAAGTACCTTTTATCTTTTTTTTATATATTTTTAACGCAGGACTTTGACAAGTAAGAAAGCTCGTATATAAAAATTGATAATGCAGACTACTAGAGACTAGAGAGTAATGCCCAATACTTACGCGATATTCCACAGAAATCCAGTACAACTAAAACGATAACTGGAACCACAAAGACAAAGGTCCAAAAGCAGCCAGATAAGCAAGTCTCTTGCGTTGGAGTTGGTATTGACGCTGGGATTGTGCTGCAAGAACACTTCTGGCGAGTGCTACTACTAGTACTTTTAGTAGTATCCGTCATAGTAGTATCCGAATTCTTTACATTGACTTGCATTATGCAATTACTATCGTTCCATAGACGACAACATTTTGAATAAAATATCGGCCTTGCCAGCATTTCAACAAATCTTGGATCAAAGCATACGTCAGGACACTTAGCCAGTGAGTCAGTTCGTTTGTTATAGTAATAATTACTATCTGGCAGGTTCGTGTCAACTTGCAACTGCGGCGGCGCGTCAACGCAGTTAAATGACAAGGAGAGCGTCAACGCGGAGTACCATAGCAAATTCATTGCTTTGATTCCAATCGGCTGAAATATATGAATCTTCTATTAGATTTCTGATCACACTATGCTACACTATACATACCAGTGGTACCTATAGTATCATAACGTTTTTACAAGCTTTGAAATTCTGCATGGCTGGATTAGTAATAAGTTTTGAGCCAGCGGTAGCGACTAGCAAGTTTTAAACAATGTGAAGTTTCGAGCTTGTAAAAAACATCCAGTCGAAATAGGCTTCTGCTTCTAACAAAACCTACGAATGTTAAATAGCATATTTATGGCAAATAAAATCAATGAAAAACTACAAAGTCGAAAAACAGAAGAAGTCCACCGTAGATGGAACTTGTACGCTTATTTATTGGTCTATAAAGCTTCACTTTATCAATATAGAAAAAGGTCGATTGTGAAAATTTATAAAAAATATTTCATAAAAAATGATAAAAAAATATGAATAGCTAAAAAACACTTGGAGTTTAGAGATTGCAGAATGACAAGTGACATGGAGATTTTTATATTTAACATAACTGGTAAAAATATACATTTTTTCTTATGATGATTATTAATCGTATTACAGTAAATGCGCATGTTGTGGGTGCGCGACCATACGTACTTAACTCTGTGTTCAGTTTGCGGCCCGTCGGGCACGTTGATTTGCGAAACGCGTTACGCAATAATCCAACATCCATTTTTTCTTACAGCGTGCATGCTAATATATAAATACAGACCGTGGTCCGGCGAGACTCACTAAGTTTTTCTAGCAACCAACCTACGCGTTCAATACACAACATTGGCGACGAAGATGGCAGACTTCAGTCTCAACCCACCAACGCCGTACCTGGCTAGCCCGGGCGAGCCAAGCTGCCCGTGGCCAAGGTGGAAAAGTCAGTTCTCGATCTATTCAACAGCAACGGAACTGGACAAAATGTCGGAGGCGAGACAAATGGCCGTCCTTCGACACTGCCTCGGGCCGGAAGGCCAACGGCAGGCGGAAAGCGTGGAGGCGAACGACACGAAGAAGCTGCTCGAAGAACTGGACAAAATCTTCGTGCCGAACAAGAGCGTCATAGGAGCTCGCTACAGGTTTCGGTGCAGGGAGCAGCGACCAGAGGAGCCGGTGCAGCAGTTCGTCAGAGATCTGCAGCAGCTCGCGGCCGATTGCGCGTTCAAGGACCTGACAAATGAGATGGTCCGCGATCAGCTTATCGAGAAAACGTGCGTGTCACGTATCCGTGAAAGGCTGCTGATGGAACCAGACGACCTGACATTGGAGAAGTCCCTGCAGCTCGCCAACCAAATCGAGACAGCCATCAACGAAGCCAAGGTCCTCAACGGCACATCAGGGGCGTCTCAAAAGACAGTGCACGCCGTCTCAAAGCAGAGAGTCATAGCCAAGCCCAAAACGCGCAAGGACAGCGAGAAGTGCAGGCGATGCGGCGGCGACTACAGCAAGGAGCACAAGTGCCCAGCAATGGGAAAAAGGTGCAACAACTGCAATAAGCCGAACCACTTTGCCGCTGTATGCCGAAGCAAGACGGTGGCAACAGTCGGCGAGGAGGTGAGCACCATCCTGCAAGTCGCGAACCAGGATCCGACTGCCGTCCACAACATCGAATGCGCGGTCCGCGACGAGCTGCTGACGCTGACGCTGGACAGCGGTGCCTCCGTGTCGGTGATCAGCATGTCCGACTTCCAGAGAGTTCGACGACACGCAACCAAGGGAAGCGGACCTCCAGCACGGCTCGTGGCCTACGGCGGCTCGCACATCAGGACCTACGGGACAGCGACGCTCCCGGTAATGTACAAGGACAAGACGGCCTCAGTCTGTTTCCAGATCACAGAGGGCAGCTCAAGCCTTCTTGGGCGCTCCGACTTCTCGAAGTTTGGTGTGTCTCTTCAAATTAACCATCTCGGTGACGAGGGCTCACAACTCCAGGACAACTCCAAGGACTTCTTCGAGCCGATCAGGCAACAGCCGAGCACGCCAGCAGGAGCCTGGCAGGAGCTGCAGCTCGACATCTGCGGAGAGTTCAGAGCGGCGCCGCGTCACCAGCGATTCGCGATCGTGCTCATCGACCGGTTCAGCCGATGGCCAGAAGTCGCGCTCGTAGAATCGGTCACAACCAAGGTAGTCGTCGACTTCCTCGAGGTCATCTGGTCGAGGTGGGGCATCCCGAAAAGCATCACAACCGACAATGGACCCCAGTTCGGCCGCGAGTTCGACGAGTACCTGGCGAGCCTGGCGATCGAACACAAGCGAACGGCAGTGTACTGTCCAGAACAAAACGGCAACGTCGAGCGATTCAACCGCACTCTCGGCGAGGGCGTGACAGCGCACTTGGTCGCCGGGTGGAGCTTCTGCAAGGCCGTCCGAGCTGTCGTCGCGGCCTATAGGGCGACCCCAACGCACGTCACGGGTTCGAGTCCACACGAGCTCATGACTGGCCGACCAATGCGCACCCCGCTGCTCGCACTCCAACCGGACTCGGAAGCCAAGCGGCCGACGTCGGCTCATGACCGGGTCGCCAAGGCAAAGCAGCGAGCAAAGAGCGACACCGACCGTCGGCGGCATGCATCGGCGGCGCGGACCGCGGTCATCCAAGACGGCTCCTGGGTGCACATCTCCAAGCCGGTGGCACCTGGCAAGCTGGAGCCGAAGCTCGCCAGGCCGTTCCGGGTTCGCAAGCGATTCAAGACAACTGTGCTGCTCGAAAACGGCAAGCGGTGGCACCTGCGGCGCTGCGTGCCGGCCGGACCTGGCAAAGGAAGCGACGACGATGGCGACGCGCAGCTCGACGAAGGTGGCGGCGGCCCGGAGTTGGATCCGCCACGACCGCCTGATGATCTCGCTGGGGACCCGCCGGCACCCCCGCCGGTGCTGAGAAGGTCAGAGCGCGAGCGTCGCCCGCCAATGCGCTACCCGAACTGAACCGTGTATGATGCACTGAACTGACATGCGATTACTTAGGGGAATCTCATGTGGGGAGGATGTTGTGGGTGCGCGACCATACGTACTTAACTCTGTGTTCAGTTTGCGGCCCGTCGGGCACGTTGATTTGCGAAACGCGTTACGCAATAATCTAACATCCAATTTTTCTCACAGCGTGCATGCTAATATATAAATACAGACCGTGGTCCGGCGAGACTCACTAAGTTTTTCTAGCAACCAACCTACGCGTTCAATACACAACAGCGCACACAGAGGATGCAGATTGTAAATTTTGTAATAATGTTTAATTACAAAGCGAAGCGAAAGAAAGCAAAAGAAAAAATAGTTACAGAATATTTTTTAGACGAAACAGCAAACGAGAAAACAAGTTTTGCAATTATGCAATCAGCACGCAGAAAGCTAGTCTTGTTTTTAGGAAAGTAAAGTTCACCTCCTGTTTTTAAGTGCAGTTGAAAATTTTATAGCTCTCCCCGTGAGCATTTTGAACATGAAATCTGCAGAGAAGAATATAGTATTTCACCTGAAGACTCAAGTGTGCGCATTTAATAAAATGATAATACATATGTACGAGTATATACATCATGTATATTAAAAACCATTAATAATTTCTTTTTTGGAATGATAAATGACATATTTAAATTATTTACAATGTCTAAAATACGATTGAAGTGGCTAAGCCAAGTTCGAAAACCACCAAGCGATCGGATTTAGCAACCACGGTGCTTAGCGCGAGTTCAAATCTCACTTTTGGGACACGCGCGTAGAAGCTGGCGACAGGACTTGAACCGTTTCAAATTCTCCACCCAATACTTGGCTGCTGCTAGTAGATTTAGTCCGATTTCGTTGCGGAGCAGCTCTCTGATTTCCACCGGTAGTATACAATGTGCTCACCTCATCATCGTCGATATGACTCTCCACAGGAGCACCGACAGGCATAAAATTAGCATTCGAAGAAGGCGACCGCGTTTTAATGTCATTCTTAGACTCCGTGTTATCTGCACCTGCTGCTGTAATATTATCAATTAAGGCCGAATCTGCCTGTGCATCACCGTCATCCTTGGCCTGGGCGGCTTCAGTCTCCTGAACAGACTGATCTGGTTCGTTTTTGTTCTTAAATTGACGCTTCAAGAGCATGATTAAACGAGATAAAGGACCTGAAAGACGTTAAAATTTATATCATTAAATTTGCTAGTCAATTCACAGAAGAATTCAAATCAAGGCAAGCAGTCACACGCATTCCCGATGAAGACGGTACCTAGGCAAAGAAGCGTCACTTTCACAGGTAAAGTAGAAAAGTGACTCTAGATGCGACTCTAAGTCGCATCTGAGGTATTACAGAGTCGCTGTAGAACCACTGAGTTGCATCTGCGTCACGTTATGAATTAGAATCGAATTTCACATTTATAACAGCTCTATTTAGTCTACTTGGGTTAAAAGAAAGTTAAGCACTAACACAACGATGCTAATAGCATTACAGTCGTTTGAGTCGTTAAAACGTCACTAGTGAGTGGTTTCCAATGGCTGTTTAGCGATTCTTGTCAAGGTAACGTTTTCACCGGGATTCAACGGGACGAAGGTAGCTGTACGACTCACCTGACTTGCTGAACACGTCCCAAAGAAAGTAACAAATTCCAATGACAGTACCAAAGCATAAAATGGCGAAATAAAAATAACCAATTTTGGTTGTGCCGCTAGCAACATCCACTTGCCCTGGCGGCCCCGAAGAGCTGACAGTTGGGAAATGACAGTCTCGTGATGAAGTAGGACTGGAACTGCTGGGTGAAGTTCTAGTCGCAGTTGTAGTAGATGTGACGCTGGCACATGGCCGCTGCCGAAGCAGGCAGTCATAATGAGCCCAATGACGGCAGCAACGAGAACATATTGCCGGAATGCTTAACCTTGCAAAATGGACTCGATCGAAGCATGGTCTGGGACAGTTCTCGTGTCCGTTAGTACTATTGTTAAAGTAGGTAGGCCGGCAATTATGCGGATTCGATACAATCTCAAGGTCGTTGATAGGTCTGATGCAGGACGCCAATAACAGCACAACGGGAATCAGCCGCAACATCGTGTGGTTACTGAAAATTAGAATGTAAAGAAAATGTATCAGGATGTAATTATTTCGTTTACATGGTTGCCATGACAATAAGCTTGGTACAAACAATTAGAAATGACGAGTTTTGGAGAAACTTTTAAGGATTTCTACGAATAAACTACGACTAAGTTAACTCTCGGAGTTGTGATATTTCGGGTTTGTGATACTTCGGGTTTGTGCTATTTCGGGTTTATGCTATTTCGGGTTTATGCTATTTTGGGTTTGTGATATTTCGGTTTTGTGATACTTCGGGTTTGTGCTATTTCGAGTTTGTGATACTTCGGGTTTGTGCTATTTCGGGTTTGTGCTATTTCGGGTTTGTGATACTTCGGGTTTGTGCTATTTCGGGTTTGTGATACTTCGGGTTTGTGCTATTTCGGGTTTGTGATACTTCGGGTTTGTGCTATTTCGGGTTTGTGATACTTCGGGTTTGTGATACTTCGGGTTTGTGCTATTTCGGGTTTGTGATACTTCGGGTTTGTGCTATTTCGGGTTTGTGATACTTCGGGTTTGTGCTATTTCGGGTTTGTGATACTTCGGGTTTGTGCTATTTCGGGTTTATGCTATTTCGGGTTTATGCTATTTCGGGTTTATGCTATTTCGGGTTTATGCTATTTCGGGTTTGTGCTATTTCGGGTTTGTGATATTTCGGGTTTATGCTATTTCGGGTTTATGCTATTTCGGGTTTATGCTATTTCGGGTTTATGCTATTTCGGGTTTGTGCTATTTCGGGTTTGTGCTATTTCGGGTTTGTGATACTTCGGGTTTGTGCTATTTCGGGTTTATGCTATTTCGGGTTTATGCTATTTCGGGTTTGTGATATTTCGGGTTTGTGATATTTCGGGTTTGTGATACTTCGGGTTTGTGCTATTTCGGGTTTGCGATATTTCGGGTTTGCACTATTTCGGGTTTGTGATATTTCGGGTTTGTGATCCCCCCACTACGATTATAGTAGTGTGTAACGCAAATAAAAAATGCAAGTCTATAAAATTGAGGACAGTAAAACCTTATACAAAAAATTTTTTTAAAGTTATTCAATTAATACCACAGCTGTGGCAAAAATTTGCGGACAGAAATGAATTTTTTAGCAATAAAAGTCAGTAAACAATATAAACAAAGTCCGGAAATTTCTGCAACAGTTATCGTATAACGGTTTAATAGAAGCCAATGACACCATAGGAATACGTACATGTTTATATTGCTATAAAATAAATTAATATTTACACAGATTTTACAGTAGTACGAGCTAAAATTGAAGCAGTGGATATCACAAGGCCATTATTAATGCACTAATAAGCATACACACACCATGAGGCCTATGATTGGAATTAAAAAACTACGAGCTATGCAAAAGTTTACGATAAAAGCTAAAAATGCTACTTAACAAGGCATTGTTTAGTAGTATAGTAAGTATAAGCTACAGATCGAGGGGTGATAAAATTGAGAAATTAACATAAGACAAGTAAAATATTCTATTATTTTTCTAAAAAAATGGCTAGAAGTTTTTTGTACTATCAAATTCTAGATTAGGTTATACCAGTTCGTACAAGGTTACAGCGGATCAATGCAAATTTCGCTGTTGCTCGGTGGGTCGCTAATCGGGTCTGAAATAAAGTGGGAATGCGAGCTTATGCGATAAAAATTTTACTTGACGTTCATGTAGTCTGTGTTTTGTTCGGTACACCTTAACTAATGGATGCATACATATTAACATACATGCGCAACCTCCGAAATTCGGTCGGCCATGCGACTTAGTTTTAACAAAAATGCGACGTAGTTTTTGACCAAAAATGCGACTTACATGAAAAAAAACGCGAAAGCAAAATTAACGCAACTTTGGGTAAACGGCAGGAGTAACTATAACTGTCTTATTAAGCCAAAATGCCTCGTCAGCTACTTAGTACTACTAAGTACTAAGTTTTTGGGTGGGCATTTTTGCGACCTCCTTGGTTGGCCGCCAAATCGGTCGGCCGGATCGGCCGACTCGGCCGACTGTTGCGCATGTATGCATATTAACAGACAGTCAAACAGACAAGTAAAGGAGACAGACAGGCAGACAGACAGACAGACAGACAGACAGACAGACAGACAGACTGACAGACAGACAGACAGACAGACAGACACACAGACAGACAGACAGACAGACACACAGACAGACAGACACACAGACAGACAGACAGACAGACAGACACACAGACAGACAGACAGACAGACAGACAGACAGACAGACAGACATGCAGCCATCGAACCAGTCTCACCAGTCATCTTAGCCTCAGCTCGCACCAGATCCATCAAATCGCCATCCTGATGCAGCAGGGTGCCATCAGAACCCGTAGCGTTGGACGGCAGCTCCACAGTTGGCTGAGAGCCGCCGGCAGCTGGATCTTCATCATTGGTAGTATCGGTGTCATTCGAGTCGTAATCATAATCCACTAATCTGACAGTAGACGAGGAGGAGGAGGCCTCTTTTGGTGTCACCTCGTGAAAGGCTTCGCCGTGATCCAACAGCCAGGTGAACAATTCGCCGCGTTGCTTCGCCGGCAACTTGCAGTAGTTGATGAGGCGTCGATACAGACTTCCAACAGTGAGTCCCAGTCGTCTGCAGTCAGCTTGAAACTGCTGCAACCTGTGCTGGAAATCTGTGTCGCCAAAAGTGAAATAGACACAGGAGCGGCCAGTCACAGCGCAGGCCATCAGCTGGATTAGCGACTTCAATTGTAGATCGCCACCGAATGCGCCGCAACCCCAGTTGCCCGTGGCAACGGGACGACGCTTGGATTTATTTTTAACATTGGCCAGACCGCCAAATCCTACGAGAGCTTTGTGCAGCTCTCTGTCGATAGCGGATTTGTTAAACTGTTGCTTGTAGCCTGCGGCACCGCGACTGTAGCATCTGGCGTCAATGGCAACCAGCTTGGTTACCAGGCGACGGTTGGTGTCGCGAGGCCGAGTATCGGTGTGATCTCCGTTCCATTGGAATGTGCCTGTTGGTTGGGATGGAGAGAAAGGAGCCATGAAATGAGAGATGAGAAATGAGAGATGAGATAGGAGAGATGAGATAGGAGAGATGAGAGAGAAGAGATGAGATAGGAGAGATGAGATAGAAGAGATGAGATAGGAGAGTCGATATAGGCGAGACGAGAGAGAAGATATTCTGAGAAAGGATAATAATAATAATATATGTACAACCGACAGCTCAGCGCAGCTATTACGCGGCGCATCTGAAGGCGTCAAGGACTGGGGGGTCGCCACACACACCCTCAATTACCCCAGCTAATGCTGGCAGCCATTTTACAGCTGGGTGAACTGAGGCCATGCAGAGTTAAGCGTACGTCTTGCTCAAGGACACAAATTGTTCCGAGTGGCATCGGGAATCGAACCCCAGACCTTCAAGTCGTAATTTGGACGCTCTAACCACTGGGCTACAACCTTCTGAATCTGAGAAATAAATAAATATGATAAGACAATATACGACTACTTTTAGGGATATCAAATGAGGATCAAGACAATAAAATTAGAGAAAAAACTTAGCAGCCACTCACTGGAGTAGCCAGTGTAGTTGGAGTAGCGTTCGGCTCCGGTGATCCACAGCGCTTCGCCGTCCTCCAAGGACTCGGCCAGCAGTCGGGAGAGCAGCAGCTCCGGACAGATGAGGAAGCGAATCTCTTCCTGCATGTTGGGATGATTTGAAAGTGACTTAAATGTATAAAGGGAAATTTATCGTAGCTAGCAGGAGGATCTGGGAGGCTGGCACAGCAACTGAGGATCTGGGAGGCTGGCCCAGCAACTGAGGATCTGGGAGGCTGGCCCAGCAACTGGGGATCTGGGAGGCTGGCCCAGCAACTGAGGATCTGGGAGGCTGGCCCAGCAACTGAGGATCTGGGAGGCTGGCCCAGCAACTGAGGATCTGGGAGGCTGGCCCAGCAACTGAGGATCTGGGAGGCTGGCCCAGCAACTGAGGATCTGGGAGGCTGGCCCAGCAACTGAGGATCTGGGAGGCTGGTGGCCCAGCAACTGTGGATCTGGGAGGCTGGCCCAGCAACTGGGGATCTGGGAGGCTGGCCCAGCAACTGTGGATCTAGGTGGCTGGCCCAGCAACTGGGGATCTGAGAGGCCTCACTCTGCATTACCAAAAAACCCGAGCGCACCTGCACCAGGCCGCGCCCCAGCACGCCGCCCCCGATGTAGGCGTTGGCGAAGTCCACCTCCAGCATGCCGGCGCCGTCATCCTCGATGGTGCCCTCTGCGGCCGCCAGCAGATCAGGCAGCAGTTCAGTCCGAGCTGACCAGTCTATGCGTTCGTTTATCACTCGACGACTAAACGTGACAACGCCCAGAGGATCTGCGAGAGTTGTACGCTTTAACAATTATGATTGGAACAAAATTTAATCAGTCAGTCAGTCAGAAAGACACATCAAAACCAGGCAGAATTTAGCTGACTTCACTTTTGTCCCCTGTCTTCTACAGAACTCTCAATAATCTGTTAAACTGTCAACCGCACTCAGCCGAGTGCGCAGGAGAGGTTATATTACAGCCTGCTTTTGGGAGAGTCTATTAAAACTTTAAGCAATTCCAATTCTTCTATCACGGAACAAAGCAATTTTATTATCGGTAACCGAATAGAGATGAAATTTACTAGCAAAGCTGTTCTGCTACTGGTAGGATTCGTTCTAATTCTAAACAACCAAATTGAAAGCGTCCAAAGTGTACCAGCTGGTAAATTTTTGAGCAAGTCAATCATGTTTCGCAGTCCGGCTGAACTCAAGCAGTACCTGAGAACGTTGAACGCATTCTATGCCACTCTGGGACGGCCCAGGTAATTTAAACTCTTTTATATTCGCCATATTCACAACACATCGAAAGTCAAATGGTCGCTATGTACACTCTGTGTGAGCGTGTGTTGGCGCGCTTGTACATATTTTTATACAAGAATTATTTGATCAATATTTCAGATACCGCAAGAGGTTTCACTTCGAAGCCTGAGTCAAACTGACCGACTGACTGGGAGGAACACCAAAAAAGCAAGGATAATACAAAGCAATCTTGGACAAACCGTCAATAAAAAAATATAAATATAAATATAAAAGCTGGATATGCAAAATAATCAGCAATCAGAAAAACTAATTACAATGGATTGATGCTTGCTTATTTTGATTATTTATTAACTTTTTAGTCCGGGGTTCGATTCCCTATCTTACTGGAACAGTTTGTGTCCTTGAGCAAGATACTTAACTCTGCATTGCTTCAGTTCACCCAGCTGTAAAATGGGTGCCAGCATTAGCTGGGGTAATTGAGGGTGTGTGTGGCGATCCCCAGTCTTTGGACTGAACAGCCGTACGCAGCCTTCAGATGCGCCGCGCAATAGCTGGCCCATTAGGGCAGGTGCAATCAATTATGATTATCATTAGTAGTCGAAAAAATTAATCCCTAACCAAACAAAGTGTTGATAATGAATTAATTACCTTTAGTAGTAACTCTTTGGAAATAGTTGAACAAGCATTTCAGCTTTTCAATTCGGCGGGGGCAACCTGAACCGGCTTGACCTCCGGATGAGAACAGGCTGAAAATTAGTAGTACATCAGAAGGTGCTAATTTATCGTAAACTGACAGAATGCTTTACATAATCCACTTCCATCTTATAACTCTCGAATGGTAAAATATCTACTCTTAACACTAAACCTTAAGGTTTGTGAGGGATTTCAAACCCTCAGTCGCTAACCCTAACCCTAATCCTTCGCCCCAGTCCCTAATCCTTCACCCTCAGTCTCTAATCCTTCACCCTCAGTCTCTAATCCTTCACCCTCAGTCTCTAATCATTCACCCTCAGTCTCTAATCCTTCACCCTCAGTCTCTAATCCTTCACCCTCAGTCCCTAATCCTTCACCCTCAGTCTCTAATCCTTCACCCTCAGTCTCTAATCCTTCACTCTCAGTCCCTAATCCTTCACTCTCAGTCCCTAATCCTTAACTCTCAGTCTCTAATCCTTCACTCTCAGTCTCTAATCATTCACCCTCAGTCTCTAATCCTTCACCCTCAGTCTCTAATCCTTCACCCTCAGTCCCTAATCCTTCACCCTCAGTCTCTAATCCTTCACCCTCAGTCTCTAATCCTTCACTCTCAGTCCCTAATCCTTCACTCTCAGTCCCTAATCCTTAACTCTCAGTCTCTAATCCTTCACTCTCAGTCTCTAATCCTTCACTCTCAGTCCCTAATCCTTCACCCTCAATCCCTAATCCTTCACCCTCAGTCTCTAATCCTTCACCCACCCTCAGTCCCTAATCCTTCACTCTCAGTCCCTAATCCTTCACCCTCAGTCTCTAATCCTTCACCCTCAGTCTCTAATCCTTCACCCTCAGTCTCTAATCATTCACCCTCAGTCCCTAATCCTTCACCCTCAGTCTCTAATCCTTCACCCAAAAAAGTAAACAAAAGCCAATATACTCCAACTCACGTGCTAAAATGTATGGTAGGGAAGTTGGCGTATTCCCTGTTAGCAAAGCTTCGCCTAGGAAAGGTGCTAAAAAATGCGTTAGCCAATAAGCTGGCCACCTGTAGCTGACTGAGCGTCACCTTGAGCTGATAGCCGCACCTCAGCAGAGGCGGAGGCGTAGTAACCAGATGCGGCAGAGCCAAGGCCAGCCTCACCATACCAGGCAAGACACGGTTGAGAAAGTGCCGCATCTCTCCCCTACCCAACTCCTCAGTTAGCAGACAATTGAGACTATCCAAGCACAAGCTAGACTGCCTACGCCCGCTGCACACGTTCAACACCGTAGCCAAATCGTCTATACCAATGGATCTTGCTGACTTAAGTTGATTCAAACTGTGCTCAATAGCCGACCATCGACTGGCATTACGGGGAGAGCAGGGCATTCTAACATGGCCGGAGTCCCATCTGTCAGAGAACTCAGTTGGCCAAGGCTGTGGCGGCTGGCTGGATCTTGCCTGCTCGTAGAAATTGTCGATTCTAAATAGTACAGAGTGTCCTGCTCTAGGAGGGCAGCTGAAGGGCAGCCGGGCAAGATTCGGCTCAGGCCTCAAAGCCTCGAGCTGGCGACGCCAGTCGCGACAACTGGATGTCGAGGCGACCGTCGATGAGCTGACGGCTCCGCCAGTAAGAAAATGCTGCAACCGCTGCGACTCCTCGTCATTGTCGTCGGTTTCCGTTTCTTCTGCTTCTTCCTCCGCAATCGGCTCTGTAGCGGAGCTTGTAACACTGTCGTCTGTTGGGACTCTCTTGACCTGGCTCTGCTGCTGTTCTGGATCTGCTGAAGCAACAGGATCAGTGTCCGATCGATTCAGCGAAGCCGGCGGTGGATTGCTAGACTCGCCAGCTTTTCTCGGGCTCCGACGCGTCGGTGGCGTTTGCTGAGAAGCCCGATGCTTGCGTTTTGTTGCTGCTTCTAGGGAGACACGTCGGGTTGCTCCGGCTCTTGCTGAATCTTCCTACGCTTCATTGGCGCTTTTTAAAAAGTTGAACTCAATAATCTAGTCGCGTAACTACATCGATGTTTACTTAATACGTAGCTGTGGATAAAGCATGAAATTAAAAGTATACAAAATGACTCTGTTTCAAGTTATTTACGATACATATCGGCAAAAGCTGGAGTTAAAGTTGGAACTAGTAAACTTTTATGAGTTTATTGTAGATTTAAGATTCGTACCAATTTAAACTATCAAAAATTTTTTGCGCATTACTGTCTACTTACAACCAGTAGTAAAATAACCCTTCTAACTTACTATGTATAAATATAATTTTAAATAACTTTTCAAAGTTATTGAAAACATTTGCAGTGCACAACTAAACCTTATCTTACTTGGAAACAAAAATATTTAAAAAATAATTAGAAGTTAAGAAACTTTTGATAAAATTTTTATTACTAATACACCCAGACCACTTTGCTTGCAGCCAATTATTCTATTAGATGATTTTTCATTGAAAATACATGATTTTACTACTATAAGTAGCCAAGAGTAGCTAGTTTTGAAAAAAATTGACAAACAGAAAATTATGTCCATCAGTTTTATATAAAGCGAATAATTATAATTTCTTCTAGATTGCATATTCAAAGTCTTCGATTTAGACACGAAGCTTAATACTTGACTTGAGCAATGGGAACAAATAACAGCGTATTAAAATCGGAACTTTAACTAATCGAATTAAATTGGGGCGCAAAAACAATTCGGCAAATTTATTATTACAGTAATATGTCAGCGGTAAATAGAATCCATTTATTTGCAAACTAGCTAGTATGCAAATTGAAGCATCAAAAATTACCAGAAATGATCTGTGTAAGCACCTGGCATATAAGGGACACTGAATTACTGCAGGTCGTAAGGCATGTCTGGAGACAATTCCGTTACCTCTTTGTTTTTTACTTTGTATAGAGAAACGTGTGAGCCAACCTCGGGTAAAACCACAGATGCTAGAATAACTACTTAGATTTTTCACTCGCGATTTGATGTCATGAAAAAGTCGAGTACCTACTCATTTCTCAATAGTTTGTCTGCGCAGTGTGATATAAATTTAACGTGTCAGCAAAAACTTCCCCTCATCTTCGGGGTTTGCGGCCTCAGGAGCATATGGGGTTAAAATGAACAACAACCATTAACTCGATGTACACAAGTGAATGCAAGACGGAACTCAGCCTAGGGGGCAGGCCCAATCTAGCTGAGCCAATGAGAGAGCAGTAAAGAGAGAGGTCAAAGTCAGACGGACGAAACTCAGCCTAGGGGGCCGGCCCAATCTAGCTCAGCCAATGAGAGAGCAGTAAGGGGAGAGATTAAAGTCAGACGGACGAAACTCAGCCTAGGGGCAGGCCCAATCTAGCTCAGCCAATGAGAGAGCAGTAAGGGGAGAGATTAAAGTCAGACGGACGAAACTCAGCCTAGGGGCAGGCCCAATCTAGCTCAGCCAATGAGAGAACAGTAAAGAGAGAGGCCAGTGAGACATAGCAAGCAAGAGGAAAGCCAAACTGTTTATCGGCCTAGCTGGGGGCAGGGGTCTCCCTTATCTCTCTTGCTTGCTATGCACACAAACTGGATTTGACTTTTTTAGTTTTCCTGCAATCTTCCATCTTAAAAAAAATATAAAAGCAAAAAACGCTAATTTGCTACTGAAAAAGAGTAGATAAGCGCATTGTTTGTGAGTGACATGTCATAATTATTCGTGCATCTGGGGATAAAAAAAAGATTAAAAACACACGTTAGACAGACGGATTTGCAATTGGAAAGTTTATTTAGGCTTTATATTCTGCAGTTAAACAAACCAAGCTCTCACTCAATGCAGCCACTGCCTATAATCCTCTGGCACCGCCGTTAGCAAATTTTTCGATTCCAAAAACTTTCTACTAAACAATTTAGCGTAGTAGCGCTGGCCCAAGTCGCACAAGCAGGTGACAATCACGTGACCAGGGCCCATCTGGCGGGCGGCCTGCACGGCGCCGGCCACGTTAATGCCGGACGAGGCGCCAACAAAGAAGCCCTCCTCATGCAGCAGGCGAAACGTGTGCTCAACCGCCATTGCGTCGGTGATGTGAAGCGCGTGATCCACAGGTGCGCCAGACAGGTTCTGCGTCACCCGGCCCTGCCCGATGCCCTCGGTGATGGACCCGTCGCCTTGGCGTTTCAACTCGCCATGGGTGAAATAGTTGTACAGTACGCTGCCCTCAGGGTCCAGCAGGAAAGTGCGCACGTCCGGGTTGCGCTCCTGGGGGTTCCGGGGGATGAAGATAGCTTCAACTACAATTTCACTTATTCTCTGTATCACCCTCTCTCTTGTTCTCTGTATCTTCCTCTCCCCCAGTCTGTATCACCCTCTCTCTTGTTCTCTGTATCTTCCTCTCCCCCAGTCTGTATCACCCTCTCTCTTGTTCTCTGTATCTTCCTCTCCCCCAGTCTGTATCACCCTCTCCCTTGTTCTATTTATGTATCTCCCTCTCCCCCAGTCTGTATCTTCTTCTTCCCTGTTCTCTGTATCTCTCTCTCTCCCCCAGTCTGTATCACCCTCTCCCTTGTTCTCTGTATCTCCCTCTCCCCTGTTCTGTGTATCTCCCTTTCCCCCCAGTCTGTATCTCCCTCTTCCCTGTTCTCTGTATCTCCCTTTCCCCCCCAGTCTGTATCTCCCTCTTCCCTGTTCTCTGTATCTCCCTCTCCCCCATTCTGTATCTCCTTCTCCCCTGTTGTCTGTATCTCCCTCTCCCCTGTTCTGTGTATCTCCCTTTCCCCCAGTCTGTATCTCCCTCTTCCCTGTTCTCTGTATCTCCCTTTCCCCCCCAGTCTGTATCTCCCTCTTCCCTGTTCTCTGTATCTCCCTCTCCCCCATTCTGTATCTCCTTCTCCCCTGTTGTCTGTATCTTTCTCTCCCTCGGTCTGTATCTCCCTTTCCCCAGTCCGTATCTTTCTCTCCCTCGGTCTGTATCTCCCTTTCCCCAGTCCGTATCTTTCTCTCCCTCGGTCTGTATCTCCCTTTCCCCAGTCCGTATCTTTCTCTCCCTCGGTCTGTATCTCCCTTTCCCCAGTCCGTATCGCCCTCTCCCTCTCCCCTACTCTCTGTATCTCCCCCGGTCCGGTCTGTATCTCCCTCTCCTCTGTCTGCATCTCCCTTTCCCTTATCTGTATCTGAATACGCATCAAGCCTTATTCTATTACTCTCAATCCCGTAATGAACGCGTCATCTGGCACTACCTAGTTTTTATCGATTTTTTATTCAACTGCTCATAAAAACTGTCTGCAAGCTCCTCTAGACCCAAAAAGGGGACACTATAGCTACTCTTATCTTAACCGCTCGGGCTAAGCAATTTATTAGAGAAATTTCACACCTTGTACCAGCCCTTACCCTGAAACTGAAATAACTAGGTCGGCTTATCTAAAAAACGATAAGTTAACAGTTTTAGCTAGCCAACAAAATACTACAATTTTCCCTACCTTGAGAAAAGTGCCAACACCGGCCAATGTACCCCCCGTGCCGGTGGCGAAGGCCACAGCGTCAACCCGGCCCTCGGTCTCCTCCCAGATCTCCGGACCAGTGGTTTCGTAGTGGGCCAGCCTGCATAGAAATTGAGCATAGCGTACTTAGTTGGGGGGTATTTGGGTAGCTATATAGTGAGTAGTTCAAGTATATCCAGATTGTAAAGCAATATTATATGATTCCTATATGGATCTCTACCTCTTGAGAGTCTTAACCAGACGTAAGAATCTCATTCCTTAGTCTGGAATAAAGATTTCATGATAATCTCACCCTTAATTCTAATTTAGCTTAAACCCTAATGAGAATCTCATCTTTAATTCTAATAACCCTTAAATCCCCACGAGAATCTAACGCTTAGAGCCTTATCGTCATGAGAATCTCACCTTTAATTCTAATTACCCTTAAACCCTAATGAGAATCTCATCGTTTAGAACCTTATCGTCATGAGAATCTCACCCCTTAGAGCCTCCTCACTCTCCTGAGAATCTCACCGCTTAGAGCCTCCTCACTCTCCTGAGAATCTCACCGCTTAGAGCCTCCTCACTCTCCTGAGAATCTCACCACTTAGAGCCTTCTCACTCTCGTGAGAATCTCCCCGCCTAGAGCCTCCTCGACCTCATGAGAATCATATCCCTTAGAGCCTCCTCACTCTCCTGAGAATCTCACCGCTTAAAGCCTCCTCACCCTTATAAGAATCTCAGCACTGAAAGTTTCACCTAAAGTCTCAAACAAGAACTAAAGATAGACATGCGCAGCGCCGTTTAAGTCTTATATACTCGTATATTTTAATTTACACTCGTAATATTTAATTTAATTTAATAATAAATTTTTACTCCTGATACGCTCCTAGCTCGTAAACCAAGCCAATAACCCAAGGGTGCCTGTTGGACTTTAATCACACTTTAACTTAAGTTTAACCGAACAAACGCATAACAAACGTTTCAAGAAAGCTAAAAATTCTACCTGTGATAAGGCACAAATGTAAAAATACACTATACTATATAATTGATAACAGATTCTCAACAGTTGGAAAATGACTGCATGAGACTAGTCTAAGAGCGCAACACGCAGTGTTAGAGTGCTATGATTAAAAAGTAGCGAACAAATATGATGTACACGCTAGCATGCACATGAATGCACAATTCACATAACTGCCCTGACTCATAGTTACAAGGTGTATCAGACGTTTGCTACAGCCAGGGGAGCAAAACTAACAGCAAGAGTATATTAACATCATGGCCTGTTTCCGTTCTAAATTGATCTGTGATCTGGCATTTCATTCCCTGTGTTTTGTGACTTCCGAATCTCTTCAGTAGCATCCGGGATCTGTGATCTGGCATTTCATTCCCTGTGTTTTGTGACTTCCGAATCTCTTCAGTAGCTTCCGGGATCTGCGATCTGGCATTTCATTCCCTGTGTTTTGTAACTTCCGAATCTCTTCAGTAGCTTCCGGGATCTGCGATCTGGCATTTCATTCCCTGTGTTTTGTGACTTCCGAATCTCTTCAGTAGCTTCCGGGATCTGCGATCTGGCATTTCATTCCCTGTGTTTTGTAACTTCCGGATCTCCTCAGTAGCTTCCGGGATCTGTGATCTGGCATTTCATTCCCTGTGTTTTGTAACTTCCGGATCTCTTCAGTAGCTTCCGAGATCTGCGATCTGGCATTTCATTCCCTGTGTTTTGTAACTTCCGGATCTCCTCAGTAGCTTCCGGGATCTGTGATCTGGCATTTCATTCCCTGTGTTTTGTAACTTCCGTATCCCCTCAGTAGCTTCCGGGATCTGTGATCTGGCATTTCATTCCCTGTGTTTTGTGACTTCCGGATCTCCTCAGTAGCTTCCGGGATCTGCGATCTGGCATTTCATTCCCTGTGTTTTGTAACTTCCGGATCTCCTCAGTAGCTTCCGGTATCTGCGATCTGGCATCTCACTCCCTGTGTTTTGTAACTTCCAGGTCCCAGTATTATCTAAGAATTCCTCCCGTTGACTGTGTCTGGATAAAGAACTGGTTAGCTAGCCCACATACGGCTACACGTAGACCCACGAGTTGGATCTGCAAATACTTATCACGCATATGGTCTCACCTATTAGCGGTATTATCAAACTGATTAGTCCACACGGAGTTCTCCAATCCTTCGGCGAATCGCTTCGCTTGATGATTATAATTATTAGGATCCGTGTAGGCAACGGCCGGTACGGGATACACTGTGGCGCCTAATACTCTTAACAAGTCGATTTTCTCTTTAGACTGAGTTTCAGGCATAAATATGACACATTTATACCCAAGCGCGTTGCACAGGTGAGCCAAACCGATACCGGTATTACCGGCGGTGCCTTCAACCACGGTGCCGCCAGGTTTCAATTGGCCGCGCTTCACCGCATCGGCAATCAGGTACAAAGCGGCCCGGTCTTTCACCGAGCCGCCAGCGTTGCCGTACTCGGCTTTGGCAAGGATTTCGCAGCCAGTAGCTTCGCTAACCCGACCCAATCTGATCATAGGCGTACGCCCTACAGCGCCGCGAAGGCCCTGACGAATCAGACTGTTAGCCAGAGTGGACATGCTATTCATAGGTTGATTACTTTAACTTATGTTTATCCAGTCTCAGTTCGGCGCAGAGTCGATAGTAGGTTCACTGAAAAATCAGGATGTCATTGATCTTTAGTACGTTGCATAATGGATGTTTCATTTTGGATAATGATATTTTATCAAATAGCTAAATGACTTATAAATTAATTTTCATTGTTTCACCTGGACAGAAAGCACAAAATAGAGTCAAATGACTTGTTGGCATGCTGCAACAGAAAGAACAACAGGGTTTGTAACCCACGGCAGTGTTACGTTAGTTTATACTTTGCCATTAAATATTATAGTCAGCCAATAGGATTTCGCGTATTTGTTTACGTGACTTATGACCCGGCTCAGTTCTGTGGAGGGATAGAGTTGCAGCATTAAAAAGCAACAAGTAGCCATTTTTGACAGAATATAATTAAGCAATCAACAAGACAGACAGCATCGTACGTTTTATATATCGTACAGTTAATAAATAAAAATGTTATAAGCGTTCAGTGCTAAGTGCGTTCAGCGTTTTCTGAATTCAATAGTTAACAGACGATGTTAAATTATAACCACCACGTGGGTGAAGTGTGAAGACAGCTCTATCGTCCACGCCCGATGCGACCAGGACCCCGAACTGGATGAGTGACCAGACGCGGCCGAGCTACTGGCACGGACGGCACGCAGCCCAAGGCCTCGGTGCGGCCAGAAAAACCGTCCAGTTCGAGAAGCAGTGGCGGCGACAGGGGGCGACAGCGCTGCAGCTTCTGGCATCGACTGCTGCCACGCAGCTGACGCAACGACGGCGTCAATGTCTCTGAGCGCGGCGGAACAGCGCTCGGATGCAGACCTTTAATCGGACCAAAATAGTAGTCGCAGGACCGCTGGGGACCAGGCGAAAGATTGACACGAAAATCGCACTCGTAATTGTAGCATGATTTTGCTTTCTTTTTATTAGCCTTTCTAGCGCTATTGGTATTGGCTGTCGCACTGAATAGGCTGGATATTGTTGAACTGGTCAGTACAGACGGCGTCTCAACTCGAACTACGCGCTGGCTATGGCTGTCTTGATTCTTTTTTGATTTCCAAACTGCCAATTGTTGCAGTAGTTTTTCTGCTGCAGCTCTTCGATATTTGACTGGCTTTGCTTCGTTTGAGACCGCGAAATCTCGACAGATTCTGGCAGTTCAAACGCGATGGGATCTCTGACCAGAGATCGGACAGCATCGGCGCTCGGGTACAGCTCAAGATCGTCCTCAAAGTGAGTCAGTAGCTTACCAAAGCTAGAGAACAGACGGCAAGTGAGGCTAATATTGGCTGTTCCTGCCGGCAATAAAGTGATGAGATCACCGGACAAGCTCACGGGGCCGGCAAGACAGGCGTCACCTTGTGGTCCCGGAGACATACCAGGACAATCGCCATTCGCTGCAACGCCGGTGATGACACTTCTCGATTTCACAGACGGCGATGTAGACTCGTTCTGGCCAAGAGCCGTAGCTAGACGCTCTGCGCTGTCTGTATGCACTGCTGCGCCGGCTTCGGACCTCTCAGCAGCGGTGCCAGTTCGACTGCCGAGCATACAGTTCAAGTGACGCAGCATGATGCGCTACGTATTGATGCACTTAAACCAGTGGCTATTTATATAGCTTTTGCCATTTATTTAGACCATGATGTGGTGTTCTTTTGCACGCTGACAATATTCATTTGTAGTTTGTACAATCTAATAGAGACGTCAAAACGACAATAGCCTTAGTTAATGGCTTCTAAAAGGATTGTCTATGGCAACTCTGTGAGCTCGTCATCTACTAAGAGTAACTAACGTACTTATTAGATAATTTCATATTTTGCTTCTTAAATGGGATCTATGCTCATAGTTTAAACGGCCCGAAATTTTGCTCTAGCCAATTAAAATAAAAAAATTAAGATCAGATTGAGAAGTAAAGTTAGATTTCTCAATTTTTATAGCTTCAGAACTCTGCAAAAAAATGGCCATAGGCAAAATAAACTTCCACGCTTGTATTTATTCATCGAAAAAACTACCCAACTTTTTCGTTTGACGACGAAAAAATCAAAATGGCAGAGAGACAAGGATCGCTTCTTCGCTTTTAATCTGTCGCTCTCTTCTCCCTCTGTTTAGTCTCTGCATCTCCTTCATCAACTTCTCGGTCTCCGTGCGTTTTTTATCTGGCTTCCGAAAAAAATTTCACCAGTCACTTTGTAACAAAAAATGACAGCAATACGTTCAAAAGTTGGTCATATATTGCTTTCAGAAGCGCCGCCGATGCCGCTGCTGCTGCTGCCGGGACAACAGAAGCTGCTGCTGTGGCCGAGTTTAAATATATTCGACGACTCGGATTCGTCGCTTAGGATTCCGCAGAATCCGTTTCTAGGCAACATGTTGTCGCCAGCGTGCGACAGGCGACCAGTAGAGGACTGCACGGTGACCTCGGACATTCCTCCTGTAGTGGGCGCTGTAGTAGACGGTTGGAACTGCTTCAGTCTCTCGCCGATGGCCAACTTCAATGGCACTTGAAATTCTTTATTAAGCAGCTGTTTCTTATCGCCGCGACTGGTCTCGAGGCTCATCGACAGGTCCAAGCTCAGATTGAGATCATTGAGATCATTAATAGATGACACAGCAACAGATGACATATCTCGATATGACAAATTCAAACAAAGATTAGCTATGTTTTCGCTGTCAGCAGCAGTATCTTTGGTTGATAAACTCTGTTTGGAAGCGGAATCGTTTCTATTAGCAAAGTTAACTTGTTCGCCTGAATCATTGGTCTGATTGAGTAGACAAACGATACGCTTCAAGTTGTCTGCCATGTTGCCACGAGTAAATACTGATTAGCTGTCGATCGGTTTCCACAACTTGCTCTAATTAGTAATTGTATATCTTTTGTGCCTCTTTTACCATTAATTTACCATAGACTATTTTTGACAAAAGCGATTCTACAAGCAACTAATAAGCATTCCCATGAGATAGCTGCCGCCTTGTGGCGAGTCCATGGGCTTAAAGATGGGCGTTGGCGCCATTAAAGATTACCAGCTGCTCAGCGTCCACAGAATATCCAGTTAACCTCAATGTTTGACAAATTTTCGACTCGAAAAAGCTTGCACCAGCGCGATGGTTCAGTTCCAATTGTAAAGATCGATATGGACAAGCTGTCTAACTGTCCTTCAAGTTCTGTGCAAGTTGACCTGCCTCGATGTGCACCATCCTTGAGTCCTAGCTGTCAAGAGACTCAGTTCGAACTCATCAAGAAATATCAGGTGTCCACCATGTCTTTTCTTAATCAATTAATTGACTACTTGGATGATAATTCACAGCAAAGAATACAAAAACTGAGATACGAGTTATGGTAACTGGGGTATATTTTTTAGGCTCTCATTAAGAAAGTATTTCATACTATATATAAATACATATACATACTGTTGCTGAGATGATAACTGTAGTCATACATCATGCCCAACACCCATCCAAACTGTCCAAACCAGATGGGTGAAATGGCTGCCAGCCAAGGTAAGTTGCAAAATCAAAAAAGGCAAAAAAATAAAATTTTGGGGAAAAAGAAAGGAGAGGAAGAGAAAGGGAAAGCAAGGAGAGAGAAGAGAGAAAGAGAAGAAAAGAGTAAAAGGCAAGAAAAGTCATATACAAAGTGAAAATTAAGTCGCAATTGAGAGGAACTAAGTCGCAAATCTGGACAGAACTAAGTTGCACCAGATGGGTGAAATTTTGAGGTTAGGCATGTATGACTGTAGTCTTCTCTTCACAATGCTTCATGTTTTAGATTAGACTGTCTTTAATAATAGTTAATGCTTGGCTTATCAAGAAAGGGGTTATACATTGATTAAAAAGAATTTTAAAGATATATCACAAAGCAGTTTGCTTGTTTATCTAATCTAAAGTTTATTTAAATGATTTATTAGCTTAAAATTATTTTAACACTTAACTTAGATAATTCAAGTATATTTTACATCTAGCTATCAAATCATGACCGAATAGAAAATAATAGAAAATAGAAAATAACTGCCATCTCTATGCCAAAATTTTATAGTAAAAAAACATTATCACAAACAGCAAAATAATTGTGCAAAGTTCTATCATAGACACTTTCTTACATTATTTGACTTCTATAAATGTCAGATGTATAACCTTGCCATAATATGCATCATGGGACAACTTGTATAACTGTTGTCTAATGAAGTAAATATGATATACATGTCATATATGCTAGATACTTATGTGTTCTAATGCTAATATATGGCATAGCTATATTTTTGAATTTTGACTAGAATGCTAAAATGCTTGTATTTGGTTAAGAAAGCCTAATTATTTAAAAATAGAGGTCTTACTAGATTTTGTACTAAAAAATAAATATTTTTTCTTTCTACTTATATATTATTATTTCTCATACTAAAAGTTCAATATATGCATTAAAAAATCTACATTTTTTAGAAATAACATTACTAATAAATTTGCAAAAAAGTTGTCTGTTTAAAATAACAAAATAATTTGAATGTTGAACTTTTCTTTTAAATATACCTAAAAATTTTAATACAATTAGGAACCAAGTTTAGGGAAAGGAGCTTAACTTGTTTTTGTGTTATTCTCAAACTTGCAAATATTAGAATTGGTTATTTACAAAAGGAGTAAAATGTAACTTGGCAGCATAGGTGGGGGCAAAGGGGGCTATCCCCAAGTGACCACCCTCCTACCCCCTTGGGGGTGACTACCCTCCCATCCCTCTGTGGGGTGACCCAGCTATATTTTAATACTGAGCATGTTATATGCATTTTTGTGAGATTTAAGCAGAATATGCTGCTCTAATTCTAAAAATTCACTGGGAGAGAGAGGTGACCACCCAATCACTGCCCTTTCCCGCTTCAATTGTGCCACCTTTTTGTGCATCTCCCCATATGATTGTGTGATTATATATTCAAGACATAAATTAAATAAACTTGTCATTAAAGTAAAAAAATATTAAAAAAATAAATATACCAAAGTAAGTATGCATAAAACTATAAATGAATGAACTAATAATTTGTCTTTTTTCCCAAAAAATCATATTTTTTTTAAATTCTGGTTGGTTCAGTTTTTGGTTTAGTTTAAAGCACTTACTGTCTTATATTGTTTCTATAAGAAGATTTTGTTATTTGTAATTTATTATAAAATGTAGAATGTTCTATTCTAAATATGGCAAAACTAGTTTAAAAATTATTTAGTTAAATAGTGAAATGGTGAAAATTAAAAAAACCTTATAAGTAGCAAAAAACCTTTGAATTAAAAAATACTTTTAAAAAAAGTGTAAATAATTTTTTAAATCTTTCGAATTCATAAACCAATATATTTTTAGTATGACTTTTTGTCTCATATGTCTAATAGACAGAAAAATAAATATTTGTGATATAACTTATCATTTGACTTATTTGTCAGTGGTTATTTTGATTTTTTTAACTTTTTGGCAAATTAAATATTCATCATTTTAATTTTAAATCCCAAGGCCATATCTATTAAATATTAGCTAGTACACTTATACTAATATAAAATAAAAATATAGTTCAATATGCTTGCTTGTTTTGTTATAAATCCTTGTTATTTATTTTATGAATTTTACTTTAGCCAGTTTTTGCACTTTTAAGGATTAATAATTTTTTATTTTAAAATAATATTATATTAATTTATTTTGTCTTTTTGAACTTGGAAATTTTGATATAATGCATATGCCCCTAGGACTTAGATATAAAATAATGATTACCTAGCCATTATATATAATGTATATAAATAATATATTATATATTTTAGTGACAAATGACTATATGCCAATAAGGCCTTTTGGTGAGAAGTTTCATCTATACCAAATTTATTTGACATAAAAGCCATTTTTAGACTTATGCTTTTATGTTTTGTTTAGATAAGATAGCCATATAGGCCCCTCCTAAGCCTACACAATGTATATAATTTTATATTAAGCCTTATGGATGGCAATTTTCATATTTCCCACTCTAAATATTTTTATTTGCCATTATAGCCACTCATAGGTAGTATGGCAGGACACCTTCTGGCACTATGGGTCATTATTCCTGCTGCCAAACTACAAGCTACCATTGAACTATGTAACTTCAATGCTACTATGCTACTAACATTAATGGCTAGTAGCCTAGTGTTAGCTAGTCCTATTAGACATGCAGATACAAATGCTATTAGTTTATCTAGTAGGGCTTGTTCTTTGAGAGAAACTATCTGTTACTAGTACAGCTTAGTGAAATTAGGCCTATTTACTTTTATGCAAAGGATCTAAAGCTTGCCAATGTGAACAAGGAGGCTTGACTATTGACTTGGCCACAATGCTTCTATGCCTATGGACTGACTAGTTTGGCATAACTATGGTTTCGTTCATTATATTATTTCTTGTTTCAAATTTGTTCCTATAACTATGGTTTTGTTCGTTATATTATTTCTTGTTTCAAATTTGTTCTAGCGCACGTAGAAATGGCTCATTATATTATTTTACATTCAAAAAAGATGACCCACCACCAAAAAAGTTCAAATTAGAGTTCGAAGTCACAAGAAAGATAATTAGATGGGATAATAGTGGACGCAAATCGCCTACCAGAATGATTGTCGTAAATATCGTCCATACAATATCTTATGTATGTAATTATCTTTCTTGTGACTTCGAACTCTAATTTGAACTTTTTACTTTAGTATCCAACAATAACATTCAATAATGATGACTCCTTAGCTTCCAACCCCTATGACTTTGTAATTCATTTTTGTAATATGGTGATTTATTATTAAAAAAATAATTAAGAGGAGGAGCAAGAAACATGAAGATTTCCTGCCATACAACTTAAAGTTCCAATGGAATCTATAATAGGGCCCTAGTTAATATGGCCTAGGCCTACTTATTTGAATAAGCCTAGCTTTGCTAGATAAATATAGGCCTAGTAGCCTAGGTATTAAGATAAAATTTATAATGCTGAGCTTAAAGTCTATTGGTTAAAAATTAAAAATATAAATAACTATTTCAAGAGTTTGAGCTAGGCCCCACTTCATCCCAGCCTCAGTCAGTTCTAGCTAGGCCCCCCCCTACCCCTACTAAGTCCAGATGTTTATTATTGTTCCAGAATATATTAGAAAATAAAGGGAAATATAATGCTAAAATTTTTCATATAAATATAATTACAAATTACATAGTTTATCCGGTAAGCCTGTGTCTTATGTTTCACTAGCTGCTCTGCTCGCAACTCATACTTAAAATAGTTGGCAATTTGGGAATCCATAGGCCTATAACTTTATTACCTATGGTCTAACCTTAGGCATGCATGCAAAAATTTTCTTCATGATCTTTTGATTTTGAAAGTAAGATGCCTGCATAGTCGGATCATTTAGGCCTATATTGTATCAATATCAATTTGTAGGCCTACAACAATTTGCCTGGACTGACCGGCCTGACTAAAGGCCTAGTTAAAGTTGTATAGGTCGATCAAGCTAGAGAATGAACTGCAGAAAACTTAGTGGTAATATAATATTTAAAAGTCTATTTTGTTTTGTATTACTGTAATGTACTTAATTCATAGATTAATTTTCTTTGCACCTTTATTCTATTACAATTTGTTTTTTTCCTTAGGCCCAGCTGTTATTCTAAAGTCGGGTCCTTCGATCAATCGATCTTTAATAATTCTTCTCTCCTGCAGGTCGCGCTGATCATCATCCTCTATTAAGATTAAATTAAATGGCTTTATCTAGGATGTATCATACGGAATTAAGTAAATAAACCTTACAATAAGGACCACTGTGGTATACAGCAGAACGTAAAACTCAACGATATCGTAATTGTTAGGCCTATTTCCTGGACAAAGATAGGAAATAGCATTGCATTACGAAATAAATGATTGCATTTGTTTGTGCTATTGCTAATATATTTACGAGCAGGTATAATTTCATATATTACATGTAGTTCCCACAATACTACATATCACTAATTCATACAAAATTAGTGCTACAGCTTTGAGCTCATGAATATATATTATATTCTCCATATATATAGCGACGCAGAGTAGCACAGACAAAAGAGACCTAGCTAGACTTGTGCGGACGCGTTCGCAGAACAACCGAGAGGGGCAAATCATGGCGGACTGGGGGCTGAGCCCGATGGCCTGCAAGTCAGTCAGAAACGTATCGTTAGCGTCACAATTCGACCTTGGCCACGCGGCGCAGGCGCTCAGGGGGGGGGGGTGATGCAGGAGAGCCTGCGCCAGAGGATTTTGCTCGCCGCGGCCGTGGCTTCTTAGGCAGTGGCCAAGTAACATCTGACGGCGTTTACGGATAGTGCAGCTGAGCGCGGGAACACCAGCGTGAGTCATCAGGTACTACGTAGCACGCAGATAGAGCTGGGTTTTCAGATGTTTTGACGCAAAAAACGCAAATTATACTACTATCTGAAAAATGAAGTAAGTAGTATACGAAAACGGTATCCTAAGCGTGATATGCGTATATGTAGTCATATATGTACATTAATCCCACATATGTACATTAATTCCATGTTCAATAATCCCTATCTATCTCAAAATGGATATGTACATTAATCCCATGTACATTAATCCCTATCCCAAATTGTCTATACCCAATTCTATATGTACATGTGCATTAATCTACAGTGTCATCCCCAGCGCGCGCGCACCAAAATTACAACTCGAAACCCTACTACATGTACAATCTCATCCAAATGAGTCAACTAATTGTATAGCTCACATCGTAATGTATATTTCCAATGTACATTCTCAGAGACAGATTTGAATAATACGGGTCGGAGTCTATATGTACATCGATAGCCTCTATACTCATATCCGCTACATACCCCAAAAATTAGGTATGTACATTTTCACCCTCGGAGAATGTAGGTTTGAATATGCTGATAATTTATTCGAAATCACTTATAAAATACACATACTTTCATATAGAGGCGGGCCTGTACAAACTCTCGCCAAGCAATGGGGTGGAGGTTGCGTCATTCAAGTCTCTCCCCAAGTCTGCCCCCCAAATACAAGACTGTTGAAGCAGTGCTTTATATTTCTATTGACAGTGGGTATGATACAAGACGCTTCGTCGCGCTTTAATTACAGTAAACCATCCCCTCGAAGCTCCTATACTGAATGCTGAATCACCCTTTAACTCGGACCATAGTCAAATTCAACCCTGTTCGAAAACAGCCACCCCTCCGATGTTCACCAGACTCGTCTTCACAGCGCAGACTCCATAGCAAAATCGAGCTAAATTTTAACACTCGCCCCTGTTTTCTCTGTCCCCCTTCTAAATGCCAAGGAATTTCGACCCTCTCTCCATTTTCAGTGTACAGACAGATCTTTCCACAGCACAGACCCTATATTAAACTTCATTCAGCAAAACCCCTCTCTTCTCCGATTACGTCATCCATGCCACCCCAGATAGCAAGAAACCAACTTTTAATGCACATATCAACCCCGCGAATCTGAGCAAATCCGAGTCCGCCAACCTCTACCTGCATGGACAAACCCCAGCTGCATTTGTAAATGTACACAGCCTATGAATCAGTGTCTCCACCGCATGCAATTCTGATTTACTTGATCTAAACTTTGTAAATAGTATAAGTCACCCTTGCGTTTACTAGAAGTAGTGAAGTCCACAAATTTAAATACGTGAGGCTATTCAATTCTGCCTCTCCCCTGCCTTCTCACTTCAAGCTTTCAGACTTGGTCTTTGAGACGGTTTAATCTGTTAGAAGCAGGAATGAATCATGCACTGACCTCTCCACACAAAGTAAAGTTGGAATTTCAAACAAGAAATTAGGTTATTTTGAAAGCTAAATGACTAGAAATGCACATTTTTTTCATTAAAATGCAGCTTTTCACCGTTTTTTTACGATTTTAGCCTTAAAATGCAGACTTTGTTGATCAAAATCAGTAGTTTCATCACTAGAAACCATACTTTCAACAGCTAATTTGTCCAAATATCGCTTTCAACTTGACCTTAGACAGCTTTTAAGCAGGAATGAACCCCACACAAACATCCACAAGCCAGCCCAAAATCAGCCAAGACATGGCTATTGAAGCCTAAATTGCTAGAAATGAGCATTTTTTCATAAGAAAATACAATTTTTCACAGTTTTTATGCATTTTTACGTTAAAATGCAGACTTTATTGATCAAAATCAGTAGTTTCATCACTAGAAACCATACTTTCAACAGCTAATTTGTCCAAATATCGCTTTCAACTTGACCTTAGACAGCTTTTAAGCAGGAATGAACCCCACACAAACATCCACAAGCCAGCCCAAAATCAGCCAAAGACATGGCTATTGAAGCCTAAATTGCTAGAAATGAGCATTTTTCATAAGAAAATACAATTTTTCACAGTTTTTATGCATTTTTACGTTAAAATGCAGACTTTATTGATCAAAATCAGTAGTTTCATCACTAGAAACCATACTTTCAACAGCTAATTTGTCCAAATATCGCTTTCAACTTGACCTTAGACAGCTTTTAAGCAGGAATGAACCCCACACAAACATCCACAAGCCAGCCCAAAATCAGCCAAGACATGGCTATTGAAGCCTAAATTGCTAGAAATGAGCATTTTTCATAAGAAAATACAATTTTTCACAGTTTTTATGCATTTTTACGTTAAAATGCAGACTTTATTGATCGAAATCAGTAGGTTTCATCACTAAAAACCACAATTTTAACACAAAATTATCACAAATGCTACTTCTGGAACTCGATCTGAGACACCTTTGAGCAGGAATTATATTCGCACACGGATTACCCGAGCCAGTCCAATTTCCACTAAAACCATGGTTTTTTTAAAGCTAATTCTTAGAATTTCTCATTCTTTCGTTTAATAAAGGCCAATTTTCACAGTTTTATTATTTTCTAACGTTAAAATGCGAAATGCGAATTGATCAAACTTAGTAGTTTCATCCCAAAAACCATAATTTCAACCGCTAATTTGTCCAAATGCTGATTTCAAAGTTGGCAAGAGACAGCTTTCGAGCAGGAATGAGTCACACACTGATCTCCATATGCACACCCAGGCCCAAGTTGGAATTCCACCCAAGACATTTTCATTGAAAGCCAAATTACTAGAAATTGCACATTTTCGTTTTAAAAAGGTCAATTTTTCACAGTTTTTACTCTTTTTACGTTAAAATGCTGACTTTATTGAACAAAATTAATCACTTCATCAGCAGAAACCATAATTTTTACAACTTAATCGTCAAAAATGCTGTTTCATCATTCAAATGTATGTATTTGGTACATGTAATACCCCTCAAGAAGTCAGGGAAGGGATTATTCTTGAATATTGGGTTAAAACGTACAGTTTGCTATAAACCTAGCTATAATAATTTTAACATATACAGTCGGCGAAGCGGCCCGTTGATTTCGATTGACATTTAAACTGTCCCTCCCAGACCTCTCTCTCTCTCCTTCTGCACCCACCGAGAAAAGTGACTCATGCGGCAAACAGCTGGACAGGTTTAGTATATTACTGAATTGGCAAAACAGCCAACACCCAATGGTCATATTAGACTCGTCTTCACAGCACAGACCCATGTAGAACAGAACCACTCGTCCCTGTCTCTCTGACCTTACCATTTCTAACTGTCAAGGAATTCCAACCCCTACCCCTCCAATTTCAGTGTATAAACAGATATCTTCACAGCACGGACCCATATATTGAGCCTCCTCCAACCAAAACCCTATCTTGATTACGTCATCCACCTCCCCATAGAAGCAGTTAGCAAGAAAAAAATTTCGATGCACATATATGAACAATGCGAACCAAGCAAATCCGCGCGTCTACCAAAGCCAACCCTACCCTGCGTGTTGTAATTGCATTTGTCAATGTACACACCCTATGAATCAGTGTCTCCTTCTTTGGAACACACGAAGGCATTAGTCAGAAAGTTTGGATGCAATTAAAAACTCTCTCGATGCTTTGCGTATAAACGAGTAATCGATTGAATCAATTGTACACTTGACACATTTAATTACGTGCTGCCATGGAACGGAAAGACAGGATAATGGGGTGGGTGGTCACGCAGCCTCATTCTCTCTTTCCTACTGATTTTTCATTATCTATCAATCTCAGCTCTTTCCGGGGCAACTCGCGCATGTGTGCATAGTTCCTCATCAGATTTACCACATGTTCATTTACATGTGATGTACATATGCAAGCGGCAGCCGATTTAAACCTGATAAATGGTTGAAGCACTCCCCCGACTATGACTAAATGCACGTACGTTCAGTCAAATACAGGAAAATTTGATACCCGTAGTATGAAGATGTAATCTTCACGAAAGCTTCACATGTTTATCTTTCTCTGTGGAAATGATGATAGTTTCTCAATAAAAATCTGTCATAGGCCCAATATAGCAGTTTAAATATTTTCACGAAAATGTCGCATTCTTCCAAGAACTGATTTTTGCAAACTCTACTGTCAGTAGGAAGATGAGTTTTCATAGAGACATTTTGTAAAACATAGACTAAACTTTCAAATCATTCGTTTACACAACCAACTGTCTATATTAATGGTGGGGTTATTATTACTTTACAGAAAAACGCATGTCCTGTGTTACGACACTGCCTAGCAACCGTATAATTTTTGCAGGTCAAGGAGCATTAATACATAAACTAACACTCCTATTTTACATTCATTGAGAGGCGGCGGCAGCGGGCAGAGGGGGGCCGGACCGTGACTGTGCGCAGCACAAAAAAAGTAATCTATATCAGGCCCCAATATAGGTAGATTAATTGTATATCCGTATTTGTAGATCAATTGATTACTTTTTTATCAACCTCACATTACAAGTGCATGGGTCCTAATGCGAAAAGCAGTTATGTACAGTTACATTCTATATTATGTAAATGTAGATTAGTCTTTCTACAGTGTACGTCCGCATTAAAATAACAAGTTTTGATTTACTAAAATTACAAATGAACCATCAGAGATATATATTTTTTGTTTAACTAAATATTATAGTAATGAATTTTTGCGTAGCGGTTATAAGTATAGATTTTATTTTTTATTTCGCGTTTAGATTCAAAACAACACTAAATAAGCATAAGAAGTAAACAGAGAAGCATTAAGCAGATTACACAGTCATCTCTTTCAGCGGTTATTTTTAAATTGTTTTATAAGGTAAATATAATGATAGCAAGTACGTACGGTTCATACCGGATTATTTAATAAATAGATAAGCATACTAAGCCGCACAAAATTTCTTGTTTAAGAGATACAGAAAATAGTAGAGCGTACGTAATATTTTGCGATGTTAATTAACTTAAACAATTGAATACTACTAAATCATAATTATTAGACATCGATGCGAAATTGCTTAATATAATCAGTTATAAAATTAATTTTCAATAACTGTCTAATAAATGAAACGAAAATAATTATAATTTAATGAGCGAATGGTGAAAAAAACAGAAACATTTTAATAATTGGTTACCATTCTGATGATTCTTATTATTACTATGAAATAATCGTAAATAAATCAGCGAGCAATGAACAATTATTTAAACTGCCTAATGAACTTTTTAACTACAACAATGACAGATGACTCTGCTTACCACAGAAACTTCCCATTGCGAACACAACAATCCAATTCATAACAAACATAAGGATAAACTCCTAAGCTGCTTTCCGTATCGAACTGTAAAAACGTAAGGCGAAATTAGCAATAAGAAAATTGCAAAAAAATACACACAGTGCCAGCGAAAACAACTAAATGGATCAAGCCGCAGGCAAGCAGATTCAGTAAATTCTAAACTAAAGTTGTGAAAAAATTCATATTTAAAGTGTAGTTATAATACTAAAATTTGAAAACAGAAAATATTGACAGCTTGTCAAATAAAAGTAATGCTCGACCTTTCTGTTTAATATTGTAGTTTTCTCCAAAATTATTAGAAAATTTTCGCGTCAATAATTTGATTTTTTCCAAAAAAAACTAACGTAGACGAGCTTTCAATATAATCTGATTATTATATAATATTATTGAAAATAGCCTGTAGCACAATGAAATAAATTAATGAATTTTTCTAATAAAATATTTATCTAAGCGAAATAAATAAATTAATCGGACACAAAATTGGTTTTCCGGGTTAGAAAAAAGCCGAAGCAGCGAACCGAAAAAAGCTTATAAATTCTCTCAAATTGAGAAAAGCTATTGAAAACTGACGTCGAGGTATGGGGCGAAAAACGAGTAAGTTTTAATTGTTTGTTTTTTTATTTAAATGATTCAGGCATAAAAAAGAAGGAAGAAGCGAAACAGCGGGTTTCTGTGCGCGCCAAAAAATTGCAGAATCATATTAGTAGCTAATAAATTTTTATTAATGTCCTCTTCTGCCGCCAAGTCATTCGATTTTTAATTAGTCTGAAAATAAGGTGTTTATGTGTGAGTGGTTGCGTTAATTGGGGCTATGGGGCAGGTAGGGAGTGAGGTGGGTGTTAATTGGGGCTTGGGAGGGCAGGTAGGGAGTGAGGTGGGTGTTAATTGGGGCTATGGGGGCAGGTAGGGAGTGAGGTGGGTGTTAATTGGGGCTATGGGGGCAGGTAAGAGTGAGGTGGGTGTTAATTGGGGCTATGGGGGCAGGTAGGGAGTGAGGTGGATGTTAATTGGGGCTATGGGGGCAGGTAAGAGTGAGGTGGGTGTTAATTGGGGCTATGGGGGCAGGTAAGAGTGAGGTGGGTGTTAATTGGGGCTATGGGGGCAGGTAGGGAGTGAGGTGGGTGTTAATTGGGGCTATGGGAGGGCAGGTAGGGAATAAGGTAGAAATAAACCGAAAGTGTGATAAATCCTCTCACCATATAAATAATTATTTTCAAGCCGCTAAAGCAAACACAGGGCAGGCGGACGAACAGATGAAGACCAGAATTTATTCGGATCAGTTGGTGGTACCTGAAATGCGTGTGTTTATTTAAGTAAATCAACGCTACATGAAATAAATTGATATTTTTTAACCGCCTGAAAGCATAATTTTCAAAATCATGCAACTTTGGTTATTTAATAACATTAATTATACTAGCTCTGTAATTTAGTACCTAAATTCAGCAAAGCAATAATCACGATAACATGTACATTAGTAATTTAACGACTAATTTAAGAGCATTAATAACTATCAGCCAGTTTCAACCAATCAGAGACAGATATATAGGTACCAATTAAATTATGACAGACAAATCATGCTAGTAAATAATGTGCGTTTAATTAGGCTGTGCATATCCGTTAGTTTTGCGTGTAGTGTGGCATGATAGAAAATCGGTGTAGGAGATTTCAGGTGATTTGAGAAATCAGTTAAGGATTGTTGGGAATTGAGTACAATGCTCTCGCGTATACCTGATTGCATTCTCAGATGTTAAACAGCGACAAAATTTCACTATTTGGCATCGCGATTTATGCTAATTAATTTATTTCTTCTTCTTGTTGCGACGCTTTTTCTTTCCACCCTGCTGCTGCTGCTGCTGTTCATCTTCTTCTGCCGGCTGAGTTTCGGCTTCATCGTCTTGACCAGCAGCTGACGCCATGGCGGCGGAAGCTTCATCAGGGTTTGCTTCATTTTCCGGAACACTCGAAACAGTCTGAGCGGGCTTCGGCTCTTCCTGCTCTACTTCCGGTTCCGCTTCCGGCTCTACTTCCGGTTGCGCTTCCTGCTCTACTTCCGGTTGCACTTCCTGCTCTACTTCCGGTTGCGCTTCCGGCTCTATTTCCGGTTGCACTTCCTGCTCTACTTCCGGTTCCGCTTCCGGCTCTAATTCCGGTTGCGCTTCCGGTTGCGCTTCCGGTTGCGCTTCCGGCTCTACTTCCAGTTTTGATTCCGGCTCTACTTCCGGTACAGACTGCGGCGACGCTTCAACTAGCGGCTGCTGTAGCTGAATCGCCTCGACCGGAGCTGTTTGTGTCGCATAAATCGAAGTATGGACTTTTTTGATTTGCACATCCAATTGAGAGTTTATTGTTTGATTTATAAAAAGATAAAAAGGGAAGCTGGGTAGGGAAATATAATGGGATAATTATCTGAGTACTGCTAAAGGTGAGGTGTAGCAAAATAAAACCGTAATATTAACTGGATAAAATATGTAATATCACAATAAATTAATAAAGTAATACGGGTAACTACATGTGCTAGATACGCGGGAGGCGGGTGACCAATGCAGCCAATGCAATAATATAACAAATGACAACACAAAAGTGACTAATAAACTAGCGTAAAATAATCAAACACAAACACGAAAACTATTGTTAAACTTTAGCTACTAATAGTAGGCTAATTAAACTACGGTGCATGGCATTCCATCGCTAGTGAGTTACGTTGGAAACAAAACCATTTTAGGCGCGAAAAGTTATTTTTTCACGGCTAATTCCTATTGTTCCTTGGTAGATTTTTTAGGACACACACGTTTTTCTTGACAGACAGGCACAGACAGACAGAACAAAACAGACAGACAGACAACCGCGGAGACAGCCGCTCAGCACTCGGGCATCCGGCTGCTACCTTCCACCGCCTTCAAAGCATCCCGGATGGCGTCGTCAACAATGCGATCGGCGGCAATTCGCAGATCGGCTTCCCGACCGTCTCCCTCGACGTCGCCGTCGTCGTCGTCGTCAACCAAGCTGACAACCTCGCGCCTTGTCCTGGTGATGACGCGGCGCTTAACAACACTGCCATCGGGCAGCTCCTCCTCAGTCTCCGTCACCTCCTCATCAACTCCATCATCGGCGCGTTCGACATCATCACCCCGACAATCGGCCTGGACAACGGCGCCGGAGATGTCCGGGTCGCAGCCTTCGGCCACGATTCGTTCGGTGACCTCTTGAACTACGCGACGCTTGACGATCCGACGACGCACAATGCCACCGTCTGGCAGCGGCTCCTCGTAGTCGGAGACTTCGACGAACTCCTGAGCAGGCTTGGAGCTGATCAGCTCGCGGCGCACCGTCAGGCTGTGCCGATGATCTGCGTTGATTGAAAAAAAACGAATCGGTTTGAAAATTTTAACTACTATAAGTAGTTTCCGCTAGAAAATCAAAATATTACCGGTACAACAGGGTCTTTTAGGTTTATGGAGGCTCTACTCTTTTTGAACTGCATAGCTTGTACTCCCATGTGAACCATATTAGGGAATAGCGGCCAGTATTCGACTCCGGTCCAGATTCTGATATGCAAATGTCCACGCCTGTCCATGTCATGTCTCCCCGTCTACTCTTTTAATATCTACTTTTTCTAATACCCATTGTCTACTCTTATTTATATACCTTGTCTACTCTTCTTATTTCCTTTGTCTACTCTTAATCTCTCATTGTCTACTCTTCTGAATCTCCATTGTCTACTCTTCTTAATCTCCCTCGTCTACTCTTCTGAATCTCCATTGTCTACTCTTCTTAATCTCTCTCGTCTACTCTTCTTAATCTCCATTGTCTACTCTTCTTAATCTCCCTCGTCTACTCTTCTTAATCTCCCTTGTCTACTCTTCTTAATCTCCCTTGTCTACTCTTCTTAATCTCCCTTGTCTACTCCTCTTAAATCTCCCTTGTCTACTCTTCTTAATCTCCCTTGTCTACTCTTCTTAATCTCCCTTGTCTACTCTTCTTAATCTCCCTCGTCTACTCTTCTTAATCTCCCTTGTCTACTCCTCTTAAATCTCCCTTGTCTACTCTTCTTAATCTCCCTTGTCTACTCCTCTTAAATCTCCCTTGTCTACTCTTCTTAATCTCCCTTGTCTACTCTTCTTAATCTCCCTTGTCTACTCCTCTTAAATCTCCCTTGTCTACTCTTCTTAATCTCCCTTGTCTACTCTTCTTAATCTCCCTTGTCTACTCTTCTTAATCTCCCTCGTCTACTCTTCTTAATCTCCCTTGTCTACTCTTCTAAACTTTATTGTCTAGTTCCGCATCTCCCTAGTCTGCTGCTCCTCTCTCCCTCCCTCTAAACCTCCGCGACTCCACTCTCTTACCTCAGTCTAATTACAAAGTGAGACAATTAAATTAAAAAGCATCATATTTTCGGTGATGGTGCGTAAAGATGTTTAGATATCACGATACTGTTTTAAACTCTTTAGGAAGCCTGCCTCAGTCAATATACGTTGCCTATAAGATTTGTCTGTACAATATACTAAGGTGAATCGATAGAGTGACGCAGAAATTAACAAAAGTGCTTGCTGTACTTTTATATAGTGTACAAAGCACACAGAGTGCAGTTGAAAAAAACCCAAAGAGCTTGCATTGGAATACAAACTAAATATAGTTTGCTAAAGTCGCCTAAATATGATTTCAGTTTTATCGCTTTCAAGAAACATTCGCGGCACATACTACTTATGTATTAATTCTATGAAAACGGCAAACTGTGAGTGGTTGTTGCTCTAATTCCTAATTTCCCATAGGAGAAACTGATTGCTCACTCAGTTTGATCAATCAAATTAAACTACAAACGACCTATATTATTTTAAACAACATTAATTAAAACAAAACTGACGAAAGATCCGTGATATGATGACGCTCTGGCTTTGAGGATACTGTTGATCAATGAATAAGATGATTACATCAACTGCAAAGCTAATCACCGAACTAATCTATGACACATTTATTAGCCAGTGTTTATAAGAAAGTTCCTACAAATAACGAAACAGGGCGCTTATTTAGAAAACTAAAAATAAGAAATCACAGTTCTGTTTTAAGGAAAAGCAAGGGGCAACCAACTGACCTGCAGACAACGACAATTTCTTTTAAAATTTAATTTCAAGTAGCTAACTGAACGGGTTTCAGGATAGATGGTAGTTTGATTTGTTTGATGGCGAGAGACTGCACTTGACCAAATAATTCAATTTGAATTTTGCGAACTGTCTGCCTGCCTGCCTGTCGGTCTGTCTGTCTGTCTTCCTGTCTGTCTGTCTGTCTGTCTGTCTTTCTGCATGTCTGTCTGTCTTTCTGTCTGTCTGCCTGTCTGTCTGCCTGTCTGTCTGTCTGTCTGTCTGTCTGTCTGTCTGTCTGTGTCTGTCTGTCTGTCTGTCTGTCTGTCTGTCTGTCTTTCTGCATGTCTGTCTGTCTGTCTGGCTGTCTGCCTGTCTGTCTTTCTGCATGTCTGTCTGTCTTTCTGTCTGTCTGCCTGTCTGTCTGCCTGTCTGTCTGTTTGTCTGTTTGTCTGTCTGTCTGTCTGTCTGTGTCTGTCTGTCTGTCTGTCTTTCTGCATGTCTGTCTGTCTGTCTGGCTGTCTGCCTGTCTGTCTGCCTGTCTGTCTGTCTGTCTGTCTGTCTGTCTGTCTGTCTGTCTGTCTGTCTGTCTTTCTGCATGTCTGTCTGTCTGTCTGTCAGTCTGTCTTTAGTGTCTGTCTGTCTGTCCGTCTTTCTGCATGTCCTTCTGTCTGTCTGTCTGTCTTTCTGCATGTCTGTCTGTCTGTCTGTCTGTCTTGCTGCATGTCTGTCTGTCTGTCTGTCTTTTTGCATGTCTGTCTGTCAGTCTGTCTTTAGTGTCTGTCTGTATGTCTGTCTGCCTGCCTGTCTGCCTGTGTCCATAATCTATTCACACAAAAAGCCAGCTTCTATAGCTAATCAGACAGAACAGGCAATGCTAAATCTGCGCACATGCATGTGTACGCGCAGTAGGAGACGCCACAAAGTATTGGGAAGAAGTGCGAACAGATTTTTATAGGTTAAAAAATTGCCCAACACATCTTGGCGCAAGTCTGTTTATAATTGAACAGTTATTTAAGCTACTGTAAGTAGTTATTCTAAACAATTGGCGGTATTCAAGTTAATAAAACATATAGGCCTCACAGACACAGTCAGGGAACTGAGGCACAGACAGATGCTGGCCACATAAGCTACGATTCTGTAAATTGTGAAGGGCAATACAAAAGTAAAATAGTTTTACCTTTAGAACTATTTTACTAGCAGAGAAAATCTATTTAAATTCCAAGGCCAGCGAGGGCCGGGGGAATCATACGAGTAGGTAGTGCGCATTTTGTTTACTGCTAGTAGTAGCATAGGAAATAAACAATATAATATAATGTAGTATTGAAAAGTCGATATATACTACTGAAAGAATGCAAGCATATAAAATTAGTTATTGAAAAAACGCACAAACTATTTCTATAAAAATATGTATATAGAGCTTACCTAATAGAAGAGCAGATCTGACCGACTCTTCACCCTTCTGGACATCATTAGTAGACGCAAAAGCACCGGATGCCAATAGGTACTTGATAGACAGCCCGTCCAAAATGTTGATCTTGTTGTTGTTGTTGCTGTTGCAGAAGTTGTCTAGTATCTACATCTCGATATTGATCATCCATCCATCCATCAATCACTCAATCAATCAAAATTCACTCGCATACTGAATTGAAAACATGCATGTGCAAACAAGCCTATTTATAATAAAGTCAGAAATTTAGAATTTTATTAAAATATTTTTAAGAAAGTACAAACAATTCAGTAGTTAGTGCTTTTAAGATAGCAAGAGGAATATAAAATGTGCTTTATAAAATTAATAATTTAATGAGCAGACGACACTCTGTGTGATAGCTGCATAATTAATAAGGATTACTTTTATTGATAAAGTCTTTCTCACCATCATCCTGGGTGCCTTCTTGCTGGTTGTCTGGAGGTTAAAATTAAAAAATGAACTCTTATTGTAGGCGCCTTAGGGATTTTTGGATTTTAAAATCGGGATTTTGGGATATTAGTAGGATTGGGATATTTGGGGATTAAGGATTGGGATAATTGGGATTTCGGAATCGGGATATTTAGGATTTCGGGATTGGGATATTTGTTATTTGGGGATTGGGATATTTGGGATTTCAGAATTGGAATATTTGGGATTTCGGGATTGGGATATTTGGGATTTCAGTATTGGAATACTTGGGATTTCGGGATTGGGATATTTATGATTCTGACTAAATAAAAAATAATAACCATTAACACATAAAACTCCTACCAAGATCCTCTCGCTCCTGCTCGTGGCGCTGCAGATCATCCTGACGCTCCATGACGCCCTCAGCGAATTGCCTGGCCTCTTCTTTGAGTCGGGACTCGTCGTCGGCGTCGTCCGCTCGTTCGGCGGGTGACGGCGGCGGCGTGTCGCGCTGTGACGGCGCCGTGTGGCTTACTGGGGCGGCCTGGGGCGTGTCGACTTCTGAGCGCGATCGAAGGAGAAAAGGGACAATTATTAGCTGGGGATCTTTTACTGTTTGCAACGGTTAGAACAAATTTGTTATGTGCTACTGTTGGCCCGTGACTTGCTGTTTCGAGTGTTTTTTGGATTTTAGAACTGGGGATCATTGGGGATTCAAGAATTGGGGATTATTAGGGATTTCAGAATAGGGGATCATTGGGATTTTAGAATTAGGGATTATTAGGGATTTCAGAATAGGGGATCATTGGGGATTCTAGAATTGGGGATTATTAGGGATTTCAGAATAGGGGATCATTGGGGATTCTAGAATTGGGGATTATTAGGGATTTCAGAATAGGGGATCATTGGGGATTTTAGAGTAGGGGATCATTGGGGATTCTAGAATAGGGGATCATTGGGGATTCTAGAATAGGGGATCATTGGGGATTCTAGAATTTGGGGATCATTGGGGATTCTAGAATAGGGGATCATTGGGGATTCTAGAATTGGGGATCATTGGGGATTCTAGAATTTGGGGATCATTGGGGATTCTAGAACTGGGGATCATTGGCGATTCTAGAACTGGGGATCATCTGGGATTCTCGAACTCGGGGGTCATTGGGGATTCTAGAACTGGGGATCATTGGCGATTCTAGAACTGGGGATCATCTGGGATTCTCGAACTCGGGGGTCATTGGGGATTCTAGAATTGGGGATCATTGGGGATTCTAGAACTGGGGATCATTGGCGATTCTAGAACTGGGGATCATCTGGGATTCTCGAACTCGGGGGTCATTGGGGATTCTAGAATTGGGGATCATTGGGGATTCTAGAATTGGGGATCATTGGGGATTCTAGAATTGGGGATCATTGGGATTCTAGAATTTGGGATCATTGGGGATTCTAGTATTTGGGATCATTGGGGATTCTAGAACTGGTGATGATTGGGATTCTAGAACTGGGGATCATTGGCGATTCTAGAACTGGGGATCATCTGGGATTCTAGAACTGGGGATCATTGGGGATTCTAGAACTGGGGATTATTTGGGGTTTCTAGAACTCGGGGTCATTGCAGAACTGGGGATCATTGGGGATTCTAGAACTGGGGATCATTGGGGATTCTAGAACTGGGGATCATTGGGATTCTAGAGTTGGGGATCATTGGAATGCTAGATTGGGACCACTGAGATTTAAGATCTAGACAGACAAATGTCATAGTTTAGGTTGTCATTCTTGTCTTAATAAAGCTTTGAAAACTTCATAGTTCACATGCACTGATCGTATTGTCGAGTTCAAACTTTTGAGCATGCTTTTGAATTTCGAAAGAGTTATTTTTAGCGCATAAAACACGTCATCTTGAACTTCTTCAAGGACAGACAAATGAATGTAGATCTCCATATCGATGACCAGCATTCAAAGACTGTTTAATATTGTTGATCTATCAACAATTCCGACAAAAAACACAACATGTTGGTTAAAACTGACGTGCGACACAACAAACTAGACAAAAAATCTGTTTAATGAGATTAAAAAGTTGGTGCAACAATGCAACACAAGGCTGGGTATAAGAAGATAGAACCGTGAAGTCTATGTCAATTTATTGAGTTAGAGTAAGTAAAGTACTGGGTAGAGAGAGGGGGCGAGGAAGACAGCAGAGAGTTAGAGAGAGACAATAGAGAAGGAGAGGAAGATAGCAGATAGGGGGGGCGAGAGAGACAGTAGAGGGTGAGAGGGAGACAGTAGAAAGATGGAGACAGTAAAGAGGGAGAAAGCAGAGAGGGTGAGAGGGAGACAGCAGAGCGGGTGAGAGGGAGACAGCAGAGCGGGTGAGAGGGAGACAGCAGAGAGGGTGAGAGGGAGACAGCAGAGCGGGTGAGAGGGAGACAGCAGAGAGGCTGAGAGGGAGACAGCAGAGAGGGTGACAGGGAGACAGCAGAGAGGGTGAGAGGGAGACAGCAGAGAGGCTGAGAGGGAGACAGCAGAGAGGGTGAGAGGGAGACAGCAGAGAGGGTGACAGGGAGACAGCAGAGAGGGTGAGAGGGAGACAGCAGAGAGGCTGAGAGGGAGACAGCAGAGGGTGAGAGGGAGACAGCAGAGGGTGAGAGGGAGACAGCAGAGAGGGTGAGAGGGAGACAGCAGAGGGTGAGAGGGAGACAGCAGAGGGTGAGAGGGAGACAGCAGAGAGGGTGAGAGGGAGACAGCAGAGATGGTGAGAGGGAGACAGCAGAGAGGCTGAGAGGGAGACAGCAGAGAGGCTGAGAGGGAGACAGCAGAGAGGGTGAGAGGGAGACAGCAGAGGCTGAGAGGGAGACAGCAGAGAGGCTGAGAGGGAGACAGCAGAGAGGCTGAGAGGGAGACAGCAGAGAGGGTGAGAGGGAGACAGCAGAGGCTGAGAGGGAGACAGCAGAGAGGCTGAGAGGGAGACAGCAGAGAGGCTGAGAGGGAGACAGCAGAGAGGGTGAGAGGGAGACAGCAGAGGCTGAGAGGGAGACAGCAGAGAGGCTGAGGGAGACAGCAGAGAGGCTGAGGGAGACATCAGAGAGGTTGAGAGGGAGACAGGTGAGGGTGAGATAGTGATAGACACGTCTAAGACGCTACTGTCCTGAAGAGTAGCAAAAATTAGTCCGTTATAACAGAATGAAAAGCGCCAAGGCAATAAACGAAAACTAAAAAAACAAACAAACTGCACAACAGATCAATATCGAACTGAATTACAAAGAAAATAAAAGCTGAAAGATGCACCGCCCTCAATGTAGCGAGCGAAAGGCGACAATAGCTCTACTACTTATAGTAGTACAAACCTTCGTCACCCTCAGGCGCCATAGACATGGCAGGCAACGAGTCCAATTTGCCTAGCAACTCTTCAACTGCTGCGGGGTCTTCTACAGCTGGTTCGCGACTAATAGCGGCAATGTCCTCTTCTTGTACGGCTTCTTTGTTGTTTGATTGGGGATTATTGGGCAATTCAAGTTGAGAAGGATCCAGTGGAGATTCGAAAACGTTGTTAAATCGACAGGACTGGATCAATGCCGAGGATTGTTCTTATCCTCAAAACAGGGTTATATTAGGCATCATTTGGGATTCCAGGTTGGGGATCATGGGATTCCAGATTAGAGAGCATGGGATTCCAGGTTGGGGATCATGGGATTCTAGATTGGGGATCATGAGATTCCAGGTTGGGGATCATGGGATTCCAGATTAGACAGCATGGGATTCCAGGTTGGGGATCATGGGATTCTAGATTGGGGATCATGGGATTCCAGATTAGACAGCATGGGATTCCAGGTTGGGGATCATGGGATTCCAGATTGGGGATCATGGGATTCCAGATTGGGGATCATGGGATTCCAGATTAGACAGCATGGGATTCCAGGTTGGGGATCATGGGATTCTAGATTGGGGATCATAAGATTCCAGATTGGGGATCATGGGATTCCAGATTAGAGAGCATGGGATTCCAGGTTGGGGATCATAGGATTCAAGATTGTGGATCATAGGATTCCAGATTGGGGATCATAGGATTCCAGATTGGGGATTATGGGACTTGGTGATCATGGGATTCCAGCTTGGGGATCAGGGGAATTGAAGATCGTAGGATTCCAGATAGGGGATTATGGGAATTGAAGATCGTAGGATTCCAGATTGGGGATCAGGGGAATTGAAGATCGTAGGATTCCAGATTGGGGATCATGGAAATTGGGGACTCCAAATTTAGGATCATGGGAATTGGGGATTAAATATTAGGGATTCCAGATTGAGGATCACGGGGTTACAGACTTGGGATAATCAGGGAGACTGAAAATCAATAAAATTGAGCTGCACAATTGCTAATTTTATATAAGCTGATATACGAGCTAAAATCGCATCAACTAATTTCATACCTAGTAAAATGAAAACAGAGCGATTAAAAACATTTTGAACGATCTATAAATCTACAACACTGGCCTCACCTTGACCCTCCATATCGCTAGCCGGCAGGTGCACCTCCGGCTCCGGGGTCATCGAGTTCATAGAGTCGATCAGGCTCAGGAAGGCTTCACTCTTGACCTCGCGCTCTTTGGCCTGTTCGGCCTCGGATTTCGCCGGCGGCGGCGGCCCGTGACGCTCGTCGACGCTCGGCTTGACGAAATCGCCGGCACCGGCTTCGTCGTCGGCGACATCTTCTAGGGGAGGCTGGCTGGAACGATTGCTGCCGCTGTGCCGGTCCTCCGCCTCCTGCTTGTCCAGCAGACTCTTGGCCTGACGCTTCTCGTCTTCGCCGACCACGTATTCGACGTTGCGCATGCATTTCTTGACCACATCGTCTCGGCCGATACGGCGCAGGGCGCGTTCCATGTCGTTGCCGGTGGCCTCGGGTCCGCGCTCGCGCTGCCACTGGCACAGCACGGCGAATGCCCGGTCGCGATCGTCGCGGAAGTTGACCTGGGAGAGTTGATAGCGGAGCAGGGAATTAGGTTTCAGGTTTTAGTTTGGGTTTAGGAATTAGGTTTCAGGTTTTAGTTTGGGTTTAGGAATTAGGTTTCAGGTTTTAGTTTGGGTTTAGGAATTAGGTTTCAGGTTTTAGTTTGGGTTTAGGAATTAGGTTTCAGGTTTTAGTTTGCGTTTAGGAATTAGGTTTCAGGTTTTAGTTTGGGTTTAGGAATTAGGTTTTAGGTTTTAGTTTGGGTTTAGGAATTAGGTTTCAGGTTTTAGTTTGGGTTTAGGAATTAGGTTTCAGGTCTTATTGCGGGTTTAGGAATTAGGTTTCAGGTTTTAGTTTGGGTTTAGGAATTAGGTTTCAGGTCTTATTGCGGGTTTAGGAATTAGGTTTCAGGTTTTAGTTTGGGTTTAGGAATTAGGTTTTAGGTTTTAGTTTGGATTTAGGAATTAGGTTTCAGGTTTTAGTTTGGGTTTAGGAATTAGGTTTCAGGTTTTAGTTTGGGTTTAGGAATTAGGTTTCAGGTTTTAGTTTGCGTTTAGGAATTAGGTTTCAGGTTTTAGTTTGGGTTTAGGAATTAGGTTTTAGGTTTTAGTTTGGGTTTAGGAATTAGGTTTCAGGTTTTAGTTTGGGTTTAGGAATTAGGTTTCAGGTCTTATTGCGGGTTTAGGAATTAGGTTTCAGGTTTTAGTTTGGGTTTAGGAATTAGGTTTCAGGTCTTATTGCGGGTTTAGGAATTAGGTTTCAGGTTTTAGTTTGGGTTTAGGAATTAGGTTTTAGGTTTTAGTTTGGATTTAGGAATTAGGTTTCAGGTTTTAGTTTGGGTTTAGAAATTAGGTTTTAGGTTTTATTTCGGGTTTAGGAATTAGGTTTCTGGTTTCAGGTTTTAGTTAGGGTTTAGGAATTAGGTTTCAGGTTTTAGTTTGGGTTTAGAAATTAGGTTTTAGGTTCTATTTCGGGTTTAGGAATTAGGTTTCTGGTTTCAGGTTTTAGTTAGGGTTTAGGAATTAGGTTTCAGGTTTTAGTTTGGGTTTAGAAATTAGGTTTTAGGTTTTATTTCGGGTTTAGGAATTAGGTTTCTGGTTTCAGGTTTTAGTTAGGGTTTAGGAACTAGGTTTATGTTCTAGGGTTTAGGAACTAGGTTTCCGTTTCTAAGGTTTAGGAACTAGGTTTACGTTTCTAGGGTTTAGAAACTGGGTTTTAGGGTTTAGTTAGGGTTTAGGAATTAGGTTTTAGGTTATGGTAATGGTTATGGTTAGGGTTTAGGTGTCGGTGATAAAAGTATTGCAATTATGGTTTAGTTTAGGCTTAAGTTTGATAGTCGATTCGACATGGGAACAAGGGGGAGAGAAAGAGGGGACATTGAGAGGGATAGGGAGAGGGGGTAGAGGGTAGAAAGAGACAATGGGAGACCTAGGCACTATCTGCATCGAACTGTGTATCACAAAGGCCTTAGCATTAACCTTAGCATTGGTGATGTCTGACTGGCCAACCCCCAGCTCCCTAGCCAGCATAGGCCAGTCGGCCCGGACGCAGTCGGCCAGATCGCGCAAGTCCAACTCGGACCGGGCAATCCTGTCCGTGGTGAAGCTGAGCAGCTCCGGCTGGTCGGCCGCGCTCTTGTCCGGCTTCGGCGACGAGCCGTCGCTGACGTAATCTGGCAGCTGGACCTCCAGGGTGCAGATCGGCTTCAGCGACGGACTATCAGTCGGTTTAGTAGGGCGGGGATCTTTCAGGAAGGCGATCTTGCCGATGGCTGGCTCGTTGGGATCCTTGATCTGCAGTTGAGATTAGATGATACAATGATGAGATCATAGGATAGAATGGTGTGATTAGATAACACAAGGGTGAGATTAAATAATACAAGAGTGAGATCATATATGTTTTATATGATACAAGGGGTGAGATTAGATGATACAAGGAATGAGTTTGAATGCCACAAGAGTGAGGTAAATAGATAAAAATGGATGAGATTGGATGATCGTCTTTCCTGAAAGACTAGATGAACGCATGGAATGAAATGGGATAAAAATTTGTGAGATTTTATTAAAGGCGGTGAGATTAGATGAGCAGGGGTGAGATCACGCAAACAGGAGACTGTATGATACTAGGGGAGATTAGATAAGCGAGATTTGATAAACAAAGGTGAGATTAGATTAACTAGGGTGACATTAGATAGACAACAATGAGATTAGATACCAAAGACCCACCTTGACCGGGAAAGCGAGCCGGTTCTCCTTGAAGGCGCGGAACGGCAGGAACAGCTGGTCGCCATTCTTACTAGTCGGAGTCAGGTTGCCGACGCCTTCAATCCACTGCGGCTTGCTATCCAGAACTTCAACTTCGCGCGATTCAGCTTTGCGCTCGAAGCCTTCGTTGCACTCCAGGGTCTTGTCCACCTGCGAGTTGGGCCAGGCTTGTTCGGTCTATTTTTAAACCTTATCTACAGCGTTTTATAGCTAACGCTATACTCACACCTTCACAGCTCCGCGTCTACTCTCACACCTTCACTCTCCGTGTCTACTCTCACATCTTTACAGCTCCGCGTCTACTCTTACACTCCCATATCTACTCTCACACTCCCATATCTACTCTCATACCCCGATATCTACTCTCATACCTCCGTATCTACTTTCACACTACCCTATATACTCTTACATGTTTATCTACTCTCACTTGTTATTTACCGTTACAGTTTCGTATCCTTTCTCATGCCTTTAATTGTTTATTCTCACACCTTATCCGACTCTCAAACCACTCTACATGCATGTCTCCTTTTTCTATATCTATTATGACTTCCTATGCATTTTATCCACTCTACGCGCAGTATACGAGTATACAGTACATATTACAATAACCATTACCTTATCATCGGTGATGCAGAAGCAGCGCAGCTTAGCCTCCTCCTGTTCGGTCCGTTTAGCAAAGATTACGAAGCGTCCCATATAGGGCACCAGGAAGGCATCCCTGTAGAGCTTGCCGGCCATATCGGCCGATTCCGTAGTATTCGGACAGTCCATCAGCCAGAACCGAGCGCTAACCGTAGTAGTAAACGAGACGCAGTCTTTAACGTAGGACAGAGGCGTTGAACCGGTGATATCTTCCCAGGTGGCCGGCTGTACACCACCCGTGATGCTGCACAGCAGGCGCAGGGTGGGGCTCTCGCCCGGATTAGTAATTCCCCGAGTAGCCGGCTTGGGCAGCGGGATGGTCAAAGTGATCGGCTTGTGGAATTTACGCCTACGCGGCTCGATAGTAACCACGGGCGATACGGCTACTCGGTTGCCTAGCAACCGGTTAACCTGTTCAGTGGGCACCGGTAGGGCCTGAATGCCGACGCGAATCTTCTTAGTTAGTGCGCTTTCCGGGAATACGGCTTGCACCTGGGATTGGAGCGACGCGAGGGTGGGCGGAGCGCGTTCAGATTGTGCACTACTGCCTACTGGAGTTTTAAGTAGTAAAGTAGAAAGTGTCTACTGTATGCGAGTTTATGCTGAAAAAATCACAGAAAGATTATATCTGTGTGGACATCTGGAGATGAGTTTGCTAGATATCGAATAGATGTCTACTGTCTCTAGACACCTGTCTTGATGCTTAGCCCTAAGTGCTCAGCATCACTGGATGTTTTACTGTCTCTAGAAGCTATAGATGTCAAAATGTTCATCATCTCTAGATGCCTAGATGTCCACCATCACTAGATTCCTAGATGTTCACTATCGCTAGATGCCTAGATGTCCACCATCACTAGATTCCTAGATGTCCACCATCACTAGATTTCTAGATGTCCACCATCACTAGATGCCTAGATGTCCACCATCTCTAGATGCCTAGATGTCCACCATCTCTAGATGCCCATATGTCCACCATCTCTAGATGCCTAGATGTCCACCATCTCTAGATGCCTAGATGTCCACCATCTCTAGATTCCTAGATGTCCACCATCGCTAGATGCCTAGATGTCCACTATCTCTAGATGCCTAGATATCCACTATCTCTAGATGTCCACAATCTCTAGATGCCTATATGTCCACCATCTCTAGATGCCCATATGTCTACTATCTCTAGATGCCTAGATGTCCACCATCTCTAGATGCCCATATGTCTACTATATCTAGATGCCTAGATGTCCATTATCTCTACATGTAGATCATGCTTATTGTCTATAGATGGTTGCTCACTGTCTCTAACCTTTAAATACTTAGATGCCTACTATCTTTAGATATCGCCTAAATGTCCATTATTACTATAATCTGTACACCGTGTTATAACTAAGATTAAAACTACTGTAAGTAGTAAGACAGGACAACCAATTTCCAGGAAACGTATTTTAAAAAAAGCACGCTAAAGCTAATTTGGAGATGAAACCCCACCTGTCCAATCACAGTAGACGAGATGACGCCACCCTCCGGACCAATCAGAGCGCTCTCCTGCCGAATCCTAGTAACCAGGGCAAAATACTGCGGAAAGCTGTTAGTTAGAATTCGCACGATTCGTTTCTTGCGCAAATCGTCGTTAGTTGGCATCGAGCCAAATGCGCCGCCGACAGCGTCGATAACAGACTGTTCGGTGACTTCGACGGTGTGCTCCTTCCAGGTTTCGCCGTTGTCCGAACGCAGTACAACGATTTCGCGTTCTCGATCGCGCATTGAAGCAAAATGCGGCACCTCGATCAGTACGTTGCTATTGAAAGTAGCGTTGCTAGGGCCCATCTCGATGACGCGACAGGCGAGGCCTTCGCCGTCGTTGAACTGCGGCGGTCGGGAGACTCGGCCCTGGCGCATCAGCCGGCAAGTGATGCGGGTGGGGGCCGAGGCCGCATTGGGCGGGATCACGATGCGCAGGCCGGGGAACCGGCTGCCGTTCATGGCGCCGCCGCGAGCGTCAACCAGGAAGGAGACCAGGAAGCTAAAGAGAAACAAACACAAAACGTTTTGGATAAATTATTACGGATAAGCGTTAAGTAACTGAATTATAATCGAGTGAGAGATTTTCATTACAGACATGATCGGTGATAGAGAGGGAAGAAGATAGATAGTAAAGGTGGAGAAAATGGAGTTTTAGAGGGGTTAGAGGGAGGTAAAGGGGGGGTAGATAGGGTGGGCGAAGAGAGGTAGATAGAGGGTAAAGAGGGGTAGAGGGGTAAATAAAGGTAGATAGGGGCTAAAAAGAGGTAGATAGGGGCTAAAAAGAGGTAGATAGGGGCTAAACAGAGGTAGATAGAGGGTAAAAAGGGGTAGATAAGAGGTAAAGAGAGGTAGATAAGGGGTAACGAGAAGTAGATAGAGGGGGTGAAGAGAGGTAGTTCGGGGCTAAAGAGAAGTAGATAGGGAGTAACGAGACGTAGATAAGGGGCTAAAGAGAGGTAGATAGGTAGAGTTAGATAGGGGATGAAGAAAGGTAGATAGGAGGTAGAGAGAGGTAGACAGCGGGGGTAAAGAGAGGTAGGGAGCGGAGAGATAGGAGGAGTCGGTGAGAGAAAGCACACCCAGGAAAATGCACAGACAACGCAGCTGACAGTCAGTGGATTCACACAGCAGTTGCAGGAGCATTGGCAACATAAAAGCTTTACTATAATATACATGTACTCGTATATAAATTTATTGAATTGCGCAGCAAGATTAAACATTAGGCTTCAAGCCATATAAACTACTGGTCAATGTACGAAACTGATTTTAACAAATGTAATGTAACAATAATAATAAAGCTACCAAGTGAAATCAGGTAATAATAGCTACTTTTGAATGTCATCCAATGTTGCTATGCATCTACTTAATATAACCATACACAAAAAATCACCGAATGATACATCCAATGTTGAATAAATTTGGGAATTCTTCCAATGGTTAGGAATTTGGAATGTGGGCATTCTCAATGGGGATCATTTGGGAATTTGGGCGATTCTCAATGGTTGAGGATCATTTGGGAATTGTGGGCGATTCTCAATGGTTGAGGATCATTTGGGAATTGTGGGCGATTCTCAATGGTTGAGGATCATTTGGGAATTGTGGGCGATTCTCAATGGTTGAGGATCATTTGGGAATTGTGGGCGATTCTCAATGGTTGAGGATCATTTGGGAATTGTGGGCGATTCTCAATGGTTGAGGATCATTTGGGAATTGTGGGCGATTCTCAATGGTTGAGGATCATTTGGGAATTGTGGGCGATTCTCAATGGTTGAGGATCATTTGGGAATTGTGGGCGATTCTCAATGGTTGAGGATCATTTGGGAATTGTGGGCGATTCTCAATGGTTGAGGATCATTTGGGAATTGTGGGCGATTCTCAATGGTTGAGGATCATTTGGGAATTGTGGGCGATTCTCAATGGTTGAGGATCATTTGGGAATTGTGGGCGATTCTCAATGGTTGAGGATCATTTGGGAATTGTGGGCGATTCTCAATGGTTGAGGATCATTTGGGAATTGTGGGCGATTCTCAATGGTTGAGGATCATTTGGGAATTGTGGGCGATTCTCAATGGTTGAGGATCATTTGGGAATTGTGGGCGATTCTCAATGGTTGAGGATCATTTGGGAATTGTGGGCGATTCTCAATGGTTGAGGATCATTTGGGAATTGTGGGCGATTCTCAATGGTTGAGGATCATTTGGGAATTGTGGGCGATTCTCAATGGTTGAGGATCATTTGGGAATTGTGGGCGATTCTCAATGGTTGAGGATCATTTGGGAATTGTGGGCGATTCTCAATGGTTGAGGATCATTTGGGAATTGTGGGCGATTCTCAATGGTTGAGGATCATTTGGGAATTGTGGGCGATTCTCAATGGTTGAGGATCATTTGGGAATTGTGGGCGATTCTCAATGGTTGAGGATCATTTGGGAATTGTGGGCGATTCTCAATGGTTGAGGATCATTTGGGAATTGTGGGCGATTCTCAATGGTTGAGGATCATTTGGGAATTGTGGGCGATTCTCAATGGTTGAGGATCATTTGGGAATTGTGGGCGATTCTCAATGGTTGAGGATCATTTGGGAATTGTGGGCGATTCTCAATGGTTGAGGATCATTTGGGAATTGTGGGCGATTCTCAATGGTTGAGGATCATTTGGGAATTGTGGGCGATTCTCAATGGTTGAGGATCATTTGGGAATTGTGGGCGATTCTCAATGGTTGAGGATCATTTGGGAATTGTGGGCGATTCTCAATGGTTGAGGATCATTTGGGAATTGTGGGCGATTCTCAATGGTTGAGGATCATTTGGGAATTGTGGGCGATTCTCAATGGTTGAGGATCATTTGGGAATTGTGGGCGATTCTCAATGGTTGAGGATCATTTGGGAATTGTGGGCGATTCTCAATGGTTGAGGATCATTTGGGAATTGTGGGCGATTCTCAATGGTTGAGGATCATTTGGGAATTGTGGGCGATTCTCAATGGTTGAGGATCATTTGGGAATTGTGGGCGATTCTCAATGGTTGAGGATCATTTGGGAATTGTGGGCGATTCTCAATGGTTGAGGATCATTTGGGAATTGTGGGCGATTCTCAATGGTTGAGGATCATTTGGGAATTGTGGGCGATTCTCAATGGTTGAGGATCATTTGGGAATTGTGGGCGATTCTCAATGGTTGAGGATCATTTGGGAATTGTGGGCGATTCTCAATGGTTGAGGATCATTTGGGAATTGTGGGCGATTCTCAATGGTTGAGGATCATTTGGGAATTGTGGGCGATTCTCAATGGTTGAGGATCATTTGGGAATTGTGGGCGATTCTCAATGGTTGAGGATCATTTGGGAATTGTGGGCGATTCTCAATGGTTGAGGATCATTTGGGAATTGTGGGCGATTCTCAATGGTTGAGGATCATTTGGGAATTGTGGGCGATTCTCAATGGTTGAGGATCATTTGGGAATTGTGGGCGATTCTCAATGGTTGAGGATCATTTGGGAATTGTGGGCGATTCTCAATGGTTGAGGATCATTTGGGAATTGTGGGCGATTCTCAATGGTTGAGGATCATTTGGGAATTGTGGGCGATTCTCAATGGTTGAGGATCATTTGGGAATTGTGGGCGATTCTCAATGGTTGAGGATCATTTGGGAATTGTGGGCGATTCTCAATGGTTGAGGATCATTTGGGAATTGTGGGCGATTCTCAATGGTTGAGGATCATTTGGGAATTGTGGGCGATTCTCAATGGTTGAGGATCATTTGGGAATTGTGGGCGATTCTCAATGGTTGAGGATCATTTGGGAATTGTGGGCGATTCTCAATGGTTGAGGATCATTTGGGAATTGTGGGCGATTCTCAATGGTTGAGGATCATTTGGGAATTGTGGGCGATTCTCAATGGTTGAGGATCATTTGGGAATTGTGGGCGATTCTCAATGGTTGAGGATCATTTGGGAATTGTGGGCGATTCTCAATGGTTGAGGATCATTTGGGAATTGTGGGCGATTCTCAATGGTTGAGGATCATTTGGGAATTGTGGGCGATTCTCAATGGTTGAGGATCATTTGGGAATTGTGGGCGATTCTCAATGGTTGAGGATCATTTGGGAATTGTGGGCGATTCTCAATGGTTGAGGATCATTTGGGAATTGTGGGCGATTCTCAATGGTTGAGGATCATTTGGGAATTGTGGGCGATTCTCAATGGTTGAGGATCATTTGGGAATTGTGGGCGATTCTCAATGGTTGAGGATCATTTGGGAATTGTGGGCGATTCTCAATGGTTGAGGATCATTTGGGAATTGTGGGCGATTCTCAATGGTTGAGGATCATTTGGGAATTGTGGGCGATTCTCAATGGTTGAGGATCATTTGGGAATTGTGGGCGATTCTCAATGGTTGAGGATCATTTGGGAATTGTGGGCGATTCTCAATGGTTGAGGATCATTTGGGAATTGTGGGCGATTCTCAATGGTTGAGGATCATTTGGGAATTGTGGGCGATTCTCAATGGTTGAGGATCATTTGGGAATTGTGGGCGATTCTCAATGGTTGAGGATCATTTGGGAATTGTGGGCGATTCTCAATGGTTGAGGATCATTTGGGAATTGTGGGCGATTCTCAATGGTTGAGGATCATTTGGGAATTGTGGGCGATTCTCAATGGTTGAGGATCATTTGGGAATTGTGGGCGATTCTCAATGGTTGAGGATCATTTGGGAATTGTGGGCGATTCTCAATGGTTGAGGATCATTTGGGAATTGTGGGCGATTCTCAATGGTTGAGGATCATTTGGGAATTGTGGGCGATTCTCAATGGTTGAGGATCATTTGGGAATTGTGGGCGATTCTCAATGGTTGAGGATCATTTGGGAATTGTGGGCGATTCTCAATGGTTGAGGATCATTTGGGAATTGTGGGCGATTCTCAATGGTTGAGGATCATTTGGGAATTGTGGGCGATTCTCAATGGTTGAGGATCATTTGGGAATTGTGGGCGATTCTCAATGGTTGAGGATCATTTGGGAATTGTGGGCGATTCTCAATGGTTGAGGATCATTTGGGAATTGTGGGCGATTCTCAATGGTTGAGGATCATTTGGGAATTGTGGGCGATTCTCAATGGTTGAGGATCATTTGGGAATTGTGGGCGATTCTCAATGGTTGAGGATCATTTGGGAATTGTGGGCGATTCTCAATGGTTGAGGATCATTTGGGAATTGTGGGCGATTCTCAATGGTTGAGGATCATTTGGGAATTGTGGGCGATTCTCAATGGTTGAGGATCATTTGGGAATTGTGGGCGATTCTCAATGGTTGAGGATCATTTGGGAATTGTGGGCGATTCTCAATGGTTGAGGATCATTTGGGAATTGTGGGCGATTCTCAATGGTTGAGGATCATTTGGGAATTGTGGGCGATTCTCAATGGTTGAGGATCATTTGGGAATTGTGGGCGATTCTCAATGGTTGAGGATCATTTGGGAATTGTGGGCGATTCTCAATGGTTGAGGATCATTTGGGAATTGTGGGCGATTCTCAATGGTTGAGGATCATTTGGGAATTGTGGGCGATTCTCAATGGTTGAGGATCATTTGGGAATTGTGGGCGATTCTCAATGGTTGAGGATCATTTGGGAATTGTGGGCGATTCTCAATGGTTGAGGATCATTTGGGAATTGTGGGCGATTCTCAATGGTTGAGGATCATTTGGGAATTGTGGGCGATTCTCAATGGTTGAGGATCATTTGGGAATTGTGGGCGATTCTCAATGGTTGAGGATCATTTGGGAATTGTGGGCGATTCTCAATGGTTGAGGATCATTTGGGAATTGTGGGCGATTCTCAATGGTTGAGGATCATTTGGGAATTGTGGGCGATTCTCAATGGTTGAGGATCATTTGGGAATTGTGGGCGATTCTCAATGGTTGAGGATCATTTGGGAATTGTGGGCGATTCTCAATGGTTGAGGATCATTTGGGAATTGTGGGCGATTCTCAATGGTTGAGGATCATTTGGGAATTGTGGGCGATTCTCAATGGTTGAGGATCATTTGGGAATTGTGGGCGATTCTCAATGGTTGAGGATCATTTGGGAATTGTGGGCGATTCTCAATGGTTGAGGATCATTTGGGAATTGTGGGCGATTCTCAATGGTTGAGGATCATTTGGGAATTGTGGGCGATTCTCAATGGTTGAGGATCATTTGGGAATTGTGGGCGATTCTCAATGGTTGAGGATCATTTGGGAATTGTGGGCGATTCTCAATGGTTGAGGATCATTTGGGAATTGTGGGCGATTCTCAATGGTTGAGGATCATTTGGGAATTGTGGGCGATTCTCAATGGTTGAGGATCATTTGGGAATTGTGGGCGATTCTCAATGGTTGAGGATCATTTGGGAATTGTGGGCGATTCTCAATGGTTGAGGATCATTTGGGAATTGTGGGCGATTCTCAATGGTTGAGGATCATTTGGGAATTGTGGGCGATTCTCAATGGTTGAGGATCATTTGGGAATTGTGGGCGATTCTCAATGGTTGAGGATCATTTGGGAATTGTGGGCGATTCTCAATGGTTGAGGATCATTTGGGAATTGTGGGCGATTCTCAATGGTTGAGGATCATTTGGGAATTGTGGGCGATTCTCAATGGTTGAGGATCATTTGGGAATTGTGGGCGATTCTCAATGGTTGAGGATCATTTGGGAATTGTGGGCGATTCTCAATGGTTGAGGATCATTTGGGAATTGTGGGCGATTCTCAATGGTTGAGGATCATTTGGGAATTGTGGGCGATTCTCAATGGTTGAGGATCATTTGGGAATTGTGGGCGATTCTCAATGGTTGAGGATCATTTGGGAATTGTGGGCGATTCTCAATGGTTGAGGATCATTTGGGAATTGTGGGCGATTCTCAATGGTTGAGGATCATTTGGGAATTGTGGGCGATTCTCAATGGTTGAGGATCATTTGGGAATTGTGGGCGATTCTCAATGGTTGAGGATCATTTGGGAATTGTGGGCGATTCTCAATGGTTGAGGATCATTTGGGAATTGTGGGCGATTCTCAATGGTTGAGGATCATTTGGGAATTGTGGGCGATTCTCAATGGTTGAGGATCATTTGGGAATTGTGGGCGATTCTCAATGGTTGAGGATCATTTGGGAATTGTGGGCGATTCTCAATGGTTGAGGATCATTTGGGAATTGTGGGCGATTCTCAATGGTTGAGGATCATTTGGGAATTGTGGGCGATTCTCAATGGTTGAGGATCATTTGGGAATTGTGGGCGATTCTCAATGGTTGAGGATCATTTGGGAATTGTGGGCGATTCTCAATGGTTGAGGATCATTTGGGAATTGTGGGCGATTCTCAATGGTTGAGGATCATTTGGGAATTGTGGGCGATTCTCAATGGTTGAGGATCATTTGGGAATTGTGGGCGATTCTCAATGGTTGAGGATCATTTGGGAATTGTGGGCGATTCTCAATGGTTGAGGATCATTTGGGAATTGTGGGCGATTCTCAATGGTTGAGGATCATTTGGGAATTGTGGGCGATTCTCAATGGTTGAGGATCATTTGGGAATTGTGGGCGATTCTCAATGGTTGAGGATCATTTGGGAATTGTGGGCGATTCTCAATGGTTGAGGATCATTTGGGAATTGTGGGCGATTCTCAATGGTTGAGGATCATTTGGGAATTGTGGGCGATTCTCAATGGTTGAGGATCATTTGGGAATTGTGGGCGATTCTCAATGGTTGAGGATCATTTGGGAATTGTGGGCGATTCTCAATGGTTGAGGATCATTTGGGAATTGTGGGCGATTCTCAATGGTTGAGGATCATTTGGGAATTGTGGGCGATTCTCAATGGTTGAGGATCATTTGGGAATTGTGGGCGATTCTCAATGGTTGAGGATCATTTGGGAATTGTGGGCGATTCTCAATGGTTGAGGATCATTTGGGAATTGTGGGCGATTCTCAATGGTTGAGGATCATTTGGGAATTGTGGGCGATTCTCAATGGTTGAGGATCATTTGGGAATTGTGGGCGATTCTCAATGGTTGAGGATCATTTGGGAATTGTGGGCGATTCTCAATGGTTGAGGATCATTTGGGAATTGTGGGCGATTCTCAATGGTTGAGGATCATTTGGGAATTGTGGGCGATTCTCAATGGTTGAGGATCATTTGGGAATTGTGGGCGATTCTCAATGGTTGAGGATCATTTGGGAATTGTGGGCGATTCTCAATGGTTGAGGATCATTTGGGAATTGTGGGCGATTCTCAATGGTTGAGGATCATTTGGGAATTGTGGGCGATTCTCAATGGTTGAGGATCATTTGGGAATTGTGGGCGATTCTCAATGGTTGAGGATCATTTGGGAATTGTGGGCGATTCTCAATGGTTGAGGATCATTTGGGAATTGTGGGCGATTCTCAATGGTTGAGGATCATTTGGGAATTGTGGGCGATTCTCAATGGTTGAGGATCATTTGGGAATTGTGGGCGATTCTCAATGGTTGAGGATCATTTGGGAATTGTGGGCGATTCTCAATGGTTGAGGATCATTTGGGAATTGTGGGCGATTCTCAATGGTTGAGGATCATTTGGGAATTGTGGGCGATTCTCAATGGTTGAGGATCATTTGGGAATTGTGGGCGATTCTCAATGGTTGAGGATCATTTGGGAATTGTGGGCGATTCTCAATGGTTGAGGATCATTTGGGAATTGTGGGCGATTCTCAATGGTTGAGGATCATTTGGGAATTGTGGGCGATTCTCAATGGTTGAGGATCATTTGGGAATTGTGGGCGATTCTCAATGGTTGAGGATCATTTGGGAATTGTGGGCGATTCTCAATGGTTGAGGATCATTTGGGAATTGTGGGCGATTCTCAATGGTTGAGGATCATTTGGGAATTGTGGGCGATTCTCAATGGTTGAGGATCATTTGGGAATTGTGGGCGATTCTCAATGGTTGAGGATCATTTGGGAATTGTGGGCGATTCTCAATGGTTGAGGATCATTTGGGAATTGTGGGCGATTCTCAATGGTTGAGGATCATTTGGGAATTGTGGGCGATTCTCAATGGTTGAGGATCATTTGGGAATTGTGGGCGATTCTCAATGGTTGAGGATCATTTGGGAATTGTGGGCGATTCTCAATGGTTGAGGATCATTTGGGAATTGTGGGCGATTCTCAATGGTTGAGGATCATTTGGGAATTGTGGGCGATTCTCAATGGTTGAGGATCATTTGGGAATTGTGGGCGATTCTCAATGGTTGAGGATCATTTGGGAATTGTGGGCGATTCTCAATGGTTGAGGATCATTTGGGAATTGTGGGCGATTCTCAATGGTTGAGGATCATTTGGGAATTGTGGGCGATTCTCAATGGTTGAGGATCATTTGGGAATTGTGGGCGATTCTCAATGGTTGAGGATCATTTGGGAATTGTGGGCGATTCTCAATGGTTGAGGATCATTTGGGAATTGTGGGCGATTCTCAATGGTTGAGGATCATTTGGGAATTGTGGGCGATTCTCAATGGTTGAGGATCATTTGGGAATTGTGGGCGATTCTCAATGGTTGAGGATCATTTGGGAATTGTGGGCGATTCTCAATGGTTGAGGATCATTTGGGAATTGTGGGCGATTCTCAATGGTTGAGGATCATTTGGGAATTGTGGGCGATTCTCAATGGTTGAGGATCATTTGGGAATTGTGGGCGATTCTCAATGGTTGAGGATCATTTGGGAATTGTGGGCGATTCTCAATGGTTGAGGATCATTTGGGAATTGTGGGCGATTCTCAATGGTTGAGGATCATTTGGGAATTGTGGGCGATTCTCAATGGTTGAGGATCATTTGGGAATTGTGGGCGATTCTCAATGGTTGAGGATCATTTGGGAATTGTGGGCGATTCTCAATGGTTGAGGATCATTTGGGAATTGTGGGCGATTCTCAATGGTTGAGGATCATTTGGGAATTGTGGGCGATTCTCAATGGTTGAGGATCATTTGGGAATTGTGGGCGATTCTCAATGGTTGAGGATCATTTGGGAATTGTGGGCGATTCTCAATGGTTGAGGATCATTTGGGAATTGTGGGCGATTCTCAATGGTTGAGGATCATTTGGGAATTGTGGGCGATTCTCAATGGTTGAGGATCATTTGGGAATTGTGGGCGATTCTCAATGGTTGAGGATCATTTGGGAATTGTGGGCGATTCTCAATGGTTGAGGATCATTTGGGAATTGTGGGCGATTCTCAATGGTTGAGGATCATTTGGGAATTGTGGGCGATTCTCAATGGTTGAGGATCATTTGGGAATTGTGGGCGATTCTCAATGGTTGAGGATCATTTGGGAATTGTGGGCGATTCTCAATGGTTGAGGATCATTTGGGAATTGTGGGCGATTCTCAATGGTTGAGGATCATTTGGGAATTGTGGGCGATTCTCAATGGTTGAGGATCATTTGGGAATTGTGGGCGATTCTCAATGGTTGAGGATCATTTGGGAATTGTGGGCGATTCTCAATGGTTGAGGATCATTTGGGAATTGTGGGCGATTCTCAATGGTTGAGGATCATTTGGGAATTGTGGGCGATTCTCAATGGTTGAGGATCATTTGGGAATTGTGGGCGATTCTCAATGGTTGAGGATCATTTGGGAATTGTGGGCGATTCTCAATGGTTGAGGATCATTTGGGAATTGTGGGCGATTCTCAATGGTTGAGGATCATTTGGGAATTGTGGGCGATTCTCAATGGTTGAGGATCATTTGGGAATTGTGGGCGATTCTCAATGGTTGAGGATCATTTGGGAATTGTGGGCGATTCTCAATGGTTGAGGATCATTTGGGAATTGTGGGCGATTCTCAATGGTTGAGGATCATTTGGGAATTGTGGGCGATTCTCAATGGTTGAGGATCATTTGGGAATTGTGGGCGATTCTCAATGGTTGAGGATCATTTGGGAATTGTGGGCGATTCTCAATGGTTGAGGATCATTTGGGAATTGTGGGCGATTCTCAATGGTTGAGGATCATTTGGGAATTGTGGGCGATTCTCAATGGTTGAGGATCATTTGGGAATTGTGGGCGATTCTCAATGGTTGAGGATCATTTGGGAATTGTGGGCGATTCTCAATGGTTGAGGATCATTTGGGAATTGTGGGCGATTCTCAATGGTTGAGGATCATTTGGGAATTGTGGGCGATTCTCAATGGTTGAGGATCATTTGGGAATTGTGGGCGATTCTCAATGGTTGAGGATCATTTGGGAATTGTGGGCGATTCTCAATGGTTGAGGATCATTTGGGAATTGTGGGCGATTCTCAATGGTTGAGGATCATTTGGGAATTGTGGGCGATTCTCAATGGTTGAGGATCATTTGGGAATTGTGGGCGATTCTCAATGGTTGAGGATCATTTGGGAATTGTGGGCGATTCTCAATGGTTGAGGATCATTTGGGAATTGTGGGCGATTCTCAATGGTTGAGGATCATTTGGGAATTGTGGGCGATTCTCAATGGTTGAGGATCATTTGGGAATTGTGGGCGATTCTCAATGGTTGAGGATCATTTGGGAATTGTGGGCGATTCTCAATGGTTGAGGATCATTTGGGAATTGTGGGCGATTCTCAATGGTTGAGGATCATTTGGGAATTGTGGGCGATTCTCAATGGTTGAGGATCATTTGGGAATTGTGGGCGATTCTCAATGGTTGAGGATCATTTGGGAATTGTGGGCGATTCTCAATGGTTGAGGATCATTTGGGAATTGTGGGCGATTCTCAATGGTTGAGGATCATTTGGGAATTGTGGGCGATTCTCAATGGTTGAGGATCATTTGGGAATTGTGGGCGATTCTCAATGGTTGAGGATCATTTGGGAATTGTGGGCGATTCTCAATGGTTGAGGATCATTTGGGAATTGTGGGCGATTCTCAATGGTTGAGGATCATTTGGGAATTGTGGGCGATTCTCAATGGTTGAGGATCATTTGGGAATTGTGGGCGATTCTCAATGGTTGAGGATCATTTGGGAATTGTGGGCGATTCTCAATGGTTGAGGATCATTTGGGAATTGTGGGCGATTCTCAATGGTTGAGGATCATTTGGGAATTGTGGGCGATTCTCAATGGTTGAGGATCATTTGGGAATTGTGGGCGATTCTCAATGGTTGAGGATCATTTGGGAATTGTGGGCGATTCTCAATGGTTGAGGATCATTTGGGAATTGTGGGCGATTCTCAATGGTTGAGGATCATTTGGGAATTGTGGGCGATTCTCAATGGTTGAGGATCATTTGGGAATTGTGGGCGATTCTCAATGGTTGAGGATCATTTGGGAATTGTGGGCGATTCTCAATGGTTGAGGATCATTTGGGAATTGTGGGCGATTCTCAATGGTTGAGGATCATTTGGGAATTGTGGGCGATTCTCAATGGTTGAGGATCATTTGGGAATTGTGGGCGATTCTCAATGGTTGAGGATCATTTGGGAATTGTGGGCGATTCTCAATGGTTGAGGATCATTTGGGAATTGTGGGCGATTCTCAATGGTTGAGGATCATTTGGGAATTGTGGGCGATTCTCAATGGTTGAGGATCATTTGGGAATTGTGGGCGATTCTCAATGGTTGAGGATCATTTGGGAATTGTGGGCGATTCTCAATGGTTGAGGATCATTTGGGAATTGTGGGCGATTCTCAATGGTTGAGGATCATTTGGGAATTGTGGGCGATTCTCAATGGTTGAGGATCATTTGGGAATTGTGGGCGATTCTCAATGGTTGAGGATCATTTGGGAATTGTGGGCGATTCTCAATGGTTGAGGATCATTTGGGAATTGTGGGCGATTCTCAATGGTTGAGGATCATTTGGGAATTGTGGGCGATTCTCAATGGTTGAGGATCATTTGGGAATTGTGGGCGATTCTCAATGGTTGAGGATCATTTGGGAATTGTGGGCGATTCTCAATGGTTGAGGATCATTTGGGAATTGTGGGCGATTCTCAATGGTTGAGGATCATTTGGGAATTGTGGGCGATTCTCAATGGTTGAGGATCATTTGGGAATTGTGGGCGATTCTCAATGGTTGAGGATCATTTGGGAATTGTGGGCGATTCTCAATGGTTGAGGATCATTTGGGAATTGTGGGCGATTCTCAATGGTTGAGGATCATTTGGGAATTGTGGGCGATTCTCAATGGTTGAGGATCATTTGGGAATTGTGGGCGATTCTCAATGGTTGAGGATCATTTGGGAATTGTGGGCGATTCTCAATGGTTGAGGATCATTTGGGAATTGTGGGCGATTCTCAATGGTTGAGGATCATTTGGGAATTGTGGGCGATTCTCAATGGTTGAGGATCATTTGGGAATTGTGGGCGATTCTCAATGGTTGAGGATCATTTGGGAATTGTGGGCGATTCTCAATGGTTGAGGATCATTTGGGAATTGTGGGCGATTCTCAATGGTTGAGGATCATTTGGGAATTGTGGGCGATTCTCAATGGTTGAGGATCATTTGGGAATTGTGGGCGATTCTCAATGGTTGAGGATCATTTGGGAATTGTGGGCGATTCTCAATGGTTGAGGATCATTTGGGAATTGTGGGCGATTCTCAATGGTTGAGGATCATTTGGGAATTGTGGGCGATTCTCAATGGTTGAGGATCATTTGGGAATTGTGGGCGATTCTCAATGGTTGAGGATCATTTGGGAATTGTGGGCGATTCTCAATGGTTGAGGATCATTTGGGAATTGTGGGCGATTCTCAATGGTTGAGGATCATTTGGGAATTGTGGGCGATTCTCAATGGTTGAGGATCATTTGGGAATTGTGGGCGATTCTCAATGGTTGAGGATCATTTGGGAATTGTGGGCGATTCTCAATGGTTGAGGATCATTTGGGAATTGTGGGCGATTCTCAATGGTTGAGGATCATTTGGGAATTGTGGGCGATTCTCAATGGTTGAGGATCATTTGGGAATTGTGGGCGATTCTCAATGGTTGAGGATCATTTGGGAATTGTGGGCGATTCTCAATGGTTGAGGATCATTTGGGAATTGTGGGCGATTCTCAATGGTTGAGGATCATTTGGGAATTGTGGGCGATTCTCAATGGTTGAGGATCATTTGGGAATTGTGGGCGATTCTCAATGGTTGAGGATCATTTGGGAATTGTGGGCGATTCTCAATGGTTGAGGATCATTTGGGAATTGTGGGCGATTCTCAATGGTTGAGGATCATTTGGGAATTGTGGGCGATTCTCAATGGTTGAGGATCATTTGGGAATTGTGGGCGATTCTCAATGGTTGAGGATCATTTGGGAATTGTGGGCGATTCTCAATGGTTGAGGATCATTTGGGAATTGTGGGCGATTCTCAATGGTTGAGGATCATTTGGGAATTGTGGGCGATTCTCAATGGTTGAGGATCATTTGGGAATTGTGGGCGATTCTCAATGGTTGAGGATCATTTGGGAATTGTGGGCGATTCTCAATGGTTGAGGATCATTTGGGAATTGTGGGCGATTCTCAATGGTTGAGGATCATTTGGGAATTGTGGGCGATTCTCAATGGTTGAGGATCATTTGGGAATTGTGGGCGATTCTCAATGGTTGAGGATCATTTGGGAATTGTGGGCGATTCTCAATGGTTGAGGATCATTTGGGAATTGTGGGCGATTCTCAATGGTTGAGGATCATTTGGGAATTGTGGGCGATTCTCAATGGTTGAGGATCATTTGGGAATTGTGGGCGATTCTCAATGGTTGAGGATCATTTGGGAATTGTGGGCGATTCTCAATGGTTGAGGATCATTTGGGAATTGTGGGCGATTCTCAATGGTTGAGGATCATTTGGGAATTGTGGGCGATTCTCAATGGTTGAGGATCATTTGGGAATTGTGGGCGATTCTCAATGGTTGAGGATCATTTGGGAATTGTGGGCGATTCTCAATGGTTGAGGATCATTTGGGAATTGTGGGCGATTCTCAATGGTTGAGGATCATTTGGGAATTGTGGGCGATTCTCAATGGTTGAGGATCATTTGGGAATTGTGGGCGATTCTCAATGGTTGAGGATCATTTGGGAATTGTGGGCGATTCTCAATGGTTGAGGATCATTTGGGAATTGTGGGCGATTCTCAATGGTTGAGGATCATTTGGGAATTGTGGGCGATTCTCAATGGTTGAGGATCATTTGGGAATTGTGGGCGATTCTCAATGGTTGAGGATCATTTGGGAATTGTGGGCGATTCTCAATGGTTGAGGATCATTTGGGAATTGTGGGCGATTCTCAATGGTTGAGGATCATTTGGGAATTGTGGGCGATTCTCAATGGTTGAGGATCATTTGGGAATTGTGGGCGATTCTCAATGGTTGAGGATCATTTGGGAATTGTGGGCGATTCTCAATGGTTGAGGATCATTTGGGAATTGTGGGCGATTCTCAATGGTTGAGGATCATTTGGGAATTGTGGGCGATTCTCAATGGTTGAGGATCATTTGGGAATTGTGGGCGATTCTCAATGGTTGAGGATCATTTGGGAATTGTGGGCGATTCTCAATGGTTGAGGATCATTTGGGAATTGTGGGCGATTCTCAATGGTTGAGGATCATTTGGGAATTGTGGGCGATTCTCAATGGTTGAGGATCATTTGGGAATTGTGGGCGATTCTCAATGGTTGAGGATCATTTGGGAATTGTGGGCGATTCTCAATGGTTGAGGATCATTTGGGAATTGTGGGCGATTCTCAATGGTTGAGGATCATTTGGGAATTGTGGGCGATTCTCAATGGTTGAGGATCATTTGGGAATTGTGGGCGATTCTCAATGGTTGAGGATCATTTGGGAATTGTGGGCGATTCTCAATGGTTGAGGATCATTTGGGAATTGTGGGCGATTCTCAATGGTTGAGGATCATTTGGGAATTGTGGGCGATTCTCAATGGTTGAGGATCATTTGGGAATTGTGGGCGATTCTCAATGGTTGAGGATCATTTGGGAATTGTGGGCGATTCTCAATGGTTGAGGATCATTTGGGAATTGTGGGCGATTCTCAATGGTTGAGGATCATTTGGGAATTGTGGGCGATTCTCAATGGTTGAGGATCATTTGGGAATTGTGGGCGATTCTCAATGGTTGAGGATCATTTGGGAATTGTGGGCGATTCTCAATGGTTGAGGATCATTTGGGAATTGTGGGCGATTCTCAATGGTTGAGGATCATTTGGGAATTGTGGGCGATTCTCAATGGTTGAGGATCATTTGGGAATTGTGGGCGATTCTCAATGGTTGAGGATCATTTGGGAATTGTGGGCGATTCTCAATGGTTGAGGATCATTTGGGAATTGTGGGCGATTCTCAATGGTTGAGGATCATTTGGGAATTGTGGGCGATTCTCAATGGTTGAGGATCATTTGGGAATTGTGGGCGATTCTCAATGGTTGAGGATCATTTGGGAATTGTGGGCGATTCTCAATGGTTGAGGATCATTTGGGAATTGTGGGCGATTCTCAATGGTTGAGGATCATTTGGGAATTGTGGGCGATTCTCAATGGTTGAGGATCATTTGGGAATTGTGGGCGATTCTCAATGGTTGAGGATCATTTGGGAATTGTGGGCGATTCTCAATGGTTGAGGATCATTTGGGAATTGTGGGCGATTCTCAATGGTTGAGGATCATTTGGGAATTGTGGGCGATTCTCAATGGTTGAGGATCATTTGGGAATTGTGGGCGATTCTCAATGGTTGAGGATCATTTGGGAATTGTGGGCGATTCTCAATGGTTGAGGATCATTTGGGAATTGTGGGCGATTCTCAATGGTTGAGGATCATTTGGGAATTGTGGGCGATTCTCAATGGTTGAGGATCATTTGGGAATTGTGGGCGATTCTCAATGGTTGAGGATCATTTGGGAATTGTGGGCGATTCTCAATGGTTGAGGATCATTTGGGAATTGTGGGCGATTCTCAATGGTTGAGGATCATTTGGGAATTGTGGGCGATTCTCAATGGTTGAGGATCATTTGGGAATTGTGGGCGATTCTCAATGTTGAGGATCATTTGGGAATTGTGGGCGATTCTCAATGGTTGAGGATCATTTGGGAATTGTGGGCGATTCTCAATGGTTGAGGATCATTTGGGAATTGTGGGCGATTCTCAATGGTTGAGGATCATTTGGGAATTGTGGGCGATTCTCAATGGTTGAGGATCATTTGGGAATTGTGGGCGATTCTCAATGGTTGAGGATCATTTGGGAATTGTGGGCGATTCTCAATGGTTGAGGATCATTTGGGAATTGTGGGCGATTCTCAATGGTTGAGGATCATTTGGGAATTGTGGGCGATTCTCAATGGTTGAGGATCATTTGGGAATTGTGGGCGATTCTCAATGTTGAGGATCATTTGGGAATTGTGGGCGATTCTCAATGGTTGAGGATCATTTGGGAATTGTGGGCGATTCTCAATGGTTGAGGATCATTTGGGAATTGTGGGCGATTCTCAATGGTTGAGGATCATTTGGGAATTGTGGACGATTCTCTCAGTTTTGGTGCCAGACAATTTTGAGTTTAAAAAAGGCATATTTCAGGACAACAACAGACGTAAGATATCTTATTAAACACAACTTACCTGCCAGTCTCTGGATCGATAACTTTACTATCAACAGTCATGCCTACAGATTAATTTGCTGTTGCAATTGTTGCTTTACACAAGGCTGTAAATTACTATTTAGTTCTTTGTCTGAATGCCCAGTAAATTTCTAGTCTAAGGGCAGGCGACTAAATAGTTCGTAGAGAGAAAAGCTGTCAATATTCCTAGCTCTGGTTGGGGGTCTCTTAGCCCCCCAGTTGTGTGCGCGCGTTTTTTTTCCAGTCCCAGTCCCTATTTTCAACACTAAACAACCGAGTGAGCGAGTGACGCGCGCGCGCATTGGTCTTTCTAAAGCTTTATTTTTCCTGTCTTCTCTCTCACAACTCGTTCTCTCCCAGTTGGTGGTTCCCACAGAGTACAAGAACTCTGTCCTGCCCGCATGCGGAGGGGGGGGGGCAGACCATTCACGTACAGGCAAAGTCCAAAGCTTCTCTATAGTAAAGATACAGCGCAATTATTTCTAAGTGTACATTGTGTACAGTAACCGCGGAGGCCTGTCTCTCTATTATCCCCCATTCCCCCAGTAGGCAGTAGCATATTTGCCCAGGCCAATGGAAATCAATCCATGTGTCTGGCTGTCTGGCCTGGGACTAAGAAGCCACACCCTTTGTGGGATTTTTCAAAGAATTAATACCGAGTCTGCTGACTGCAGTCCTAAACTCCCATTAATACGCTTCTTAATAAATAATATTTAGGGGTCATGGTGGGTTGGCGCCCCTGTCTCTTGGTTGGTGCCCGGTGTCTCTTGGTTGGCGCCCCCTTTTTCTCTTTGGTTGGCGCCCCTGTCACTTGGTTAGCGTAGCGCCCCTGTCTCTTGGTTGGCGCCCCCTTGTCTCTTTGGTTGGCGCCCCTGTCTGTTGGTTGGCGCCCCCTTGTCTCTTTGGTTGGCGCCCCTGTCTCTTGGTTGGCGCCCCCTTGTCTCTTGATGGGCGCCTCCTGTCTCCTTGGGTTGGCGCCCCTGTCTCTTGGTTGGCGCCCTTATGGTTTCATTGACGCCCCTGTCTCTTGATGAGCGCCTCCTGTCTCTTTGGTTTGGCGCCCCTGCCTCTTGACGCCCCTTGACCGGTGGATGTCACGCCACAAGAGGTGTGAAGACTTCAGCTGATAAGATTAGTTGAGCTTGGCTACCTTTTTCTCATTTCGTAATTCTAATAATTCAATTATCTACATGTAAAAAACAATCTACAAACTAGAAACTACAAGATCTAGTCTAGATTTACTAAGTCGAGAGCGCCCTGTCTGTTGCCTGAATAGCATTTTGTAGCGCGTGGCCTGTGCGCGCACATGCAGACAGAATGCAATGAGAACAAGAGACAAGAGGGGGCAACCTCAACTCCGCACCATTACTTGCACACCCGAGCGCATAAGCACACGAAAAAAAACTGAAACAAGAGAAGCGTAGCAGAAGAAGAGAAACCAAACACTTCAATAAGCAGTACTAAAATACACTGCCAAAAGCTATATAGCTTAGCCAGAAAAAAGCAGAAGACTTTGAAGCGGAAAAACAGTACAGAAGGAAAGGCAGTAGGAAGAGGCCGATAGAGAGAGGAAAATTCTTCTCGAGAGCCAAATCGAGCCAAGAAGTGCAGACCAACCAGTTATTACTCTTATAAACCCTGTTGATTTAGCTGTCAATACGTCAATATGGCCAATTAGCGAATGAGATATAAAATAAATTCATATTTTAGTAAAATAATAACATATAAAAACTTAGTCTAGGCTTGTAGGGCAGCACAAAAGCGAGTCAATCAAGGTTTTAGCATCAATTAAGCGCCTCGATCAGAGTTTTAGCGCTTCAAGCAGGATTTTAGCGCCTCAATCAGGATTTTAGCATCAATTAAGCGCCTCGATCAGAGTTTTAGCGCTTCAAGCAGGATTTTAGCGCCTCAATCAGGATTTTAGCATCAATTAAGCGCCTCGATCAGAGTTTTAGCGCTTCAAGCAGGATTTTAGCGCCTCAATCAGGATTTTAGCATCAATTAAGCGCCTCGATCAGAGTTTTAGCGCTTCAAGCAGGATTTTAGCGCCTCAATCAGGATTTTAGCATCAATTAAGCGCCTCGATCAGAGTTTTAGCGCTTCAAGCAGGATTTTAGCGCCTCAATCAGGATTTTAGCATCAATTAAGCGCCTCGATCAGAGTTTTAGCGCTTCAAGCAGGATTTTAGCGCCTCAATCAGGATTTTAGTGCCAATTTAGCGCCTCAATAATTATTTCAGCGCCAATTAAGCGCCTCAAAATAACATTTTAGCGCCAATTAGGCGCCTCAATCAAGACTTTAGCGCCAATTAAGCGCCTCAATCAAGACTTTAGCGCCAATTAAGCGCCTCAATCAAGACTTTAGCGCCAATTAAGCGCCTCAATCAAGATTTTAGCGCCAATTAAGCGCCTCAATCAAGATTTGTCAGCGCTAATTAAGCGCTTCAATGATGACTTTAGCGTCGATAAAACGCCTGAACCAAGTTGCACTATATTTTCAGTTTTTAGTTCCCTACTAATATAGTGTATAATATACTAACCCGGACACAACCGGAATCCTTTGAGGTGCCACATTGTCCTTGCCAGTGATGTAGTTCTCTGGCGGTGTGAGCGCCTCCGGCTCTCGGTACTGGCTCATGTAGGAGCTGGGCTCGATCTGCTCCATGGCAACGTTGTCCTGCAACACAGGAAGACATGGTGCCAATTTAAGTCGGACTAAACGCACAACATAGCCAGAAAAAATATTAAAAACATGCGCCAGATTGGCACCTCTGTCACAGCCCCCAACTCAATGACAATCCATATTTTTTCTCCAAGTTAACAATTCATTCCGCTTGATTAAAATATTGTAGAAGTACAAAAATAGCTATCAACAATTCATACTTACATCAAGTAGACGGATAAAATAAAATGGTAGCTGTAAATAAAACTTAAGACAGACAGACAGACACAGACAGACACTAAGGCAGGCAGACAGACAGACAGACAGACACAAAGACACATAGACAGACAGACAGACAGACAGACAGACAGACACAAAGACAGACAGACAGACAGACAGACAGACACAAAGACAGACAGACAGACAGACAGACACAAAGACAGACAGACAGACAGACAGACACAAAGACAGACAGACAGACAGACAGACACAAAGACACATAGACAGACAGACAGACAGACAGACAGACAGACAGACACAAAGACAGACAGACAGACAGACAGACACAAAGACACATAGACAGACAGACAGACACATCATACTTGAGACACACTAAACCACGTTAAAGCAGTTAAACACAATGTAAAAATCATGAGACAAACATGTAAAAAAGAGGGGGCATTAAAAAATTGCATTTTCCAATTACCAAAAAACTCCACAAATCGCACTAGTTGGACTTTTACACCAGAGTTTTGCTAAGAGAACGGATTTAAAAAATAGTTTCCTATCTTTAAAACGTCTTTGTCTAAACAAAGAGCACAGGGCAACCTACGTTAAAAGCGCTAGAGTACTCTTGAGAACTTGTCGTCGCTGCAGTCGTATTATTACTACTACTATTATTATTATAACTAGTATTATTAATAATATTAGTTGGAGCCGTGGATTCCACGCCGAAACTGCTGCAGTTAGCAATGGGAGCCTCCGACTCCCGATAGAACAGCGGTTCTAACTCGGTTGATTGCTCGAACGACTGCAACTGAAGCTGATGCTGCTGCTGATGATGCTGCAGAGAATTCCGTTTCGTAGAAAATTTTTGATTCGGTTAAAGAGAGGAGAGAGAGGGGAGACAGGAGAGAGTCAGTCCGCTGTTTATATTTCTAGTCGGCTAGTCATAGCGCGCAAGTGAATTAGAATAAACAAAACTGGGGTGAAATATTTAAACACACTTGGGGCAAACAGCATGTATGTGTAGTATGTGCACAGGTACAATGCTTACTGCTTAGCTAGTATTGAAAGCCAAAACTTTCAAACATAGAGATTGCACACGATTACTATGTTACCTGTACACATGTGATTTAGGTAACAAAAAAAGTGACTGACAAAAACTAACCTTCTGCGATGAGAGAGTGCCAATCTTCTCAATATCGTGGGTAGTCTCGTCCACGCTAACGGCATCGCCTGCAAAAGTGGCGATTATTTAAATTCGTTGTTTTCCTAGAAACCTTTAAAAACAAGTTAAAAAAAAACGGAAATTATCAACGGAAATTTCAAAAGTTTGAAAAAAACGCATGGATGGATTGATTTTATTAGATTAAATTTTATTGCACAGCATGTAAGGCAAAAATCGATTATATATTAGTTTGTTTATGTTTTCAGCGCTGGAATTTAGACTCTAGATTAGAGTATTAGTGTTGAACACTAGTTAATTAGATACAAAAACTACTTCGTTTAGTAGTTCAATGTTGGCGTCGCTAACACATCTGCTCTTCAATAGTACACGTAAGATAAATGTACCTACTGTAGGCGCCTCACCTACCCTTTGAATCTTTCAGTGTTGGCGCCACATCGACTCTCTTGGTCCTTGTGTTGGCGCCACATCTACTCTCTAGATCCTTCAGTGTTGGCGCCACATCTACTCTTTAGATCCTTCAGTGTTGGTGCCACATCTACTCTCTAGATCCTTCAGTGTTGGCGCCACATCTACTCTTTAGATCCTTCAGTGTTGGTGCCACATCTACTCTCTAGATCCTTCAGTGTTGGCGCCACATCTACTCTCTAGATCCTTCAGTGTTGGCGCCACATCTAATCTTTAAGATCTTTCTGTGTTGGCGCAACATCTAATGTTTAAGATCTTTCTGTGTTGGCGCCACATCTAATCTCTAGACATTTCTCTGTTGGCGCCACATCTAATCTCTAAGATCTTTCTGTGCTGGCGCCACATCTAATCTCTAAGATCTCTGTGTGTTGGCGCCACATTTAATCTCTAAGATCTTTCTGTGTTGGCGCCACATCTAATCTCTAGATATTTCTCTGTTGGCGCCACATCTAATCTCTAAGATCTTTCTGTGCTGGCGCCACATCTAATCTCTAAGATCTCTGTGTGTTGGCGCCACATTTAATCTCTAAGATCTTTCTGTGTTGGCGCCACATCTAATCTCTATAAAATCTCTGTGTGTTGGCGCCACATCCCACAACCAATATTTTTATGAGTGCATCTTATCCTCTCATGAACCCAATGTCAAAGCGCCAAACCCCACATCTCGATTCAAAGCCAAAAGTTCTGGCACTACCTATAAAAGATATTATCTGTATAATATCCGCACCCATTAGGGAAAATATAATGTTATACAAACAGAATTCAATTGCATTTTAGCTGCCTAGTCTGTTATAGGGATTTTTTGTTGCGACAAGCCATAATTGAATTTCGGCAGATCTGAAGTACAAGTTCACACCGAACAGGAAAGGAGATCATGCACTTCAACACTCCAATGTCGAGCGGTTCTTATTTACATTCTGTACTGGCAAAAACGACAAAAAAGCATCGATAGATGGAATGGAATTCGGTAAACAGAAGGGATTGTCGTTGGGAAAAACCGCTCAGGGCTTTAACTGAGCGTAACCTGCAAGAAACTGTTAATAACGATTACAGATAGTTATTGTTGTTCAAGACTAAATTGAACACGGTTGGCATGGTGGACGTGCAGCAAGGTATGGATGAAGAAGTGGGGCCGTCAGCCCTGCAGAGATGCAATGCCGCTAGAAAAACTTAATTGTTAATGCCTGTGTCTGTTTTAGTGGCTGTCTGTCTGTCTTTGTGTCTGTCTTTCTGTCTGTCTGTCTGTCTGTCTGTGTGTATTAGTGTCTTGTCTTTCTGTCTGTCTGTCTGTCTCTCTTAGTGTCAGTCTGTCTTAGTGTCTGTCTGTCTGTCTGTGTGTCTTAGTGTCTTAGTGTCTGTCTGTCTGTGTGTCTTAGTGTCTGTCTGTCTGTCTGTCTGTCTGTCTGTCTTAGTGTCTGTCTGTCTGTCTGTCTGTCTGTCTGTCTGTCTGTCTGTCTGTCTGTCTGTCTGTGTGTCTTAGTGTCTGTCTTAGTGTCTGTCTGTCTTAGTGTCTGTCTGTCTGTCTGTCTGTGTGTCTTAGTGTCTGTCTTTCTGTCTGTCTGTGTGTGTCTGTCTGTCTGTCTGTCTGTCTGTCTGTCTGTCTGTCTGTCTGTCTGTCTGTGTGTCTTAGTGTCTGTCTTAGTGTCTGTCTGTCTTAGTGTCTGTCTGTGTGTCTGTCTGTCTGTGTGTCTGTCTGTCTGTCTGTCTGTCTGTCTTTGTGTCTGTCTGTCTGTCTTTGTGTCTGTCTGTCTCTCTGTCTCTGTCAGTCTGTCTGTCCCAACCGAGCTCCGTGTTACCCGATCTAGCCGAGGACAAGTCAGACAGCTGACGCCTGGACGCGGAGCCAGGTGCCGCCCTGCCCAGTCGCTGATCGACAGACGCGATAGCGGCAGTGACAGCGGCGGCGCCTTCAGGCGTTCGGCCGACAGAAGAGGAGAACATTGGCGAGGCGGGCAGCTGAGTGTAATCAGCCGCGTCCGTGTGGTGAGCTGCGTATATCGTCGTGTCATGATACGTTTGCTCAAATTTTCAATATTTATAAAACATTTTAAAAAGGCATAATTTATGAGAAGAACATTGCCTTGTTGCAAATATTGCATAAACTGGCTGACTAGCTACGAGTACTTATAAAAAACCTTATTATAAAAACGCTTTGTTTGATTTTGAATTTTGATTTTGAATTTCAGTTAATTTTGACGGGATGGTTTTTTGAAACAATACTGAAAGCAAGCTCGCGAAAGGAAAATTGATTAATATTATAAATGTGCTAATATCTACACAAATATTGCATGCATAATAGAATGCACTGTTATTGACACAGCAAGCACACATAATTAGATAATTCATTTGTAAGTAAGCTTATTAATGCAGGCTCCTTTGACAAAAACATAATATTTTAACCTCTGATCCGCTGCCAAACCGAAGTAGCCAGGTTATTATATTATAATTATTAAGCTGGAGAAGAGCTTGAAGATCACACACTTCAACACTTGGCTGTGTTACTTTAATGCGCTGCATTATTTTTTCTGCATAATTAAGATTATCCTAATTTTATTTTAACAATACCCTTGGATCGATTGGAACTTTTTGAGCCTTTTCGAGCAACTGACGCCGGTTGAGGCGGTGTCAGCAACACTGGCAGCTTCTGAGCACCCTTGGAGCGAGTTGACGGCCTTGACTGCAACTGCTGCTGACCGGCTGTAGATTTTTTCATTTCCGGCTCCTTAATTAACGATGACTCATCGTGCTCATGCTCGCTAACAGCGGCAGACGAGGAGGCATCGTCACAGAGAAGGAATTCTGTGCTGCCCTCTGGCTGCAGTAGGGCGCTCATGCCGCCAATAGAAGCGCCTGCAGCTGCTCCGCCGGTTTTATTATCAGTTTCTAGAACAGAGCCTGCGGCGGCGGCATGTTTGGCTTTGATCTCATCGTTATCTATTAATTTTATGACCTAATTATAACCCCATTAACGGCCAGGGCTGTACATCTGTCGAGGGGGGAGAGAGAGACAGAGAAATCTATTTTTAGAACTGGCCTTAGCCAATGAAGTAAACCGCACAAACGAACAAACAAAAATCGAACTGGGTAAAAATCAATATTAAAAATCGAAAATTATTGGAACTATAAAAAACTGCTGAATCATGCTTAACTATAACGTTTAAAAAATTACTGGGTGCTAAAATTACTACACTACTACCTTGGTAGTAGGACGGTCGGTGCAAATTATTAGTTATTGATTTATACCGCCACCAAGGTTAGTAATTAAAAGTTAATTACAGAAGTTAATTATTATTTAATCATTTTAATGATATTAATCAACAAGATTTTTTTGTTAGAAAAGAAGCAGTTTTTCGTGTTAAAATTTTGTCAACAAAAAGAACAGAAGATATGCAGAAGCATCAATTGTGCTATTTCTAACCTGATTGAGTTGACAAATTTGGTAAAGAAATTACTACTGCCTCGCTTCAAAGCATTTTTATTTGCCTACCCGTGTTGAGCGAAGTGGCCGAACGGAAACTTTCCGAGCCGTCGAGCTTAGAGGACCTGCCCTCGTCTGGTTACGCAAATAATCATAAATTATAAGTTATTAATAAATAAGGCTGGTTCAAGCTAGTCCTAGATGTCAGAAGGAAATTGGTTATTTTGTAAGGTAAGCTTTTGTTTTGTGCAACTAAAAAGAAGGGAAGAGACAGGCTAAATCCTAACTACACTACTGATTTTAGACACTAAAGTAGCATTATACGAAATCAATAATAAATAGTTTTGATAGTACGAGGAACGCTGCAAAAGTTTCTGAACTGTAACGAATGACATTTAAAACATTTAACGCACGAGTTTTATATAAAACAATCTGAAAGTTTAAATTTTCACTCGCTACCACTTGCACACTGTAAAGTTGGTAACTTAAGTGATTACACCTCCCCCATCAGACCAGATGTGCAACCGACAGCTCAGCCGCAGCTATTGCGCGGCGCATCTGAAGGCTGCGTTCAGTCCAAGGGCGGGGGGTCGCCACACACACCCTCAATTACCCCAGCTAATGCTGGCACCCATTCTTCAGCTGGGTGAACTGAAGCAATGCAGAGTTAAGTATCTTTCCTCAAGGACACAAATTGTTCTTCGAGTGGGTCGAGAATCGAACCCCCGACCTTCAAGTCGTGATTCCGACGCTCGAAGCACTAGGCCTACAACCAAATTGTTATAAATTTTGTTCAACATGTGGATAATCGTTTTGCTGTTGTTTACAGTAAACAGCAAACAAAAGTCCAGAAACTTCTGCAACACCCCTCGCACGCTTGCATAAGCAGGGGGACCAGCCCAGTTTGTTAAAAACTGCAACGCAAATTACAATGGTGTTAAGTGTTAAAAAAAGCCAGCACCTCTTATAACCGTCCTTAAATACTAACTCATTACTCTTAACTAACGAGTGCTTTAATTTTCCTTTTTCTAGCCCCACACCGCATATACTAGAATAACTAGATGAGCCACTCAGCACATTTGCGTGTAAGCTACTGTCAGTAAGTTAAACAGAAGCATTTTAATGTATTTTTAAAAGCTAAAGGCTCATTTATTGGGCCTTACTCCCAGCTTAAACCCTCCAAGCGCGCCTTTCCCACTACCCCCCGCCCCACCCCAATTTTTATTGCCTTTCTCGGAATTCCAGCCTAAAGCTGCCATGTACATTTCAGTGGACTGGCTAATGTACATTATTGCTGAACCAATTAGCAAGTTGTTTACGTCTGCAAGCTTTGGCTTCTAAACTTATCAGTTATTTCAGCTGCCTTTATTTAATAAAATAGCTACTGTATTCTTCTTTGCTACTTAAGTGAAAGTAGAAAGCAGTTTTACTAAGTATATATGCCTGAGTGGCCCATCTAGTTATTCTAGTATCTGTGCCCCACACTGAACCAGAAGTAAAAAGTAATAGCCACAAGAGTGACCACCAGTTAGGAAAGGTTATGTTTATATAATAAAGAATATTGAATTAAAAGAAATGATCGATATCTACCTAGCTTAGTAGTGGTGTACAGCATCTCATCTTCCAGGTAATCCACGCTAGTAGTATATTTATTATAAGAATCGGAGCGCATCAAAGTGTTGGCATTGACGTGGCGCTCGTCGAATACAGAATCGGCGCTCTCGGAGCCGCGCGAACGAAGAGTGTCGCTGGCGCCGAGATGCTGGGCGCCGGTCGGCGAGCCGGCATGGTTCGGGCGGCGAAGTTTCGGCGTTACACCTGGTTTTTATAAAGTATTTATTTTGTATGGATTCTGAGGCAAGCAGTTAGTAAATAATAATAATAATAATAAAGCGCAGGCCAGGTAATAGCATAACGATAAGAATCTATTGCAGAATATCAACTTACTACTGTTACTACAGGCACAAGGGAAGGCACAATATCTAGAGGCGATAGACAAAATAAGAGATGAATATTGCGGTATACTGCAAAAAGCTGAAGCACACACATACACACAGAAAATGATGCAGTTTGCCAGGATAGAACTCAGCTCTGCTTCCAGTAAACCAACTCTGCTTTAAGTAAGCCAAAGATGAGAGTTACCGTATATTGAACCAACTGACTCACTTTCTCCTCTCCTGACCCTCTCTCCTCTCCCACTGACCATCTCTCCTCTCCCACTGACCATCTCACCTCTCCCTCTGACCCTCTCTCCTCTCCCACTGACCATCTCACCTCTCCCTCTGACCCTCTCTCCTCTCCCACTGACCCTCTCTCCTCTCCCTCTGACCCTCTCTCCTTTCCCACTGACCCTCTCTCCTCTCCCACTGACCCTCTCTCCTCTCCCACTGACCCTCTCTCCTCTCCCTCTCTGACCCTCTCTCCTCTCCCTCTGACCCTCTCTCCTCTCCCTCTGACCCTCTCTCCTCTCCCTCGGACCCTCTCTCCTCTCCATCTGACCCTCTCTCCTCTCCCTCGGACCCTCTCTCCTCTCCCTCAGACCCTCTCTCCTCTCCATCTGACTCTCTCTCCTCTCCATCAGACCCTCTCTCCTCTCCCTCGGACCCTCTCTCCTCTCCATCTGACCCTCTCTCCTCTCCCTCGGACCCTCTCTCCTCTCCTGACCCTCTCTCCTCTCCCTCGGACCCTCTCTCCTCTCCTGACCCTCTCTCCTCTCCCACTGACCCTCTCTCCTCTCCTGACCCTCTCTCCTCTCCCTCGGACCCTCTCTCCTCTCCTGACCCTCTCTGCTCTCACTCTGACCCTCTCTCCAACTGACCCTCTCTCCTCTCTCTCTCTCTCCGACCCTCTCTCCTCTCCCTCCTACCCTCTCCTCTCCTCTTATCCTACCAATGCTATTATTCATTCACCCTTAAATTTTGTCTTTTAACGTTGAGTTTGGTTACTACTAACTCGTAGAATCCACGAACAGAAATGACTCTTGTATAAAGACAAGCACCGGCAGACAAAAATCTAAGCATTATTGACCAGAATCTGTTCATAGGAAACAGATAGTGAAAAAACTTAATGAAACACACAAAAATTCAGGCATGCTTGTATAAGAGAGCATAATATAGGGATAAACAAAAATAAGTACAATATGATCTGACAACAAACAAGTGTCTGACCTAATATTATATCATAATATTAAAACAATAACTATACCGTGTTTTATCGTACATAATAATTTCTAAAGAAAGTGTTCCTCTATCCATCTAATTAAACGAAATGTAGTAAGTGCAAAATAAAACTCCGAGTATTAAATTTTCAAATTAAGACAAAAACCCCTATCCAGCTACTACCAGTAGATAGTAAAGAAAATTGGCAGAAAAATTACACGAAGACAAGCAAAAAATAAGTAAATATTATTGCCAAAAATCTGGGATACAGGATTTGAAGCACAGTTATATTCAGAGGAAGATTTTAACTCCCCAAAATATCGGCCCTACCCGACTTCGGGTGACCGGAGCTGCCAATTGATCTTAACCGACGTGCGCCTGAAATATTTATTGAATTTATTGTTTTAAAAAATTATTAAACTTCTCCTCTTTGACGTTTGACGATATCCTGGAAAGCTGCATGCTTTTTTCTAAACTACGTTTACTGCCCAATAGGTTCCATACAGATCAATTAGAAAAGTTTAAAATAATAAAAAACAAACACGCAAACTAGAAAAGAACGATGCAAGGAATGGACAACAGATTGATGGAATGAAAAAGTAATAATTTAAACTAATTTTACGTAAATAAATAAGATAAACACGCACACAGCTAGCACAATATCTATAATAAATTCATAATTCATAAACTACACGTAGGCACACTGCTACTAACAATGGATGCAGGAGGGAGATAAAAACACAAGCGGGATATTAGTAGTATGATGCACACCGAGGAAGGGGGGTCCAGTTTCTTTTGTATTTGTGACTTTATTTTCTAGTTGACAATGTTAACAAAGCGTTTTTGTTGTTGTTTTATTGATTCTACAATTGCAACTCCCTAGTCACCTGAGCAATGCTTACAATAGTCGCAATTTAACAGGTAAGTCAATTAGTTAATTCTGCATAAAAATTCACGTTTCAACGTTAGAATAAAAATGGCAAATAAATATCTCATTTTTTACTCATCAGCGCCAATTAAGTAGTGTAAAAGGCGTTTTATTCTAAAACTTACCGCCATCATCGTCGGACTCGGACATGTGATGATCGGCAATGGTGTCCGGCTTACTAATTTCGATGGTCTCCTCTAGGATGATCTCTTCTTCCCAGTTCTCAATAATAGTAGTCACCTGACGTAGCACTTCAAATATGTTGATGTAGTTCTGCTTCTTGGCGATGTGAGCCGGGGTCCAGTTGCGCTAAAAATGCATTAATAAGAGGTTACCACATAAATATTTGCTTTTTCAACGGAATTATGCGATATTCTGCTCCCTCTGATTTGTTAGACTGCTTCAATTTGTGAAGGTATCAGTTGGGTGTCATCTGACCCCCACTCTGACAACACCGACTCAGGTGTCATTTGACCCCACTACTCTGAAAAACCGACTCAGGGGTCATTTGACCCCCCCCCCTACTCTGAAAAACCGACTCAGGGGTCATTTGACCCCCCTACTCTGAAAAAACCGACTCAGGTGTCATTTGACCCCCCTACTCTGAAAAACCGACTCAGGTGTCATTTGACCCCCCTACTCTGAAAAACCGACTCAGGGGTCATTTGACCCCCCTATTCTGAAAAACCGACTCAGGTGTCATTTGACCCCCCTACTCTGAAAAACCGACTCAGGTGTCATTTGACCCCCCTACTCTGAAAACACCGACTCAGGTGTCATTTGACCCCCCTACTCTGAAAACACTGACTCAGGTGTCATTTGACCCCCCACTCTGAAAAAACCGACTCAGGTGTCATCTGACCCCCACTCTGACAACACCGACTCAGGTGTCATCTGACCCCCACTCTGAAAACACCGACTCAGGTGTCATTTGACCCCCCACTCTGAAAAAACCGACTCAGGTGTCATCTGACCCCCCACTCTGACAACACCGACTCAGGTGTCATTTGACCCCCCACTCTGAAAACACCGACTCAGGTGTCATTTGACCCCCCTACTCTGAAAAACCGACTCAGGTGTCATTTGACCCCTACTCTAAAAAAACCCGACTCAGGTGTCATTTGACGCCCCACTCTGAAAAACCGACTCAGGTGTCATTTGACCCCCCTACTCTGAAAACACTGACTCAGGTGTCATTTGACCCCCCACTCTGAAAAACCGACTCAGGTGTCATTTGACCCCCCCCCCACTCTGAAAACACTGACTCAGGTGTCATTTGACCCCCCACTCTGAAAAAACCGACTCAGGTGTCATTTGACCCCCTACTAAAAAAGTGACTTAGGAATCAACTCGCACTTTTTAGGCAAGTGGTACGAGACTGATTATGAGAGCCTGAAACAAGAAACAGCTGCGTCTCAGAATTTATAAAATTGAAACGATAAGGAAAATTGAGCGCAGTCAGAAAACGGGATTAAGTCCGTTGTTGCTCCAATTTGAAGATAATCGCATTCCGGCAAAGCTGGGGATTATGGCGTCGGAGTTTTTTTGGCCAAAAAACAACACATTTAATAATAAACTGAGCCCTTGAAGAAACATATTTTGACACATTTTTTAATAAATCAGATAGGATTCAGGCTCATAGACTTCATCAAGTTGTCTCTAAAAGGATCCTAGCTGCATATACTAAAGCAGGGCGCGTAGTGCCACATTCTCTTCTCCCTCTCTCCTCTCCCACTGACCCTCTCTCCTCTCCCACTGACCCTCTCTCCTCTCCCACTGACCCTCTCTCCTCTCCCTCTGACCCTCTCTCCTCTCCCACTGACCCTCTCTCCTCTCCCTCTGACCCTCTCTCCTCTCCCTCTGACCCTCTCTCCTCTCCCACTGACCATCTCTCCTCTCCCTCTGACCCTCTCTCCTCTCCCTCTGACCCTCTCTCCTCTCCCTCCGACCCTCTCTCCTCTCCCACTGACCCTCTCTCCTCTCCCTCTGACCCTCTCTCCTCTCCCTCTGACCCTCTCTCCTCTCCCACTGACCCTCTCTCCTCTCCCACTGACCCTCTCTCCTCTCCCTCTGACCCTCTCTCCTCTCCCTCTGACCCTCTCTCCTCTCCCTCTGACCCTCTCTCCTCTCCCACTGACCCTCTCTCCTCTCCCACTGACCCTCTCTCCTCTCCCTCTGACCCTCTCTCCTCTCCCTCTGACCCTCTCTCCTCTCCCTCTGACCCTCTCTCCTCTCCCACTGACCCTCTCTCCTCTCCCTCTGACCCTCTCTCCTCTCCCTCTGACCCTCTCTCCTCTCCCTCTGACCCTCTCTCCTCTCCCTCTCTGACCCTCTCTCCTCTCCCTCTCTGACCTCTCCTGGCTCTCGATGTCGCCTAAGGCGTCGCGCCAGAGTGCCTCAAAGCAGCTGTCCTGTGGTTATTACCATAATTAGAGCTCAGCAAAATGACTATAGAACTGCACCAAAAAAAGCCTCCCAGGTCCCAGGAGAATAGCGGTAGCCAAGAGCAAACAGGACAGGACACACAGCGACAGCGCAAGGGCAGAGGTGAATGCATCCATAATGACCCATATAAGCGGTAGCACACGGGGGTCGAGAGGAGGGTTAAGTCAGTCAGCCAGTTAATCAGTTAATGACTTTCGCGTGTACATAACTGTAAGTGGAATGCAAGGAGAAAGAATTATGTGACACACTGTTGGGAAAGGATACTAATAGAAGGCCAAAGAGAGACAAAAAACTACACTAGGAACTGGAAGAAAGGGGAGAAATCCGAGGAATTACAATTGAATGAGTGAATTCGGCAATGCGTAAGAAGACATACAGTCTTAGCGTCCTAGATTGCCTACGGAGATAGCGGTTTGGTTGCACTGCAGACTTTAACTTTTTGACCCGCTCGTTGGCGGCAAAATGTGTGGCAGAGTATCGATGCACCCATCTAAATAAATACTAATATGGTTACATTACTAAGCTAAAACAGAATGGTGAGATTGAGATGATACTGAGGGTAAGAGGGTTGAGACTGGCGGTGAGACAAAGACTAGTGTACATGTAAAGAGACTGAGAGACTAGGGGTGAGACAATGCGAGACTATGGGTGAGACAATGAGAGACTAGGGTTGAGACAATGCAAGACTAGGGGTGAGACAATGAGAGACTAGGAGTGAGACAATGCAAGACTAGGGGTGAGACAATGAGAGACTAGGAGTGAGACAATGAGAGACTAGGGGTGAGACAATGAGACACTAGGAGCGAGACAATGAGAGACTAGGGCTGAGACAATGCGAGACTAGGGGTGAGACAATGTGAGACTAGGGCTGAGACAATGAGAGACTAGGGCTGAGACAATGAGAGACTAGGGGTGAGACAATGAGAGACTAAGGGTGAGACAATGTGAGACTAGGGTGAGACAATGAGAGACTAGGGCTGAGACAATTCGAGACTAGGGGTGAGACAATGCGAGACTAGGGGTGAGACAATGAGACACTAGGGCTGAGACAATGAGACACTAGGAGTGAGACAACAAAATACTAGGGGGAGAGTAACAGACAGCCTAAAAAGATGATAGAAAAGATAAGTAAAAAATGAATAATATAAAAAAGCTCCTACTTATTGACATGTATATGTACTAGCTAAAAAACGCATATAAATACAGGTACCGTATACATAATTGGTGCTTTCTGGATAGTATTTTTAGCGAGAGAGAGAGAGAGAGAGAGAGAGAGAGAGAGAGAGAGAGAGAGAGCGCAGCTGCCGCAGACTTCGAAACAGCACAAAAAGGAGCAGAACAGGAGAATATGGGAGAGGGAGGCCCAGCAGTGCGGGGAGGAGTGCGAGGCTTTAATTACGAATCAGTCAGCCCTAGAAATAGCAAAGGTTTCTTTATCTACCTAAATCCCCTACCATCACAACGTGCATGCAACGCAAAGATACATGGATGATGCTTACATGCGCAATATCTAAGAGCTTTAAAAACAGCGGAACTAAAACCATCCTATCTATCCGTCCAAAAATATCCTATAGAAAGGCAAGAAATCCCATTCTCCAAAATCTATATAAGTGTCTTTGAAATGGCCTTTTAGGTAACAAAAATATGTACCAGTATAGATTACCTCAATGCAAGTTTGAAACTGGGCCTCTCGCCTATTTTAGCTCGAAAATTTGTGATTTTTTATCAAAAAATAAAGATTCCCCAGCAAGCTAATTGTTGACCTTGTGAAGTGTCGAGCTTATTAGAGATAATCTCAAATTATGAGATGCTCTGGGCTTATAAGATATTCTGAGCTTATGAGATACTCTGAGCTTACGAGATACTCTGAGCTTATGAGATACTCTGAGCTTATGAGATACTCTGAGCTTATGAGATACTCTGAGCTTATGAGATACTCTGAGCTTATGAGACAATCTGAGCTTATGAGATACTCTGAGCTTACGAGACAATCTGAGCTTATGAGATACTCTGAGCTTATGAGACAATCTGAGCTTATGAGATACTCTGAGCTTATGAGACAATCTGAGCTTATGAGATACTCTGAGCTTACGAGACAATCTGAGCTTATGAGATACTCTGAGCTTATGAGATACTCTGAGCTTACGAGATACTCTGAGCTTATGAGATACTCTGAGCTTACGAGACAATCTGAGCTTATGAGATACTCTGAGCTTATGAGATACTCTGAGCCTACGAGACAATCTGAGCTTATGAGATACTCTGAGTTTATGAGATACTCTGAGCTTACGAGATAATCTGAGCTTATGAGATACTCTGAGCTTATGAGATACTCTGAGCTTGAGAGAAGAAGCTCCACATGTTGAAACTACGAGAAGAAAAGCATTTGAAGCTTCAAGGTTGAGTCTAGCCCTCCTAATCACGATCCCTCTACAGTCTTAGCAGGATGGCAGACAGCTCACCGCGTTCCGCATGTTGGCATCGGCGCCAGCTTCGAGCAGCAGGTAGACAACCTGCAGATGGCCCTGCTGCGAGGCCACGTGTAGCGGAGTGAACTTCTGCTGCGTGAGCGCGTTAACCCCGGCACCGTGACGGAGCAGGAAGCGGATCATGTTGACCTGGTTGAAGAAGCAGGCGGTGTGCAGCGGAGTGTAGCCGGCCTTGGTCTGCGGATCGATCTGCCCGCCGTGCTGAACGACCAGAACCTCGGCGGAGGTGACCCGGTCCTCCTGAGCGGCCAGGTGCAACGGCGTGATGCCATTATGCGAGGCCTGATCAACGGCGGCGTTACTGCTTAGCAATGCGGCGCACATCTCCGGATGGCCTTCCTGGGCGGCCAGGTGCAACGGCGCGAAGCCGCTCTTGGATTCGGCGCGAGTGTTGGCGCCGCCGGACATCAGCTGCCGCGCTAGATCCAGATGATTCTTACGAGCGGCGATGTGCAACGGCGTGTAGCCGTTGCTAGCCAAGCAATTGGCGTTGGCTTTGGCTTCTAGAAGAGCGGCAGCGATCGATGTGCGATTGTAATGAGCGGCCAGGTGCAATGGCGTCAGGCCGTTCCGACCGCGAGCGTTGGGATCGGCGCCTCTGGCTAGCAACAGCTTAGCAACGCCGATTTTGTCATATTTGGCGGCGTTGTGCAACGGAGTGGCGCCTTTCTTAGTGGCCAACTGCAGGCTGGCCTTGTTGTCGAGCAGGACGGCTGCCACCTGAGGGTATTGGGAGGGGGGGTTGTGCGCATGTACACTTAGCTTTAATCTGATTGGCTGGAGAGGGTAGGGAACAGTTAACAACCCCACTCCGCGTTCTGATTGGCTAGAGAAGACAAATACAGTTCTCGACTCCGCCTGTGCTCTGTTTCACTTGGATAGTACCCAGAAAGGCCCTGCGAACATTAACTTACATCTTCGTGACCCTCCCTAGCAGCCACGTGCAGAGCTGTGTAATTATCTTTGCAGGTGGCGTCGGGATTGGCGCCGGCTTCGAGCAGCACGGTGGTCATCTCGGCGTTGCCCAGACGGCTGGCAATGTGCAACGGCGTTTGGTTGTCTTTGGCCCGCGCGTCCACCTGGGCGTTGCTGCGTAGGAGAGCCCGAACCACTTCAACCTGCGGTTTGTATAAGTTGGTTTTCATTTGTGCTGCGAATTACGCTTGAAAAAATGATCTGAATGGCTCGAATGATCCCACAATGATTCAATATGACCCGAATGATCCCACAATGATACAATCACCCGAATTATCCACAATGATAAAATGTGACCCAAAGGATCACACAATGATAAAAATGACCCGAATGATCACACAATGATAAAAATGACCCGAATGATCACACAATGATAAAAATGACCAGAATGATCACACAATGATAAAAATGACCCGAATGATCACACAATGATAAAAATGACCCAAATGATCCCACAATGATAAAAATGACCCGAATGATCCCACAATGATAAAAAAGACCCGAATGATCCCACAATGATAAAAATGACCCGAATGATCCCACAATTATAAAAATGACACGAATGATCCCAAAATGATAAAATATAACCCGAATGATCCCACAATGATACTCGTAAAATACCGAATCGAATCACCCTAAAAGCCCTACTAACCTGGTTGCTCCTAACGGCCAGATGCAGAGGCGTCTCACTGCGCACAGTGGGGCTGTTAGGATTGGCTCCGTGTTGCATGAGCAGCACGGCCACGTTGGTGTGGCCCATAAAAGCGGCCACGTGAAGCGGAGTCAAGCCGGACTCAGTCGTGGCCTCAATAGCGCAGCTGTACTGCAGCAGCAGTTCGATAACGCGAATTCGATTTTTCTTACAGGCGATGTGCAACGGAGTGAAACCGTTGAGAGCTCGGGCGTTGACCATGCAGCGGTGATCTAGCAGAAGCTTAGCAACCCTAGTGTAGCCGCAATGAGCCGCCACGTGCAACGGAGTCAGCAAGTCAATAGTAGTATCGTCAATATTAGTGCCGCGAACCAGTAGAAGCCTGGCACAGTCCACGTGATCGCCTTGGGTGGCCATGTGCAGGGCGCTCAGGCCGCTGCGCGATTTCATACCGAAGCTGGCGCCGCTGGTCAGCAGCTGGTCGACAACGGCGTACTGGCCCGACCGGGAGGCGCAGTGCAACGGCGTGAGGCCGTCGCGAGTTTTGCAATCGACTTCGGCATTGTTCTCGATTAGTTTTTGCACTACGGGCAGCATGCCCCATTTGGCGGCCACGTGCAGAGGGGTAATGTTGTTGCGGGCCTGAGAATAAGGTGGTTGTTATTACTTAAAATTACTTTGAGGGTCGGGGAATGAGTCATCAGAAACCTACCCTTCCTCCGCTCGTGATTGGTTAGTGGAACTCTGACCATAGAATGAGTAATCAATTAAGCTATCCACCCCACTTCGCGGCTGATTGGTTAGTGCAACTTTAACTATAGAATGAGTCATCAATAAAGACATCCACCTCACTCCGCGACTAATTGGTTAGTGGAATTTTAACCATAGAAGGAGTCAGCAATAAAGACATCCACCCCACTCCGCTGCTAATTGGTTAGTGGAACTCTGACCATAGAATGAATCAGCAATAAAGATATCCACCCCACTCCGCTGCTAATTGGTTAGTGGAATTTTAAACTACAGCATGAGTCATCAATAAAGACATCCACCCCACTCCGCGACTAATTGGCTAGTGGAACTCTAACCATAGAATGATTCATCAATAAAGACATCCACCTCACTCCACGGCTAATTGGTTAGTGAAACTCTGACCATTGAACAAGCCATAAACGAAGACACCCACCTCACTCCTGCGCACTCACCTGGAAGTTAACATCGGCGCCTTTCTCAATGAGCAGAGCAGCCACGCTCTGGCTGCCGTAGTGAGCGGCAATGTGGAGAGCGGTGAACCCGCTACCAGCCTGCTGATTTGGGTTGCAGTCGGAGGTCAGCAGCAGGGTAGCCGAGCGAACGTCGTCCTTCTTGGCGGCCACGTGTAGGGCAGGCATGCGAGAACGGCCGCGACTGTCGTTCTCTAGCAGGCAGGCGACCACTTTGTCGTGGCACTGCTGAAGAGCGACGGCTAGCGGAGTGAAGCCGTCCGTTGTGGCCAGAGTCTGCGAAGCGCCCGAGGCTAGGAGGAACTTCACGACCTAAGGCGAAAGTAATAACAATTTTTTACGAATAGTTCGACTAACTTTCTGAGTAGCATCACTGGAGGCATTTTTTCAACTACTAAACTACTATTAGACTATTCAACTATACTGAAATCAGTGCTACGATAATCGGGTCATGGAGTACTTAGACTACAAAAGAAAGGGCACATAGCAGAAATATTACGAAGGTTGGTCATATAGTGCCAAGATTAGGAAGGTCATAGAGTGCCGAGGCAGGAAGGTCATAGATCTGATCGATAAGGAAGATCATAGAGGGCCGAGATCACGAGGGTCATGGAGTGCCGAGATCAAGGTCATAGAGTGCCGAGATCAGGAGGGCCATAGGGCCATAGAGTGCCGAGATCAGGAGGGTCATAGAGTGCCGAGATCAGGAAGGCCATAGAGTGCCGAGATCAGGAGGGCCATAGAGTGCCGAGATCACGACGGTCATAGTGCCGAGATAAGGAGGGCCATAGAGATCCAAAATCCTCAGTAAAATGTTACTAAGAAATTATTGTTATTATTAGGCTTTTTTAACCCCAATAGGATGTAAAAATGCAGACAAACTTACATCGAGGTGATTCTCCTGCGCGGCCATGTACAACGGCGTGAACCCGTTCTGCGACTGGCAATTCACTCGGGCTCCCTTCTCAACTAGAAGCTTCACAACGTCTAGTTGGCCAGCCAGAGAGGCAATGTGCAACGCCGTGTTGCCTTTCTTGGTGCTGGCGTCAGGATCAGCGTTGCGCATTAGAAGTTCGCGCACGACAGCGGTGTGGCCCTCCTTTGAGGCCAGATGAAGCGCGTTCAGGCCGTTCTAAATAGTTGGAGAGATGGTGAAGTAACATATCCATTTGATGCTCAAGCAGATAGTTCTCAAAACTGATTAGGCTGAGATACCAAGCTTTCAGCTGATGCAGTTCTTGCCAATGCTTTAATTGGCGCAATTTAAATTTATTTTGGCTCCATTCTTCTTCATAGTCATGATCATATTTAGCACCGTTATCAAAATACTATTTGGCGCTGTTGTCAAGATCATATTTGGCGCAGTTGACAAGATCATACTTGCGCCATTATCAAGATACTATTTGGCTCCATCATCATCAAGACACTAATTGGCGCCATTGCTACGATACCACTTAGCGCTGTCCTCAAAATACTATTTGGCGCTATCAGCAAGATTTGATTTAGCGCTATCATTTCAAGATGCTATTTGGCGCTACCATCTATCTATCTAAATCTAAATATACTAAATCTCTAATCTATGTCCGTGTAAAACGCTCTGCAGACTGCAATTCTTGACCAATTTCGATCGCGTTTTCACCAAAACATTGCAAATCAGCCAAGGATTGTATGGTTAAAATTTCTTTTATCTGCTTCAATGCTAAAGGTCTTAAATATTCAAAAAACTGTATTTTCCCTATCTAATTAGTGTATTTTTCTCGCAGTGAGAGCTCGAAAAATAATAATACGTCTATGGCCATAGACTAAACTTTAACTTCTTGAGCTGATGCTGCGAGCTATAAATAATTAAATATTCGCAAGCTTCAGTTATTTTCATTTTCATTTATTTGTAGCTTGTTCCTGGACTAATCGCTAAAATGCAGACGATGCAAAATCTTCGTTGCATTGATGTGCAAAAGACTGCCAATATCTATCGAAAATTGATTATATAATGAGCCGTACAATTATTGAAAGGATCATTGCAGCTTCCTGAGGATACTGAGGGGCCAGCAAAGAGGAAAACTGCAGACTGCTGAGAATGAGAATTGTTGTAGACTGCAAATGGAATGACCGCAGGTTGCTGAGGAGAACTGCAGATTGTCGAAGGGATCATTTATTTAGACTGCAAAGTTGAAAAACGAAAAACTGCTGAGGTTGTTCCTCAAGACTTATGAGTGTATAGCTGCAAACTTCCAATGGGATATCTATCTACAGAGTTTTAGTGGATAATAACTGTGAATGATTAAGCGCAAGTTTTTGAGGGGATAACTGCAGACTGCTGAATGAATTATTGTAGTTTGCTGATGTTAATGAAAGTTGTAGACGGCAGTGTGGATATCTGCAGGCTGTTAATAGTATGACTGCATTCTGTTTTGCGGGATTAGAAGAGAAGCTACAAGCTACAAGAATTACTGAATTACTGTAGACAAGCAATAACAAGCATAGGCTAAGCAGATGGTCGGCAGTTGGAGTCTGCATTGAAGCAGCAAATTTATCTGGCTTACTGGGGGAATTGTTGAGATGTCAAGGCTTACTGGGGTAATTGCTGCGATCTCGAGGCTTACTGGGGGAATTGCTGAGATGTCAAGGCTTACTGGGGGAATTGCTGAGATGTCAAGGCTTACTGGGGGAATTGCTGAGATGTCAAGGCTAACTGGGGGAATTACTGAGAAGTCAAGGCTAACTGGGGAAATTGCTGAGATTTCAAGGCTTATTGGGGAATTTCTGAAATGTCAAGGCTTATTGGGGGAATTGCTTAGATTTCAAGGCTTACTGGGGGAATTGCTGAGATGTCAAGGCTTACTGGGGGAATTGCTGAGATGTCAAGGCTTACTGGGGGAATTGCTGAGATGTCAAGGCTAACTGGGGGAATTACTGAGATGTCATCAAGGCTTATGGCATATTGAGCTCCTGCTGCGGACCAGAATACGCCCAGGCCAATGACGATATGCACTAAGAGTTTGTGCTTGAAAGGATAAGTACTATTTGCTGAATGAGAAAGGGTTTTGGGCTGATGAAGGAAACTTTGGCTGGTGAAGATTTTGATTCATGGCAACTGGGGGAATTGTTGAGTTGTCAAGGCTTACTGGGGGAATTGCTGAGATGTCAATGCTTACTGGGGGTATTGCTGAGATTTCAAGGCTTACTGGGGAATTACTGAGATGTCAAAGCTAACTGGGGAATTACTGAGATGTCAAGGCTAACTGGGGGAATTGCTGAGATGTCAAGGCTAACTGGGGAATTGCTGAGATTTCAAGGCTAACTGGGGGAATTGCTGAAATGTCAACGCTTACTGGGGGAATTGCTGAGATGTCAAGGCTTACTGGGGGAATTGCTGAGATTTCAAGGCTTACTCGGGGAATTGCTGAGACTTCAAGGCTTACTGGGGCAATTGCTGAGATGTCAAGGCTTACTGGAGGAATTGTGAGAAGTCAAGACTTACTGGAGGAATTACTGAGATTCGATACTTACTGGGGAATTACTGAGATTTCAAGGCTTGCTGGGGGGAATTACTGAGATTTCAAGGCTTACTGGGGGGAATTGCTGAGTTGTCAAGGCTTACTGGAGGAATTGCTGAGATGTCAAGGCTTACTGGGGGTATTGCTGAGATTTCAAGGCTTACCGGGGGTAAGGTTATTACTCATAGGCCAAAATAAAAACCATTTGGCGTCATTCTTGCGTCCCCCAACGGGGGGCTTAAATTGCTAGTCAATATACTATTTGGCGTCATTAGCAACATACTACTTAGCGCCATCAGCAAGATACTATTTCGCGCCATCAGCAAGATACTATTTAACGCTGTTGTTACGATACTACTTAGGAGCTGTTGTCAAGATACTATTTTGCCTCATTTTGAAGACCCAATACATTTTTGCGCCATTATTACAGTTTCTCTGCGCTTATTGAGCAAACAGAGAACGATATAAACAGTTCCAAGTAAGAGAATCGATACGTTGTATGGAAGACACTGGGATTATTATAAAGAGCAGCGGTCTTCTCTCTCAAAGGCAGACACTTGGCAGCATCAAGAAGTCAAGCCGAAAGCAGAAAAAAATTGCGAGCAACACATCTTTTTTGTATGCCTGCACTAGTCCGCCTAGCGCTCAAAGAGACAAGTGTTATACCCAAGGACTTCTGAAGAATATCGCTGGTTTCAATCAAGTGGATTGCCCGACAGCGTCGCGCTTGACTGGAGGACATACTTCTCGTCTCTTTTATTCGTGTCTCAGCGCCTCAAGACCTCATACTCCTTCGTTCTACTTGATCATGCTTTTAAACAAGGCTGGTAAGTTAGTTGATTGAATCTACAAGACACAGGCCTGTGTTTTTGTATGTTAACTGTAGCAGTCATACTGAGCTCGAGCTCGTGGCCTAATCTCCAAGACATTTTAATAACGAGCTAAAGCAATATTAAGCAATTTAGTAATGGAGAAGTTGGATCATATAATCATTTCCGATATGCTAATGGCGGTAATCGCTACTTTATTTCTTGCTTCACTTTCTTCGGTAATTTACTAAATTAAATTTTCTACACGACACTACTACCACTTTCTTACTGGCAGACATATTCATAACTCTTGCTCATACATTAGAGACTTTTTAATGACTGAACTGATCGGATAGAAAAGGAGAGAGATTACAAAGACTGACTGATTGAGTCACGAAATAGGGACCATGCTTAATTAACAGTGGATTAAATTGGTGGCTTCTATCGAATGCTAAGATAGCGTGCGCCCTTCTTTATAGCCGCTTCCGAGATTTAAACTAGGCTGAAACTACGCCTCGCCAGTAAGGCTCTACTATCTTATTTATTCAAAGAATATTCCATTTTTTCGGGTACCACGGCATCGCGTCTGGGGATAAACGACCTGTCCGACTTAGCGGTAAGGGAGCAGTAGGGAAAATGAAGGGACCAGTATGGAGAATGAAGGGAGTAGTAGGGAGAATGAAGGGACCAGTATGGAGAATGAAGGGAGTAGTAGGGAGAATGAAGGGAGCAGTAAGGAGAATGAAGGGAGCAGTAAGGAGAATGAAGGGAGCAGTAGGGAGAATGAAGTGAGCAGTAGGGAGAATGAAGGGAGCAGTAAGGAGAATGAAGGGAGCAGTAGGTAAAATGAAGGGAGCAGTAGGGAGAATGAAGGGAGCAGTAGGGAGAATGAAGGGAGCAGTAGGGAGAATGAAGTGAGCAGTAGGGAGAATGAAGTGAGCAGTAAGGAGAATGAAGGGAGCAGTAGGGAGAATGAAGTGAGCAGTAGGGAGAATGAAGTGAGCAGTAGGGAGAATGAAGGGAGCAGTAGGGAGAATGAAGTGAGCAGTAGGGAGAATGAAGTGAGCAGTAGGGAGAATGAAGTGAGCAGTAGGGAGAATGAAGTGAGCAGTAGGGAGAATGAAGTGAGCAGTAGGGAGAATGAAGGGAGCAGTAAGGAGAATGAAGGGAGCAGTAGGGAGAATGAAGTGAGCAGTAGGGAGAATGAAGTGAGCAGTAGGGAGAATGAAGGGAGCAGTAGGGAGAATGAAGTGAGCAGTAGGGAGAATGAAGTGAGCAGTAAGGAGAATGAAGGGAGCAGTAGGGAGAATGAAGTGAGCAGTAGGGAGAATGAAGTGAGCAGTAAGGAGAATGAAGGGAGCAGTAGGGAGAATGAAGTGAGCAGTAGGGAGAATGAAGTGAGCAGTAAGGAGAATGAAGGGAGCAGTAGGGAGAATGAAGTGAGCAGTAGGGAGAATGAAGTGAGCAGTAGGGAGAATGAAGGGAGCAGTAGGGAAAATAAAGGGAGCAGTAGGGAGAATGAAGGGAGCAGTAGGGAAAATGAAGGGACCAGTAGGGAGAATGAAGAGAGCAGTAGGGAAAATAAAGGGAGCAGTAGGGAGAATGAAGGGAGCAGTAGGGAAAATGAAGGAAGCAGTAGGGAGAATGAAGTGAGCAGTAGGGAAAATGAAGGGAGCAGTAGGGAAAATGAAGGGCAGTAGGGAAAATCAAGGGAGCAGTAGGGAGAATGACGAGAGCAGTAGGGAGAATGAAGGGAGCAGTAGGGAGAATGAAGTGAGCAGTAGGGAGAATGAAGGGAACAGTAGGGAGAATGACGAAGGCAGTAGGGAGAATGAAGGGAACAGTAGGGAGAATGACGAGGGCAGTAGGGAGAATGAAGGGAACAGTAGGGAGAATGACGAGGGCAGTAGGGAGAATGAAGGGAACAGTAGGGAGAATGACGAGGGCAGTAGGGAGAATGAAGGGAACAGTAGGGAGAATGACGAGGGCAGTAGGGAGAATGAAGTGAGCAGTAGGGAGAATGAAGTGAGCAGTAGGGAGAATGACGAGGGCAGTAGGGAGAATGAAGGATCAGGGAGACTATATGAAGCTGAGATATAAGATTGAACAGAAAAGTCCGACTCACAATTTGATCGTAGAATCCGAGAAACTTCTCCATCTCAGCTGACAGCACCAGCTGCTTACACGAGGCTGCCGTGGCCCCCTTAACAACTAGCGCAGACTTTTTGGCGCTACTAGTTCGACTGCTACTAGCACGGCTCGCGTCCTTACTACTGCTACCAATAGTATTCCTATGACCGCTAATGGATGCGGAAGCTAAGTTACTCTTTTTACGACCAAACGATGCTCGATCGATGAAAGCAATTTTGAATTCTTTTCGTTGAGACATTGACTAGCAAAAATGTTATATTGTCTATGCATTTATTAACGAGCATTTATTCTCAGCAAAAAACCATCTCGAAGCAGCATATTCTCAATCCCTGCGTATCACTTTGATTTTACTGCTTGTGTCACAATTCCGTATGTCCGATCGCTGATAATTTCGATCCATCACATGCGCTCTCTCGAGGCTTTATTCATGTTAAATGCTTTTTCCTAGCTCTGAGTCTTCGACGGGAAACTATTGGGAACGCGAGACAGACGAAGGGGGAACTGAAAATGCGAGACAGCAGCGGGGCACAGCGTGGCCTCAACTCGTTGCACTCACTAACAGAGCTGTTCTCTGCATGTCTTTCTCAAAACTGATACTC